>CM040745.1:16932500-17514905 GCA_022829145.1 Albula goreensis
TCTTTGAAATTAGCTGTTGTTTATTAAATAGTACTGCTTTCATTTATTGTGTAGTCTTGTGTGTGTGTGTGTGTGTGTGTGTGTGTGTGTATATATATATGTATATCTGTTCTTGAATAAGCATTTGAATGCATGCATACATATTTGAGTGTATGCATGTTTTGGGTTTATACCTGTGTGTTTATAACAGTAAATTCATTTGTACATATCCATGTATGGGTTTATGTTTTTTTCATACCTGTATATACACTTGTGTGTGTATATGCATCTGTACATATATGCATGTAAGCCTTTGTGTGTGAATTCATAGGTATATGTGCGTGCGTGTGTGTGTGTGTGTGTGTGTGTGTGTGTGTGTGTGTGTGTGTGTGTGTGTGTGTGTGTGTGTGTGTGTGTGTGTGTGTGTGAGTGTGTGCATGCATGCATGTGCGTGTACACAGTTGAATGATTGCAGGCTGGTCATGGGGTAAGTAAATATGTAGTTTCATATCATCTTCAGGATTTGCCAGCTCTCACAGACGGACACAGGCCTCCAGTCCCCCTCTCAACAGATGATGTGAACCACATGCAAGGTGTTTAACAGATTCCCCCTAAAGACCACACAGACACCAATCCTCTCCTTAGATGTGTCTGTCTGGCAAGCGGCCACATTCAGACCCATAAATGAAAAAACATCCCATGCTGCAGTTTGCATGTCAAAAAGAGAAATTGTATTTGGGTTGTATAATTATTGTAATTATAACAATAACAACAGTTATTATTATTATTATTATTATTATTATTGCTGTTGTTGTTGCAATAAGGGTACATACATTCATGTTATAGCAGTTGTTTATTATTAGTAGTATTGGCTATAAATATAACCACCTGTTCAGGAATGCATTAGGAGGATTTATGTAACATGAACTCTTTTCCCGTATGCTTTTTCTTATGTATAAAAAGACTGAAGCAGCAAACAGTACTTCTCCTGGAGCTTCCTGATCGCTTCCATCTGGGGCTCCCAGACTCACACCCCACGTCACCAGGGAATCCACTGACTTAGAAAGTGCACATTTTTTAGCTCATTACTATAAGTGGGGATGTGTAATGAGGCAATGATCGACCTGCGGGTAAACGTACAGCAATGGTAATGGGAAAACGATCAGAGCACTTTTCTCCTGGCTAACAGTTAGGGGAGCTTTGCAAAAGAATGCGATAATATGGCCAATTGATTCAAAGGGGGAATAGGGACTGCGATGCACCTGCAGTAAGTTAATCAATCAGTCGCCGTGTGGGTGCGTAACCAAAGCAGCTGCGCGCCCTCACGCCGGAGGTTGTCCGTTTCAGGGTGGATCAGGAACACCGTGGCAACAAGAACAGCTGCACTTTTTATGGACTGACTGCTTAAGGAGTGTGGTATATAATGTTCTACAGGAAGTGATATGAATTCAGGCAGAACCAATGTCATTTTTTTTCTTGTATAGAAACAAGTTTTGTTTTAGTTGTCAGCCTACAGTATACAGTATACAGCAGCCTGTCGCATCAATGCTTGTTTATGAGAGAGCATTCCTGTGCACAGATTTGTACAGCAGGTAAGTAAGAGTATAAACAGAAAAGAATATCATTATGTCTACTGTATAGTTTACAGCAGTGGTCCCCAACCAGTCCATCGCAATAGACAGGTCAATGTCAGAGGCTTGCAAAGTCGATCTTGATGTGAACAGAGAAAAAAAATGTAATTGTAAATGCAGGGCTTGAGTTGAGGGAGGATGTGGGGTGATGCCATCCTCCTTGGAAAAAATCTTGACCACCACCATCCCCTTTGTAAAATTGTATTCTCTCTTCCCATCCTCTTTGCTTTAATGAAATTAGCTATGCTATTTATCGCCTAATTGTGAAAAGATGAAACCTCAGTGATATTTAAATGTCAATCTTACATTATCTTCACTCCAGTTTGTGTTGTTTTGTATCTTCTGTGCCTTTCATTGCTTATTGCTTAGTTGATTTTAGCCTGTAAATGCATGCTTCTCATTGGCTAATGCAACTTCACCAAGAGTATTGCTTTGGACGAGAATTGCAGATGCTACAGGTAAAATGGTTAAGTGACCAGTTCAGGAGGACCTTAGAGGTTTTTTAGTAAAGAAGAAGAAAACATTAGGTGAGATGATAAAAAGTCTTGTATTATCAATACATAATATGTCCCTTATTTGGCAACGGCTCAGCCAATGTTTAATCTTGAAATTTTAATCTTGAATTAAAGTGTCACAGATAATGACATGTTTTCATGTTCATGAACATGTTATATATATTGCTTGGCAGCTAACCTGTTCACTTGTGAGCAAACGAATGTGAGCTATCTAACGTATTTATTTGCTTGAAATTACATGTCCGGTTTGATATTCTAATGAGAGGGTGTAATGTAGAATGTAAAGCAGTAGCTAGTATGCAGTTGTGACAGTGTAGAGGTCTGTTTTTGAAATGCTGCGCTAGTAATATCATTGTTTTTATTTTATAAATTAAATAATTTCAATTCTTAGATAGTTTTTGATAGTTCTGTATTAATAATGAGTTACATGTACATTTTTTGTCCTTTTTCGCATGACTATGCTTGAAAATAAAAGAAATGTAGGCATATACCACCATCCTTCCACTCTGAGGTTGACTATCCTCCTTGATTTTTTTTTACAAATTGACCACTGTGTATATGCGCATGTAAGGGTCACTGCCAATCCAAACCGCTGTAGAATCTGAAAATCTACCGGTGTGCACAAAAAAGTCAGAGGGCCAATCAAGAGTTATATTTTAACACACCAATCAGTTACCCTCTGTTTCTCTGAAACACAACAATTGCAACTGTCTGCATTTATGGAATGCTCTCGCAACTAGAATTATTTTCATTCAATTCACCTAGATAAAGAAGTCGATGAAAAAAAAGACAAGTGGAGAAGGATCATCAAAAAATAAACCCTACTATTTATCAGGAATGGGAAACAGATTTTTTTTTTAAATGAATTTTGAAGACAAGAGCATTTGCCTTATTTGAAATCAAAGCATAGCCTTGAGTTAACAATCAATTTGCAATAGCATCATAAGACAATGCATGGAAACTTTGAAGATAGTTTTCCATTAAATAGCTCAATTTGCATGATGAAAGAGGAGGAATTAAAGGTAGTTTGTAGAGCCCAACAGTCACTTTTTTCTAAACCCATAGCAAATAGGAAAGCTAGTACAGAGGCCTCATTTAGGATTAGCTATCTACTGGCAAAACATCAGCCTTTCATGGATAGTGCATTTCCACAGACACTTTATTCAGAGACTGCAGAAAGATGAAATCACAGATTTCAAAGCCATCAAGAACATGCTGCTTGGTGATACTATGATGGCAAGAAGGTGGAATCCCATTCTGAGAATGTGATTCAGCAAATTCACTAAGATCTTGTGGAGAGTGAATGTCTCTCCTTGAAGTTTGATGAATAATTGGACACAAGATTCAACAACAAAGACTTTCTAACACTCCTGCACCTCAAATCCAGGACAACTGGCTTCAATATCTACACCAAATTCAAAAGTTATGCTAGAGAGAAAAACATTCCGATCAAGAAACTTTTTTCAATCACTATTGATGGTGAGGTGTCCATTCCAGCTTTATTGCACAGTGTAGAGATGACTCAGAATTCCCTCCTTTTGTAAACTACCATTGCATTATCCATCAACAAGCACTTGCTAGCAAAGTCATTGACTTCTCCCATGTAATGTCAATTTTTGTTAAGATTGTTAACTCTATGAGTGCCAAAACACTGCAACATCGGCTGTTCAAAGCATTACTTGATGAGCTTGACACTGGATACGGTGACCTAATTCTGCATGCAGATGTAAGATGGTTGAGTAGAGGTAAAGTTCTTCAGAGATTTTCAGACCTCCTCCCTGAAATAGACACTTTTCTAAAGGCAAGACATGAGGTGTATAGCAAGCTGTCAAATGATGCTTGGTTGCTAAACTTGGCCTTTCTTACAGACATGACGTCCAAATCGAGCGAGTTGAATGTTGAACTGCAGGGGAAGGACAGAGACTTGTCTCATACAATCAGCGCAATCAGTGCATTTAAATCTAAGTTCACTTACAAATCTGGAGAAAGTTCAGCAACAGGTCAAACAGAAAGAACTCCAGCCCAAACACTTCTGTGAGCACTTACATAAATTGGAACATGAATTTAACTGACATTTTCAGGAGGTGGATATAGTCATGCTTATCTCAAATCCTTCTCTTCAAATGGACATTGGAGAATTGACAGCAACATTTCAGCAGGCATCTGAACACAGCAGTGGACCTGACATGGAAATTGCCACCATGCAAAGTGATATTGAACTAAAAGTTCGGGCAAAAGACAAAAACTGTAGGGGGATTGTAAGCAGAAAGAAGTACCCTCTTCTGACAACATGAGCACTGAAGGTAAAAGCTTAATTTGGTTATACTTACCTGTGTGAGATGGATTTTCTCCAAATGGAAACAATCAAGAACAAGTATCGTACATGGCTCATGGATGCCCATCTGACAGGCTCTATAAGACTGGCAATGATTATGACCCGGACCTCACTGCACTCACAGACGCTGTGAAAGCACAATTATCACACTAAGAATAGGTGAGTATGTATGTGTTTGTGTGTGGATGTGTTGATATATGCAAAGATATCAGATCTAAGGATAGCAAATCTTGAGTGGATGTAGATTTTAAAAGTAGATCTTGGACCAAAAAGGTTGGGGACCACTGGTTTAGAGAATGGAAGGAGGATGTTAGAAATGAAAGCATAGCATAATTTTATGGTCATATTAACTCCTTTGTACACATGTGAATCAGTGAGGAACATTCATTTGACAATGTCACTTGTCAGTAGCCATATTCACACTGCAGCTAAACACTGTAGTCAATCTTCATTTGAATGCTTAGTACTGCAAATTTCACACACAGTTTGGTTATGAACCAAGCTGACAGCCTCATTACAGAACAGAAGTTCGGCCCTGTTACAGGTGGTGACTCCCAAAGTTTAGACAGGATTAGGTGAATCCCCTATTAAGTGCACAGACTCCATACATTTCACGTACCAAGAAACAACCTAGAAAACATACCTCCAGCTCATATACAAACCCCACTGATGTTAAACTTGATAATATGTATTTTTGCAAAGTGGAACAATTATTCAAAAAGGTTCATCACTGCCACCACTATCACTACCACTATCAGCCAACACTAACTTGTATTAGCTGTGACAAACTAGCCTAAGGGCTGAAAATGTATTAATGTTCAATAAACTATAATACTCAACTCAACAATTCACCACATCAACAGACTGGATCTTTCTGTGGTTGCTTGTCTCTCTTGACCTCATTCCTCATTCCCTGTTATGATGTATTGATCCCTACCAAGTCTTCGATGCTATAATTTTGATTAGTATCTGCCACAACACAAAGTATGTTTTTTTTATTGAGTGAAATGCATCTCAGTACTTTGAGGACTTTTTCAAAAAGCATAAATGTAACATTTTAATTGCATGTATTAGGCTAGCTATTACATTCTGTGCCAATGTCATTGGAATCAACAGTGGTAGCTATCTTCTATCTTTTGAATTGCAAGCTGGTTAACTTCTTCCACAAGACCTTCTGAACCACCTCATTTACTTATTTATTACCCATGAGATGTATGTTCCTTTGCTGTGAAAAAGCAGCAAAGGGCAAAATAATTTGTGTCTCACAGGTAAAAGGTGTGACTTGGTAGGTATGTATGCATGTAAGTCTATGAGCAGTTATTCCACAAAATACATGATGGCACCTACAGTCATGGTGGAAATAGCTGAATACCATTTACACTTGGAGAGATAAAAACAGTGGGGACAGTTTTTACCACCAAACTTTTACTTAACCGAAAATACATTTCACCATATTAACATTTTATGGTGCTTAAATAATGTATAAATTGTGTTTAAAAATCTCTCTGTGAGCACTCTAGTACATTTTTAAAAGTTACCGGTTGCTTATATTTTTGTAAAATTTCATGTTGTAAATATAAAGATCTGACAATCACACTTTTGAGGGAGTCAGTAATCGACACATTGTTTGTTTACTCAAAGACTATTGCCTTTGGCTATCCCCACAGGCTATTGTCCACTAAGCCATTGTCCCAGCAGAGATTGTGCAGTTCTGGCTTGCACATTAGCCAGCAACTTGTGACATCCAGCTGATTTTCCACTGAGGAAATGTTCTCACCCCTGTCACAAATCTTCTTGCATATAGTTACATGCATATGACTAATCATAAAAATGAATGCATTTTGTGGAAAAAAAATACTCTAATACTTACTTATGAACATTAATCTTGACATCGTCGTCCCTCTGCCCTCTTTTCCCTTTACTTTGAGAAAAACATGATGTATCAGACTGTGACATAATTTATGGTACATTTCAAACATCCAGTTTTGAGGAACTTAATTTGGTTTGGCAGGTTTGTACATGAACAAGTAAAATTCAAAGATAGTGTTCATATCACTGAGTGATTGCACACAGGTTGAAGCTTGTAAGGTACTTGTCTCATCTGACTACAACATATGAAGTACAAAGTACACAGAAATTACTTCCTACTGTATTTAAATAGCAGACTAAATAAAAAAATAAATACATAGGGTGCAAAACTTAAATGACTTAAATATGACTGGCTTACAGGGCACTCCATTGGTTGATCCATAGCTCAAGTGGGCATCCACAGTGATTGACATAACAGACATTGGGGTGAACATATAAAGTTCAGATTTTTAGCAGCATGTGAGGTAAAGAATAAAGAACCCCTTTCTGCCTGTTTATATTGATAGTTGAACATTTTAAATTTTTTCTCTTCATTTTAATATGATTCACTAATGTATTTACTTGCCCTGGGCGACCAGTTACTGGATCAGGCTGCATGGCTGTACCACAATGCTCACACTGCATAAAACAAAGATGACAGGTGATCACAATAGAGGGCAATGCAGCGAGTAATACAATATGTAAAATTATGATGTATTGCCTGTAGATGTTTTTTTTCTTCTTGTTGTTTTTGTGGTTTCTTTGTTTGATGCTGAAAGTATACATAGTACAATAACGCTCATAGCAACAGCACAACAAATAAGTCCTGTTTTAAATATTTTACATTTTAGCAGGTGCCACAGAGGTGTGTGTTTCATAACAGGCTGTAATGGTAAAAATCTGTATATACATGTGTAGAAACTAAACTGCTCGTACTTCATGATAAGTGTGGAGGGATCACGATTCAATGCTGAATGATTGAATCCTGAGGCAATGATGTGTCAATTCTGAAAAAAATAATAATGAATTAAAGCATTTTAAATTCAAATGAATAAATATATGTAAAACAGCTGAACCTAGATAACCTATTGATACTATTAAATGCAAAATGTTGCATCAGCCAAATTCTGTAAATAACTCAACTTCTGACACCCATGTTATTGAATGATTGTTTCAACTGTTATTTTACCTGTCACTAGCTGCCATTGTGCTCTGAGTTTGCAAGCAAGTCCTGATTTGTGCCTTCAATATTCAGTAAAAAAAATTACACTGACATGCATAGTCATTTGACTATACTATTGTATATCATAAATCTCTTCACACCTGTATGGGCAAAGATTCTTGGAAGATAATGCAGAACTGAGTTGTATGAACAGAGAAAATTTTACCCCAATGAATCTTACCTGGCTTTCCCATGGAGACAAATAATTTTACTCAGATAAAAGAGATGAAGTTACTGTTCACAGACCCCTGTGAGTTTGGGCGTTATCATCAACAAGACACATCTTGCCCTTGTATGCAATCTCTGAATACAGCTGATTGAAGACCTTTCATGTTATCAAATGTGCTGATGGATTTCTTCAACTGAAGTCCAGTCTGGTTTTATCCAAGACAACTAATAATATGCTTAAAGACATGCAGCTGCCAGCACTGTCTTTGATTGATGTCACGTTAGGGCTGTGTTTATTAACTTTAGCTGACCATTTTTGTGTTAAATCATTGGTAATGCCATAGTTAAGTTTACTAGCACAGTTGTTGTGCTAATATGGTAGTAGAAAAAAATTATTTATATTTTTGTGTTGAACAAAAGTGTCCGCCAACTAATTCAAAATAGCTGGAAGAAGTGCTACATGGAGACCAATGGACAATGTTTGCCTCTAGCTAGTCCACAATTGTCTCCTCCCATATGGTATGGTACCTAAATGTATCAGCTTCTTTGTGGTTATTTTTCATTTAAGTGATCATGTTCTTGAAGAAACTTTAGGAAATGTGTAGATGTGTATATGAAATGCAACATTCATGCACACACAGAAAATTTCACTCACTCAGATGTACCACAAGTAAAGTAAGAAAGTGGATACATGAGGGAGAAAACAGGAATTTACAAAGTAAATCACACAACTATTGTGATTAGCCATGATACACCAAAAACAGAATATGATATACCTGAAATGGTTTGCTGATAGTTATATAATGATTTCATATTGCATGATGTACTGGAAATACTTTTGAATAATTTTATGATTTAACTGATGTGTTAGTGATGTGTTGGGTTTCTCTGGTTTGAAATGAAATAACAAAAGCAATTCAGACTTCTCTTAATGATTTGGATATCACATACCAGTAAAATGAGAGTGTGCTTATGATTTTGTATGCAGCTTTTTATATTCCATCATGTGGTAGAGTTAACAGGTTTCTTTCAAGCAGGTGTTTGAAAGTTAAAATTTTAAATATAATTTATATATTTGTCTTTTACCTCATGTTTTCCTTCGTGTTCCTTCTCATAAATGAAACATTCAAATAAATGTGCAAGGTGCAAATATAGCCAGTTGTGTGCTACAATATCCCCTCACCCTCCCACACTCACACACATGAAAACAAAAAAAAAAATCTTTGTTATTTGTTGTGCAGCTGATCAAAAATCATTTCTGCTCTGCTTCTCTGCCTGTTATGGCATGTAACTTGCACAGCACCTCAGAATCAATACAGACCGAAGCTGCCTGTGGGTCCCATTGAATCTCTCACAGAACTTCATTAGAACTCCATGTTGTTAGCCCATAGACATATAGACAACATGCCACCTTCTCTATGTACTCCATACCATCCCTCACATCACCCCAAACCCTACCACTATACCACTTCTGATTTTTTTCATCTGGTTTTGTGCCATAAGACAATATGTATAATAACAGGTTATTGAAATGACTGCATTATAATTCTCTGGCCTGTTTTGGTGGGCCTGCCCTCCTCCTTTTCTTGGGGCCCACTGCTTATTATGTCCCCCAACCACTCCCTCAGTACAGACAGCTGCAGCTATATTTCATCACTTCCTCCCTATTCTGGACACATCACTTTTTGTTCACCAAAGGAAGATCACAAAAGGAAGTTTCTGTCCTCGGTTTGTCTCTCTTTCTCTTCTTCCTCTTTCTCTCTTTAAATGATCCTCACTCTTTGGCTGTCTCTGTCTAATAATGCAAATCATATGTCTGTCTATTGACTTTCAAATAGTGATTGCAATTATGGGCTACGAATAGCTGATTCAGCATTTACAATATTTCACTGACAATGCAAATAATCTATTTCAGAATGTAAGGTTCCTACTGACGATAAACAATCCTACCAGTCATAAACATGCATTGTATTTAGTTCTGTATGAAAAGGGCCTAACTATTCAAATGACCACACACTTTGAATTTGAAAAATATATAAAATAGGCCATACTACCACATAAAAAATAAACCCTTTACAACCCATGAATATGTTGCTTTAATAGACTGAAATTTTAAAACCTGTCAACCACCCAGTTAATAAAAAGTGTATATGGTAAAACTGTTATTCACAATATGTTGATATATGTACGCATCATTTTGTGCTTACATACAACAAAATGTAAAATTAGTACTTATTCATAATGGCATTACTCAAAAATGAGCATGTTATCCCCTAAAACTGCCACAGTACACAGGACTCGCCACTTCCTTCAGAGAAGTGTTGGGTTGCCAGGTTTCAACACAGTAAGGTTGGCTCACAGTCCTCAGTCTCCCCTTGGCCTGATAAGGCCTGGACATTCAAATTCCACAAGACATGGAAAAACCTGACATCTTTATCCCAAGGTCTGGTGTTTCTCCGCAGCCCAGTGGAGAGCAAGAAAAGACACCTTTGTTCCAGCCGTCAGGGTTGTGCCCCAGAGCTGAGCAGTCACACTGCACATGATTACATAGGTGCATTAAATGTTTATGGCACTGGGACTTTTTTACATGACTGCATCAAGACCTCTCTCTCTCTCTCTCTCTCTCTCTCTCTCTCTCTCTCTCTCTCTCTCTCACACACACACACACACACACACACAGAGACAACAGAAAAAAAAAATTCATACTTTTCTCTTTCTTTGTATTATTATTTCTCAGGAACCCAAAGAACTGAAATTCCCAAAATTCCCAAAATGTAAATAATATTGATTGAATTTTACTGATGCAGACTCATGGTATGGTAGAGGATTACCTTGAGGAACATAAATGTCTTTTTCACTACAGATTCATTATACTTCTTCTGTCCTCACCAATACCTCCTCTTTGATTTTTTTTTATTTCTGTCATTATCATCTTTTCGGTTTTGCATGATGATTTATTTCTCATACACTACAGTCAGGGGATAAAATGTAGCCATTTCTAAATCTAAAAAAAAGCTTTTTAAAGGACACTTTCAGTTTTAAATGGGATTTTTACCTTTAGTTATTTCATTGAGAGGTCTCTGTGTTTATTTTAAAGTTAAAAATTGCTGCCCATGTTTTTGAAATGTAATGTTATATTATGGATGTATCATTTTAACCCCTTAGCAAGATTGTGAATTAATTTCAAATCCAGCTTACATTTCACAGTGAATAATTTCTGTGTGTTTTTCTTTCTAACTGAATTAACTGGAAGCAGTTTTTAAAGACAAAAACTTCTGAACTTGCTATTCAATTTTAATCTGGTGTTTCTGTCTACCTCTCCTCACTTTTCAACATTGTGAGGAGCTACTTTCGGCAGCAAAAGGAGAGCATGTCCGCACAGCCAGACCTTTGGGTTGGAAATGGAATTCCTTAATGGCTGGTATTAGGCGGTCACGGCCCATGCCACTCCTCCGTTCGTTCTGCTGCAGGTGTCAGATAAGAGAGCCGGACCATGCTGGACCATGTTAGTGGAACCCGGCTGCCAAACAAGCACATTGATGCACCCAGACGCAGATTGATGGGCTAATGTCACGCTTCTTTTTTTTAGTCTACAATTGTTGAAATCAGAACAACTTGGCCAAAATATTTCACTTTGATTCCTCAACACCCCCAATCTTGCTAAAATGCATTCCACTTTCATCATTTAATTTTTATTTATTTATTTGTTGTTTGTTTGTTTGTTTGTTTATTTGTTTTCATTTATTTGTTTTTATTTTTTCACAGCTTGCATAGGTGCAGACTCAACGAAGCCCCTGGTGGCACCCAGCAAGGTCATCTTGCACACTGACATCAATGCGCTGTCCAACCAGCTGTTCATGTCAGCTTGTCTCCTCTGCAAACATCTGTACTTCATCTTATGTGTTTGAAGGAAATATATGATTTTATCCATCAGCTTTCCCCCCCTCCTGTTTCTCGGCAGTCTCCACTGCTTGTTTTGCTTAAAGCCCATCTGCTATGTATAAAATTTGGAATATTTTTAAAATATGCAGGCTATACAGGAATGCAAATCTTATTAGTATCCTGCCTTTTTTATGTGTCCGATGCACAATCAAACACGTTTTATGGTATATTTGAAGAATTTTTTTTTCTTTAGGACACAAGTGTTATAATGCCTATGAATTCTATCTGTGCTAAGGATGAGATGAAATCCAGATGACTGGAGAGTGCATTTGGCTGAAGGGACAGAGGTGTTCATGCAGAGAGTGCATTCTGCAAAAATTACAGAAAAGCAATACATTAGCTTAGTCTGTACATGGAGTATTACATTTTCTGTCCCGAATGGACAGAAATCAGTTTTAAATTACAATGAACAATGAGTTATTATTATTATTATTACTGTTTTGGTTTTGGTTGGATTCAGTGAGTACACATCCATATAAATGCTCTCATTAGGACTCACTTTTCCACAACAGCGACGTAAGGTAACTTTGAGAGGGAGCTTACAGATCCCATTAATGCAGGAATATGGCTCAGTGGTGCAAGGGCCTCATGGACCAAGCAGGTGGCTTTGGTATTTTCAATATATACAGCTCCATCCCATAAAAATAAGGGTTTGGATTTACCCCTGCCTGAGGAAGCACCCGTTTGTCTTGTCTTACAGAGCACTGAGTGTGAATGCACCCCTCAACACCCTACTGCCACCCAGGAGTTTTGCGATTCAGTGTTGCAAGCTCCGTTTAAATTCCAGATTAAGGCGCATTCCTGACTGGCGTGGTATAGACGGCAGTGTTCAGGCCCAGCCCAGGTGCCACCTCCCACTGCACCTGTTTGAAAATGACGGATTTGCCCTGGGACTCCCTGAATGAATGGCTCCTTGTAATGCTTGGCATGTTTGTCAGAACACCATAGAGAAACTTTCCCAATTTGCATAAAATGACTAGCCCTTGACCTTGTGTAAGAAGGATGTTTTGGTTTGCTAAACATACACATACACACACACACAAATTGAAACACTTGCACATGTACATACCCGCTGTCACACATGTTTTCTTTCATACACACATACAGGCTACTATTAACAGACTAATATATACACAAAAAACCTGTCATACACATACAACACTTGCATACATGTACACAGTCTCTCTCTGTCTCTGTCTCTGACTCTCACACACACTTTCACACATACAAGCATCAAATGGCATTCCACAGACCACACATCTTGCGGCTGGTGTTAAAACAGTTATCCACGGTCTTGCATGCTGCACTATTCCAAAAATGCCTCTCTGCTGTAACTTGAACTTTTGTTCAGTGCATAAGGGATGAACACAGCACTCACAGTACGACCACAAAGAGCTTGCAGGATGAAGACACAGTTAAACCATAAGGAGCTTGCAGGATGGACACACTTACAGTTAAACCATAAGGAACTCGCAGGATGGCCACACTTACAGTTAAACCACACTGTGTATGTGGGATGAACACAGCACTCACAGAGAGGAACCACACACTGCAATGCAGTGCCTATATGTAAAACAGTGTGTATGATTTTACAGTGCCACACAAGGTTAAACGTATTTGATTTTTACAATCCTTTTATCAGCCTTTTCTAAAAATGTATTTTTGCTGTAGTTGTTTGACCCTGAAGAATGTTAAAGGTAAGTCTTAACCTCCCTGACAAGCAAAGAACACACATATACAAAACATGCATACACACAGAGCCACATACATACGCATACATATTTATCTCACACAGACTTCCATACATGTCTCTACCCTCCTCAAGAGGATTTTTAAAAGTATTATGATAGCCAAATACTCCTATGTTTGTTTATTATTCTCAAGTTTGCCATCAGGCCTGCTGTTTTGTGCCATTAAACTCAAAGATTCAGTCATGAATCAAGATTAAGAGGGAGAATGAACATACAATTTGAAGAAACTACTCAATTTCAGGCCTTTCCTTACTTGAACAGACAGTCAATCTTTTAGGACTTCCTTTTTCCTAAACAAAAGGTCAAATTTAGGGAATGGTCATTTTCACTCATAGTTTGAATATATTGATATATTCAATTATATGTTGATTGTTTTCTATGGCTACGTAAATTATTTTAGAATTTTCTTCCCATTATCCAATCATCTAGAACTGATATGTAAATCAAATTAATATCTATATATATAAATCTAATTAAGCTCTGTTTTCCTTTGTATAACATGACTTTTTTTCCTCTCTTTTTCTTAGAAGGAGAGCAGAGTAGGCTGTAGTAGCTTTCATTATCTATTTACTATACTGATGCTTGACTCCTTCACCGTTGCTCTGAAGCTGACCGCCAGTTCCTGACCTTTATCACCATTCTAGGCCAGATATAAGCTTGGGTTTCCCCGGGTGAAAGGCAATGCCACAGACCACCCCTTCAGGCCGGCACTCCATCTAGTTCCAGTACATATTAATGTTATTTTCGGGTCATTTCCCTTCCCCGAGCGAGGGCCGAGGATGACACTCAGCCGTAAATCACTAGCGGGTAGAATGGATTGGTGCCATAATGTATTATCATGAGGATTCCATCCCTGTTTGACCATGTTAAGAACATGAAGGTACTGTTACACACACTAATGTTAATACACATACACACACACACACACACACACACACACACTCACACCCACAAACACATGTCTGACACCACACACCAAACAGATACACAAAGTGACCCCTTTTACACACACACACACACAAACGCTTACACACACTGTGTACATGTACACAGCCCAGGACCACACAGACAGATATGTACAAATGCACCCATCCACTTACACACATATGTGTATGCACCTGCTCATACACTCATGTATACATAAAAACGCAAGCTCAGACATACACCTGTCATCACATGAACACACCAATAGACAGACTCACTCAAATGGACTCCTTACATGACATATTCTTCAGACTACAGAAAATATTTTTTACTATCTGTAGCTTACACATACACACATATATATATATATATATATATGTGTATATGTGTGTGTGTGTGTGTATTTATATGTATATTGTACATTTCTAAATAAATATTATGTACATTTCTATATATAAATATATATATATATATATATATATATATATATATATATATATATATATATATATATATATATATATATATATATATGTACACATGTTTTCTTTCCAAAATATAAAGTGGAGATCAGCTGAGAGAGCGGCACAGTTGTTAAATTGCTCCATTCTGTCATGCTAACATACAGGGAAGAGCTGTGACACTGTGGTCAGGGACAGCATGCATACATAGGCAGGTTTGGAAGGGGAATAAGGCAAGGGTGAAGAAGGCTGTATGGTGACATGTCCACTGGATGGGCTCTCTAGCCTCCACGTCTGCATGGCCTGTTAGACAAAAATCTAAGTTCTGTTTTGACAATGCACAAAATGCACACTGGACCTGCCTCAGCTGTCCATGAAGAGCACTTAGCTGCAAGTGTAGCAGATTTGGTGTGGTGAACCCATAGGTGTCCTGCCTTTGTTCTGGGCCTGAACATCCAGGAAAAGTCCGCACTGCAAATTTTATTGTGTGCACGGTAAAAATACATTGACATCCCAGTGAGTAGTCTGTGTCCTACTCACAGTTAATTACTGAGCTTCTCTGTTCTGCTTCTTCCAATAGATTCTGCTCTTCAGGGGGTAAGACAGAGAAAAAGATATTTCCTTTCTTAAGAGACCTGAAGTGAAGGGTTGCAGGCTCACGGTCAAACATAGTCTCAGGTGTGTGGAGCTGAATAATTCTGTGCACACACACACAAACATGCACGCACGCACGCACGCACACACACATGCACTCACACACCACACCCAATGTCTATTCTATTTTATTGAGCTATTGGCCCATAGCTTCATTTATGCATACAAATACAACTGAACATGCACAATGTACAAACATGCATGCAGAGGAAAAATAAATACATACATACACACCCAGAAACACTAATAAGCTCTGAAACATTCACGTACACACAAACTCATACAAACACAAGAATACATGCACATACATACATACATATATACATACTGACTCAGTCACTCATTCATACACATGAATACACCTCAGAATATCAATGAAACATTTCCTCTGGATCTTTGAAAAGACCTTTCAAGAATCAAATGATGGTTATGCAAAGTATATCATTAACAATGGTTTGAAATGAAGGCTCAACAAGATTCAGTCTGCAAAAACTCACATTCAGTCACTTCCCTCCATTACCCACTTATGTGGGAGTATTTCCAATGTAAAGTACATTTTACAGGCAGGAGCACTATGTACTTGAACTGCTCTGAATGTCTATGTCAGTGTAACAGACTGTAGAATCTGCCACTCACATGAACACAAAATAATTACAGCTACATTTTTTGTCATTCAGACCTGTTAAAATCTATTCAAAAAATTGATATTTATCTCAAGCATATTCCAAGATTAATAGCTACGATTATTTGTGACCATCTCTCTTGATATTTTAATAAGCAGTATTCTATGATAAATATTCTTTTGTGATAAACAGTATCAATAAAGCACTTTTAATCTCAAAACACAATTATTGACTACATATTTCCATTGAAAAATACCAAAAATAAAAATAATTTTGCACACATAGCATGTGTTTTCTTTTATGAAAGCAATATATTCTTTATTTTCATTTTGTTGTACAAAAGAAGAGCTTCATCTTATGTAAAACTGTGTTATTACAATTATATGCATGCATAAAGAAATCCTGTTTCAAGATTGCCCACAAAATTATAACCACATCTTATTATTCAGTGATATGTACAGAACTACAATTCAAATAGTGGCTTGTACATTATTACGGCAAGTGTTGGAAGACAAAACTGACAATGTAATTTTGTAAAAGCAATACTGCTGCAAAGTTTATAATTTGCTTCATTGGAAACAGGGATAAACAGGCAAAAAAAGAGAGAGGACAGCTTTCTGCTTTGGAAACAAATACAAGCCTTTGAAGAACTTGGTTTTATTTTGGTTTTTGCCATTTAAAGCAGAATAAATTCCCTGTGCATAGCTGTGGTAAGACATGCTGTAATTTAGAGCTGCATCCTCATTAATTAAAGATATAAATGTCCAAAAAGTATCCGCCATTGCTCGTAGCATGTTCAGTGTAGAAACGCTGAAGCGTCTAGCAGCGTGGAAAATTATAAGCTTTGTGCTCTGCTGTAGACTTATCTTTATTCTAAAATAAATGATGTGCAGTATTCATAGTAAGAGGATGCTACTGAAACAGTCATCACTGGGAATTTTAAGAATAACACATCATAAGTGCAAAGCTTTCAGCATTTATTGCTTTTTTTACCACAAGCTTTCTGTTGTATTCAGTCATACCACAATATGGGTGTTGTAAACAATCAGTTAATCTAGTTATAAGAATAAAATACCTGCCAAATAAAATATTGTTCAATGTGTGTGATCACTTAGAATATTCATTTTAGCTTATAAAATATTTAGCATTCGTATAACATGTATAGTCCCAACTGCCTCCAGTTCGTAAAAAGTCACCAAAGATTGATACAATAATAATTTTGTGCAACCTGTGAATCAAGTGTTCAAAGTTACTTGTCACTGTTTGTCGTACTCTAATAAAAATAGATTTAAATATCAGAAGGGACATGATGATGCCATTATTTGCATTACCCTCAAACAACCCAACACAACAAATTACGGATTGATATCCATTGAAATTTTTTGGTTGATCAATCAGAGCACACAGCACTGATTAAGACCACTTCACAAAAAACATTCTATATCCAGCCAAAGGCTTGTCCCTGGATTGACTCTGCTTCTCAGAGAATAATACTGGGCCATACTTTGCCAGACTGAGCCCTCCACAAGGAACAGGCAGTTCGGTTGCATGGCCGTAGAAGGCGAAGGAGAGGAGGCCTCGCATGTCTGAGCATTTGTGCTGAGTCTTTCTCCCTCTCATTCTCACTCATTCTTTCTCTATCTCTCCCTGGCTTCCTCTGGCACATGCAAGAATTTGACTTGCAGAATAAACAAGCTGCCGCTGCCTATATCCACTATGTAATTTGTACTTAAGTGTACAATATTTATGGGCATTTGTCTGATGCCCCGAGACCCTCAGCTGCTGTGTGGGGGGTTGTCCCTCAATGCCACCTTTGTTCTGTTACCGCACAGAGAGAGTCCCGCGATTGACAGGCCATAAAATGACATCAGTCATCTTCGCTCTCTCTTGCCCTGACAGCATACAGGATGAAGAATCTGTCTGGGTGAGCTCACCCTAACACGCACACTGTTGACAACCATGCCAAGGGGAAAAAACTAAGTGTGTCCACAAAGGTCTTTAACCATCAGGGCAACCCCACCTCCTCCCACCCAAAAAAAAAACACCCCAAAAATCCATCTCCCCTCCATCTCCCCACCCTTGACCTGAAGCCCTTACCTTGTGGTGGGAAAACAGCAGCCAAGTGTCCCAAGTGTTCCATTAAGCTCATGCGAGTTTGTTTCATTTTTTTAAGAATCAAGACTTTGCATGGCTGCTGTTGTTGTGTAAGATCATTGTCTTCATCACCACCATCATGATCATCATCATCACTGTCATCAGGACCATCATTGTCATCTTCAGTTACATACTTGATTTTGGTAGCACCACATAGCTTAATTGCACTAACATTTTGTGAACTACTAAGAGGCAGTGCTGGTGTTCCTGGTCTGCCCTGGACTTGAAGGGCTGAGAGGGTGTTAAAAACTGTTGCCCAGTGTCTATCTAAGCCACTTTCCCCCTCCCCCGACCCACCACCCCACCCAAAAAAAAAAAAAATCCCTCATAATTCAAGCAACAGCTGGGAAGCTTACCCTAATGTTCCATACTTAGTTGTGGGCTGGTCACAGGGCAAAGATCTAAGAGCCAGGGCAAAGCAAAGCATTCAGTGATGATCTGTGTGTGTGCGTGTGTGTGTGTGTGTGTGTGTGTGTGCGTGTGCATCTAACCAGGGCCACAGCAGAAAAGCAAGACCCTGTCAAGGATTTGTGGCAGGGCTCTTTGGAAAAACCAAAAGGTTTTGGGGGCAGTGGGGGTAGGGGGTAGTTTGAAATGACACAGCCCTACTCCCTCCATCTTGTATTCTAACAGGATTAATGCTCACTTAGCTCCAGTGTTAGCATTCTACGGCCCCATTCAGGGTCACTCTAGGTTTCCACTGAGCTTTGATCAACCTTGCGTGGGTCCATCGCTCTGTGTGTGCTTGTGTATGTGTGTGTGTTGGGGGGATGATGTGAACTGAAACTGTGAAATTCTCCCTGTTGTCCAGTATCCCTTCACAAAAAATGAAACCTCGCATTCCCCTCACGAAAGAATGCATCATTTACTTTTTCAGTTCCCTGCAATGACATTCAATAAAAAAAGATCTAAGAATAGTTCATAAAGTATTTGGGGGCATTTTTTTGGGGCTACTTAAAGTTTTATATTTGCAAGTCCAGTATCCATTTTCTACCTGTTTTTCTTACAATCACCTCCTAAAATTGAGTAATTTCCAGAGTGTCTTCTTTTATTGCTTTCATTTGCATATAAATTAAAGCAGTATTGTGGCTGTAAGGCAGGCTCCGCTAAGAACACTCCTCATCCCAGGGTTCTTTTGTTTTATACATACACCCTGTGCATCTGCTAAATGACTAGGTGGGGAAACGTGAACCTTGCCTTGTTATTTTTAATTGCCCGATTGTCTTCCTTCTCTGCGTCTCCCACCCCTGATGAGTAGCTGTCACATTGCCTTGTGTATCGAAAGCTCCTTTGCTATGGAGAAGGCTCGCATTAAATTTTAATGCCCTGTTATTAAATTAAACGTGCTGAGCAGGAGTTATTTTGTTACCTGTTCCGATGTGGCTTTGCCTCTGAGAAGCTGTGCCTGTCCTTGTTGGTGTAAGAGAGGATGCAATTGACGGACAACTGAAATTGTCCAGTAATAGGGGGCATTTCAGCTGGAGACTTGAAACTTATTTGAATCTATCCTAACTGTTCACAAACGGTTTGAGTGAACGTAGATGCTTTAAAATCTAAATAACTCCAGGTAACTACCTAAGGAAAGAATGGGAACACACCAGCAAAAAAAGGATTTCATATAGCCAATTTTCTTAAGAGTATTACAAAACGGTGTTTATACAGTCTTCTAACAGAACAACACTCATTCGTTTACTTGACCGTAAATAGAAACGAGGGGAAAATCAACTTAACTTGAATGTACAACTAACATAAAATATTTGATTATACAAAAATATTAAGAGAGCTGATTTCATAACAAGCTGACCAAGTGCGAGGGCACCGACCATGCAACCATGCATCTTCGACCGAACTGTGCCTAGAATTTATGCGAGCACGTGAATATGCCACAATATAGTTTTAATGTACCTTATTCTTGTTAGGCTGATCTCGGGAATTCAGCAAGTACAGAGAGATTTGATGAACCATGCCATTGTTAGGGTTCCTGTAGTATAAATATATAAATGCATTCATTCATTTGTTTATTGATTTATTTGTTTATTTAGAGACACAGTCATATCTTTTATATAGTTGAATAAGCCGTTAACAAAACAGTAAAACACGTGTGCATCTGCACACACACACACGCACGCAAGCACGCATACATGTTAAACATAAAACTCTGGCACACAACTTACACATGACAGTAGCGGAAATTACTCTACTACAATTTTCACTATTTAAGGAAAGTGACAAAAGAAAAAACACAGAACATGCCACTACATAGGCCACAGATCTGGACATATCCACTCAGACTTAATTGTTACTTCCCTTCTTCCTGAGAATGTTTCCTTCCTCGGGTATTCTATATCATTGACAATCTGTAGAGTTTACGCCCAATTAATGGTTCTGAGCAGACGCTGAATGGCAGAATACCTAACTAATTTCTGGTATGATAAACTGTCTGTTTACCGATTGAAGAGAACAGCGTGATTGATGGCGACGGACATCCTGGTGCACCTTTTTTCATTTTTTGTTCTTTGATTAATTCCAGAACATCTTCCCGAAAATTAGTTGTGCCGGCTCTGAACAACACGATTTTTTATACTTAGAAATTAATTTCGCGTCATACATTTTGCATTAAACGTCGCCTGGTAATGCTCAAAAAATAAATAAATAATGCAAATCGTTTTATTTAAATTAATTATTTATGTGTACTGTGTGTGTTTATTAAACCCCTATATTTAATTGAGCGCTAGGACCCAAAGCAATTCGAACAACAACGGAAAATAATTAAAAACAACAAGACGAGGAGCCCGCGGGCGCGAGCGATGGATGAGCTTTTCTCTGGAGAAAAGTATACTTAATTAAAATTTAGCTAATTTTGAATCACTTAATAAGTATTTCTCAACACAAATTGCAACATGACCAATGAACACGCTTAGTATTCATAATCCCATATAGTAACGTAACAAAAGTTGACTTTTATTTATTTGTTTGTTTGTTTATTTGTTTGTTTGTTGCGTTGGCATTGCCAGCAAAAAATAATATGTGATACCCCCTTTGTAATACAATCGACTTCAATGAGGGCAGGCTAAATACATCCGCACATAGATGAATTGATGGATCATGATGTAATTCATTAATACAGAAATCACTTCATTTCGCTGTTTTCTGAGACATCAGTCCATCTTCAAAATTGCACATAAATTAAACATCAGGGAATTACTCAAAATGATCTGAATATATAAAATGTGAGCTTGGTTTGACATGCCATTTTTGAGTTTTCTGGTACATTTTTTCAAGTCAGAATTTTTGCAGTCAGTAAACGGCATTACATGCTGCTATTCATGACATATAACCCTTTTAGGTTTTTTTTCCTGGATGTTGACAACTGAATGTGTTTTGGACAAAATATGAATCCACACAATTCGTTTTTTAACGTTTCAATTACACTGATGTATGATAACATCTTCGTTATAACAACGAGCAACGTTAGTTTTTTTTTCCTAACATTTAGAGGCAAACATTTTAATGGTAGGTCTATGTTTTCATATTAATACAAGTACAACCTCACATTATCTGGATGTGGTATAGAATTATTTAGTCAGTGTGTCGTTGTTTACACACATATTTAGTAAAATAACAGGATGCCAGGGCTTGTCAAACACGTGTACACACGTGTTTTGTCAGTTTATACCACAAGTAGGCCTTTGTCTTCAACCAATCACAATGCCAACGACGACTGGTGATTTTTAAGAAATACTTTTTTTTAACTGTAATTACGTCGGGGGACAAAGATGATACACATCCGGCCGAATTCTAGTGTTTGCAAGCTAGTCAATCTTCAAAACAAAATTAAACCAAAGTCGCCACCTTTGAAAGTGAGGTTGTTCAGAAGGTATTAATTACTTTTGTTATTATTCGTTTTTTTTAGTTGTTGATACCGAAATAAATGTAGCCATCACAAGCATGTGTCTGTCATAAATTAAAGCGCACTGACCCAGTTATATTGACAACAAAAAAAAAGGATTGCTAAATCAGCTTTATCAATATGGGACATTTCCTATGCGATAGATGCTTCCGCCTAACCGCTGTCTCTGAAGTAGATTTTAAATAGTTACTGGACGCTACTCCCTGTTAAACCTCAAATAAATTCTTATCAGCTTTAGAGAGTAAAAAATCTAATAAGCTTTAGAGTGTATAATTCTGGCATTCAATGCAAAACAAGTAGGTTGCAACATCTTTTGAGAGTTGTGTGGAACGAATAACTCTGACTAAACCAATTCTACCATGTTTCAGTACTCGTCAGGTCAGTTCAGGTCTACCTTTCCGTAGAAGGTTGATCTTGAACATGTATGTCTGTCTAGCAGTGTGTGTTATACAGATCATTAACATTCAAACTCATTCTTACTCTTTAAAACAAATAGCACTTATTTAATTAGTTATGGGCAGTTCAAGTGTCAGATATACTGCTTTTACATATCCACATGGTATCAGTCAACGCGCCACCTTGCTAAACATGCATGCACCTTAAGGTTTAAACCTAAACGCAGCGGTCATTTTCCTGGAGCTCAAAGCTTCCTAGAACAACAATATTGACTAATGATCTTAATATATAAGGCAATTACAATCAAAATGAACATATTAATAACATAACAATACTGTTTAATTTCATTCAGGTCCATTTATAAATGACTCTATAAAATAATACACATTATTTGCTCACACGGATTAATGGGTAATTCATGTTTGACTATGATGCTAGGCATTATGTTTCCTCTTCGAATGTTTTTCCCTGCTGGTATGCCTTTAAAATAAACTTGACTTATATGCTTGCGATTTTACACACACACACACACACACACACACACACACACACACACACACAAACACACACACACACACACACACACACACACACACACACACACACACACACGCACACACACACACACACACACACACGCACACACACACACACACACACACACACACACACACACACACACACATACACATAAACACACAAGAATTATCCACGCAAACACATACAATTAGTTTCAGAACAATTGTTCGCAATGTAGGGACTCTAGTACAAATTAAATTGTACATAATGTGCTATTAAAAATAAAATTTCGTTCATTTGTAAGATTTTCTTTTGAAATCGTGTGGTCCGAATCAATTCAATGAATGAGACTTTATCAAGAGATCTACGGAAATTATAGGTTACAATATAAAAAGCCAAGTAAAAATGAAAAAGAACAGCAAAGTAGCCAATGTACACTTACAAGTAATAACAAGTGGCATGTCTGATAAATCACTCGCACCTTTTGTTGTGGAACTGAGATAATAGTTTATAAGTATGTCCGACACAATCCATAATGTGTAGATTTATTTTATAACTGTATATGTCAGTATACCTCTAAATAAAATACTCACTAAACAAGTATCTATTCTAAAATGTGTATTGTTCATATTAAAGTTTCTTTGCGGCCAGATAATTAGCTCATTCGCCATTTGTGAGGAAAATCAGTTGCATGCTGTGAGAAAATGTACCATTTACTCCTATAAGTAATTTGGGTTGCGCCGCTATTTTTTTCGTTTTTTGTTTCTCATAAAAAGGTGCTGACAGACGATTCTGAAACTGAAGTGTAATCTATATACACGAGTGTGTGTGTGTGTGTGTGTGTGTGTGTGTGTGTGTGTGTGTGTGTGTGTGTGTGTGTGTGTGTGTGTGTGTGTGTGTGTGTGCTGAGCCTGGTGGAGAATGTTCAGCACACATTGTGAGATTTGTGTGTGTGCGTGTGTGTGTGTGTGCTGAGCCTGGTGAAGAATGTTCAGCACACATCGTGAGATTTTTCTGGATTTTAAAGACAGGAACAACATTTGAATTGCCCCTGAACACTTGAGTACCAGCATACTAACCGGGTGGCTAGCTGAAGTCTATACTGATAAAGTCACTACTTATTGTGTAACAATAAAAGGAGTCCAATTTACATAAATTCCTGCTTCATGTTAGTATGTTATCTGCATACATTGACGTGTCATGCAGGTAAAATCGTATAAATAGTTAAAAATTTGAGGATATGGGCAAACAGATTTCGCAATAATCCCTAACTCCAAATGATAGGTTTGGTGAACCGTTGCCAGTGGCAATGTTATTTCAAAACAAATGGCCTACCGATTGTCATATAAAACTTTTGTGTGGAAATTCTTATTCGTGTGCATTGCTTCAGTTCTGATTTTTAAATCTGCGTATAAGACAAAAGTCTTGACTTTCGAGTCAAACTATTCAAATATACTCCTATCATATGAATGCATGTGTGAAACGGAACCCAGATGAACCATAAACGACATCCATCTATACATTGAGTTGAGAATAGGCTACCCTTTCTCATAGAAAATTTTAGTTTAGTTATCCAGTCTGTGCTTGAACTTGAGAATGTTCAGGAAAGGATTCAAAATATATATATTTAAATTAGTGGTGAGTTTAAGGTTTGACCTTTACTCAAGCAGGGTATGTCCCTTTAAAATTACTTTTATTCCGTGACAGAAACACAAAGGAACATGTCGGCTAACCTGGGGTCGTCGGAACATTCACTCCAATGAGCCGGCTGCTATTAAAGGCAGCGCGTGTCGGCTCCTGAAAACATGGTGGAGCTTAACAAATATAACAGGAGGTCACACAAGCTTCAAGGCCAAGAAACTGACCAAAATAAATAGAATGGCAAGAAAGGCAGATGCATGGAGGTGCGCTGACATCACATTGTGTGACACATATTCTGTGCGCCAATTTGCCCAACTTCGCGTTTGGTTTAATTAGAAACCTCTCTCACTGAGAAGTGCACTATTTTGAGAATTCTATCTCAAGCGGGACTAGAGTCCTGTCTCCTCAACAGCTCAGGCGCCGCAAAATTTCGTCGCATTTTAGGAATCTATTTTTTCCCAGACGTCTATAAAAATACCTCACTTGAGAATCTTCTGATTCCATTGGCGTTCTTCCATACCTTATGCATATAAACGTATCAGCCAAACTTGTAAATGCCGAGAAAGGTTTAATACGCTGAGATGTTACCCACCATGGAAAAATTTCTATCATGATAATATGTTGACGGCCCCACAAAACTAGTTACATGCCTAACTTCATGCCAACAGACTCGTGTCGTAACGGATATTTGTAATGTATAAAATATTGAATATGAATTAACACACATTTTGTGTAACTGCCTTAAATGAAAAATTAAAATGAAAAACAATGACAATTATGAGTTTGCGGGAGCACACACGGGTTGTGTAAAATACTGGCCAGCTGTAACAGTCACTTGCCTGTTGACGGCAACAAGCCAAATTCTCAATGAAATCAGGTTCACAAGGCTACTTTGTATTAATACGTCAACCTAAATTTTAATATCTGGGTTTTTCGAAGCCACGTTTTATCGTTTTTTTATTGTCATTTAGCTACAACTTGTTTTAAGTTGCATACTTTTTTCCTTGTGTCTCATTGGTTGTTTTGCTCCACATATTTTTTTTCCAAATATTTAATTACAAAAACAAATTATGGCATCAACAGCTTCTTAAATGGTTTTCATTTCTCTGTTTTACTAATAAAAAACCCAACACTTTGTTGAAAGCTTTATGAATCTATGTTTACATTAATCTGCAAAAAGGAGTAACATCGATATGTATAACCATCGCCGGGTACGTACATAGCTTCTCTAAAACTTTTTAATAGATGTCAAGTCAGGCCTTTAAGTTCAACACCTATGACCGTGTTGATTTTATTGTGCTCACATTTCAGGAAAGAATCGAAGAGCACTATTTAAATAGCAAAAGTAACACTAAAAAGAACGCTTATCATGTTAGAATGATCAAATAAGAGCCCCATGAAATAATTAGTGAAATCAATTTGTATCATATAGAACGAATGTTTACACAGCGGCGTATTATTATTATTATTATTATTATTATTATTCATTACTATTATTACTACTACTTATCCCCCTTCACTTCTGTACACTCTTGGCCAATCATATCTTTGTCAACACTGACTTGTGCTTCATATGATATACATTTGCATAAAAGTGATTATAAATTAGAAATACAAACATACTACTAGGCTACTACTACTACTATAATAATAATAATAATAATAATAATAATAATAATAATAATAATAATAATAATAAGCTAGGTACCAGCTTGTCTTACTTAATTCAGCCCAGAATTGATCCCCACTCAGACTTCCGCGTGACCTTGACAGCCGTTTGACCTTTCTGTCTTGCGCCCTGAATCCACCCTCAGTTCCGTTGCATATTATCTGTTAAATAACATTAATCTCGTAGTGAACACAAGCTTGAGGATGTCTTGGTATAACAACTTCGCACTGTGTTAAGGTTTGTACAGATAGGTAATTTAGTTTTATGGTCCGAAACGCCTTGAAATGCTTGCTGTCAACTTATCTTTTACGTATTCCGATATTATTTTTGTCGGTGGAGATATTGCGTTACATATGTATTCAGGTTTAATTTAAACGCTTGTGTGACAACCCGACTCCAAAGTTACACTAATAAGGAAAATACTTCTTCCTGTATAATGGATGAGGAATGCAGAAAAATAAAGAAAAATCAGCGGCTTTTTTATTAAATAAATGTTTATTTGGAAACAATAATCGATTTGCATTATCTAATGGCGTCCTTTCATAGACAATCCGGTGTCCTGTTTTGTGTTACAGTACTCCAAGATGATGTGATTTCACAACGAAGCAAACGGCAGGCCTAGTGTACCGAAGTTTGCACTAGGTCGATAGACAGTACAGTGAATCACACGGTTTAATTCAAATGGCAAAGGCTGAGAAGGAAATGTAGCAAGAGGGATGAGAGCACATTCTACACTTTTATTTCAGGCTACGTATATTCTGAACATATTAAAATCTTTGGCTTGAAGCGGCGGTTCAGGATCGCAGTCTGTCGAATCGTGACTTTATGTAGGGGGTTGGGGGAGTCTTGGGAGGCAGAAATCACAAGAAAACCCTATTGAGTCAGACACTTACTAAAACAATGAGCAACAACATCATAAACAAAAAAACAAACAAACAAAAAAAAGATAGAAATCTCCAGCAAGTAGGGGTCGATATAGAGATACCCTTACCTGAAATTAAATATATACAACGTCATAGTGTTTGGCTATATATATATATATTTTATAATGTTCGTCATTTATATAGTTATGTCCATATACTATGCCATAGACAGAGATCTGATTTAAATAGCACCTGTCCCACTTCAGTCGTTTTTCTTCTGTTTAATTTCACCAAGAAAAAATTGAAAATAAAAAAAAAGTCCATGCCCTCCACTTTAGTGTCTATAGCACATTGAGAGAGACCGTTTTCTGGGGAGGGATTGGGGTTCAGGGTCTGAAGGGATTGGGAGTGGAACTGGTGCTCACTCGCTGTCCTCTTTTTCGTCCTGAACCGTTGTGGTGGAATGGTTGTACAGTCCCTGTGCCATTAACTGAAGGGCCAGACCGTTCTTGTAACCATTGGCTTTTTTTATTTTCGCCCTCTTATTCTGAAACCAGATTTTGATCTGTGATTCGTTGAGGTTCAGTTCCTGGGCCAGTGACTGTCTCCTTTGCTCCGTGATATAGCGATTGGCCTGAAATTCGGCCTTAAGTCTTTGCAGCTGTTCGGCCGTAAACGCGGTTCTAGGTCGCTTGTCCTCCTTCTCGTTTTTCTTCTTTTTCAGTTTTCGTGTCCTTGGGCCTAGTGTAGAAACAACAATAAAACGAATACATAAATATCAGCAAGCCCTACAGACACATACACTAGACATTTGATGGAACAAGACTGGCTATCTTCCCTTACCGACCCCTGCTGTTTAAATATAGCAGCAACAATATAGTATCTGCATTACATTACCCTTTCCTTTTTCTTTTTTGTTAATGCGTTCAGTCTCAGTTATTGTATTCTACCAGAAACGCGCGGTCACCGATGCGTGATGTCATTGTGGTTCTTGCGCATGACCACGCGTTGAAGCAGGCCAAACAGTCAGATTCGCTACAATATTCAAGCTAAATGTTAACGGAGATTATCCACATACTTTGAGATGTGTTACATTCCGGTTCTTTTATTAAATGTCTGTCGATTCATACTGTCGTCGGAATCCTATGGCATAACGCAGAATTTCACTCAAAGGAAAAGAGTACAGGCCTCGCGATAAACTGGTCGAGTGTAGACCACGAAAAAAAAAGACTGGGAGCACATCTACTGAATAATACCACAAAAAATAAATTCAACATATGGCATATAGCATTTCTGAAACATTTTGGTCAGTTCAGACTTATATATAGCAATCCGTTTTCACAATTTAAGATATTAACAAAATAATGGGTCATAATATCAATCATTTACTTTCTCCTGCAAGTCTCTTGCACTGTCAGTAACGCAAATATGAAATGATTCCCCTATTTTATTTCTAACACAACTGGCCGCTCATTTTTCTTTAACACTCTCTTTAGTGCTACAATTTCATTCTGTATGTTCTTCCATAAGCTACTGTAAATTGTACATACGAAACACAATAGTAATGTGAGCCGCCTTATTGCCATATAGTCATATATGGTAAAACAACAGAAAATAAATCAAGTTAATTTTGGAGGATATCAGTAATTGCTAAATGGCTAAACAAACAGGTCCTTAATGTTGTTTGTTTATGCTTCTTTTGACTCAGCAGTAGTCATCGATTATAGGCCAGACAAATACCTGTTTATCACTTAAATTCGATACAATCAAGCATAGAAAAAATATGCTTAGCTGCAGAATTCTCTCTCCATATAATAGTAAAATCTTGTGGCGTTAAGCCACGTTGTTCTTATTGTTCTCACTAAATATCATAGGAAATGTAATCCGAAACGATTATACGTAGGCCTATGTGATTATTTATTATAATCGTCGTGAGATCTTATCTTTGGGAAAGTATTTGTTAAAATATATTTAAAATCAATTTTATAAGGGGACCCCCTATTTTTATTATACAATATATTCGTCTGCTTTTAGCCAAAAATTGCATTTGTCTTGAGGAGTCACAATGGCGGAACGGAAATATTACTTTAAAACAAAACACAGTTAAGGTCTCAAACAAAACCGTTGTCATTATTCAAGACTATTCAAGCGCGGTGTTTTAAACTAACTACAGTATGTGTATAAACTAATAAAACAGAGAGATTCTTAAAATATCACATTATCTTCCATTGCGATTTAATGTAAAACCATGGGTGAATTTGGTTAGCTTGGTTGACTGCGGCCATGAACTGAGCAGACGCAAGTTGCATACATATTTATGCACTACCCCCTCACTGGATTATAGATAACAGATCGTACCAGTCTGTTTCCCATTTTAATATCTAAAGTGTGCTCATGTAATTTAGTTGTGGTTTTGTTGTGTATGGTCCTTGTAATCGATCGCCAGGCAAACCAAGGTAGGGGAAAAAAGGTTTGTGTTAACATGTAGTATTCAAGGACACAGGCCCAATACAACGACTTTTTAGTTTGTGAAACGTAATAATTTGTATTAAAACTAATCGAATATATGGGACTACCGAATAATAATAATAATAATAACAACATTAATAATATTATTATTACTACTAATAATAATAATAAAATAATAATTCAACATACTATGTGTCTGTGCTGATGCATGGTGAAATGCTTTAGAAAGCGAAAGAGTGAAACTTCAAAATACACAAGATCAGAATCATACCGTTAGGGAGCGGCCCCCTCCCAGATCTGAAATCGAACCGGTGACGTTTTGTTCGAGTGTTCAAGTGTTGAGGGTGATAGCTCAATCAGTCAATCAATCAGTTTAGTCAATCAGCGCACCTTTTCTCACTTTACTCCACACTGGACATGTCAAACACTGGACTGTCTCTACGTGCACTGTATCCATTTCAGTATGGTGGATGCAAAACATTAAATTTGACAAATGATAAATGTAATATTTTAATCTAAATACTATCTCAATAAATCACAGTATAGTATTATCGATGGAATGCATGTCAGTCTTCGTTTCATATCATTCACTTAATTATATTAATAGAGGATGGAATTACTCCTAATTTTGTTCTGATCTCTTCAGCCAAGGGATCCATTTTGGCCTATTTCATATTTGGGAACTGAATGTGAATGCGAGGGAGATGGTAATGAAAAAACTTTGGTAGTATTTTGGTAGTGTGCTCTTGTTGGTTTTAATAATGCATGTATCTGCATTAATAGCAGAAAACGAGTAATTATTTGTTCAAGTTCACCACACACTATACCATATACTACGTACATAAAGAAAATAAACCAACATAAATTGCCCTTTTGGTTCACATTTTGTAGCAGGTGTAGCTTAATTCAAGTACACTTCAAAAGCAGTTTGTGTAACGAGATTATTTTTTTTTTCTAAATCAACCACATTTAGACAAGATCTGCTTCCAGTTAACTTCGCAGATATCGTTACACGCTAAAGTCGAGGGCCACTTTTTCCTACCAGGGTACAAATGATTGTTTCTGGAAACAAAATGTGTTCTCAATCTGCGGCCTAAAGGCCTACAACTACATCCAACGACAACAAAATGCAACATTATTCATTTAAATTATGCAATCAAAACATGTTCTAACGTTTCCTGTAGTGGGGTACAATAGCATTTGCGTCTGCATTAGTCCAATAATCATAGTTCTGGTGCCAGTCGAACAGTCTCACCGCTATCAAATTAAAAAGAGAGTAAATTGTGTGTGTGTGTGTGTGTGTGTGTGTGTGTGTGTGTGTGTGTGTGTGTGTGTGTGTGTGTGTGTGTGTGTGTGTGTGTGTGTGTGTGCGTGATTTAGCAAGTATGCGCATTCTTAATATTATGATTTTTAACACGTTAATGTTAAAATATTTACTTTAATTTTCAATTCACACTAAGAGTTACCAACAAATAATGACTAATTAAATAAATAAATAAACTGAATAAAAGCAACAAAGGAAATATTAAAAAACTACTGCCTTACCAGATGACGGTCTGTCTGAATACCTCGTGCAGTACACCCAGGCAGGCCACAGCAGTGGCTGGGATTCTTTAATAGGAGCAGCTCCTCCATTACTCGCATTCACAACCATAATAGACGTGGTGTTCTCTCCGTATTTAGTAGTGTTAGTTCCATTTCCTTCGGTCTGTTTCGAAGAGCTCTGTTTGGAAGGAGGAGAAGACGATGAAGTCGACGAGGAAGACGTACTGTCGCTACTACAGTTTGAATCCTGGCACAGGGTGCTCGGATGAGACGGCCTTATTATCAAAGGGTTGACGTTCTCTCTGCCCGAGGTATGTGCTCGCTCCCTGCACCCAAGCTCCTTCTTACAGCCGAAGTCCGGACGCAGAATATTATCAATAAAAAAGTTGGTCGTTCTATGCGCTTGCTGTGCTGCCTGGTGAGGCAAGATTGGAGGAGACGGAAGATTTGGTGAGAGGGAAACGCTATCCCCCTCACTCGAATCTCGGCTGTTTTGATCCTTTTGCTCTTCCATGACTGGAACCAATTCAGAAGGAGCGCGTTCTCTCCGCACCAAATTCCACTTGTTGGTTGAAAATTGTATCCAGTAAAAAGCGAAAATACAACAATATCGTAAGCTATGAAAACACAACAAATGCCTTTCTTGAATTATGCAGGCTTGTTTTCTAAACTGTTGGCATCCTTCGAGATTTAAGTTCCGAGTGTCATTATCTTCCCGTCTGACAAGACTGACAACACATCGCGGTCTGCTTTGGAGTCCCTGGCTTTCTCTAATCTATGACAGTTCGATCTTCGCAAACTCTCCTAAAATCGCTCAGCCTCTCACACACTTTTTTTTCCACACTAACCGGAAGCACGTGAGCCAATACACACGTGCAATGGGCCAATCAGCTATGGAGACCTACTCTGACAAGAGTGACGACGTCCAATGGTGTTTTACGACTCTGCAAATAAATAATAGATGGATTTTTACAAAACCAAACAAGGGATCACAGCGGTTCTCGCTTCTTCCATGCAGATGCTTATGGTGCATTCAGTGCTGAGGAAAATAAACCCTGATTCAAGGTTTTGCCGCTCAAGACTTTTTATGCGTATCTTACTTTGTGTAGCAGCGTTTTTGTAGTATTGGGATTGTATGAGCAAATTTGCGCGAACATGTCCTGAACCACAAGACAAAAAAATAAACTCAGTAAAGCTTAAATCCTAGCATTTTTTGCTACATTTTTTACTCGTTGAAAGAAAATAACTCAAGGTAGCAACCTTATGAAAAACCTTAAGAAAATCTTACATTGAGGAGCACAATAAATGCACATATACGCCTCTATTTAGATGTTTGTTGGGGTGTGAAAAGTAAGTTCTGTCTGTGCACCGCATATTTTCGCCCTGAATACAAATATTTCCGCCTGAGAATAGAGAAATTCAGAAGAATATGCCACATGAAATGTGTGACTATAGTTTTTAGTGTTGTTACTCCTCGTGCTGCTGCAGTTGATGATGATGATAATGACGAAGATTATTATTATTATTATTATTATTATTATTATTATTAATTGTTGTTGCTAATTGGCGTTGTTGTCGTTGTTTTTAAATATTACTGGTTATTACTATAAGCACTAATTATTATATTACCATTAAATTACTAGCATTAGTAATAGCAGACGTAATTGTTGTAGTAGAGATGTTTGAGTGGCTTATAACATAGAGTAACAGAGTGATTTGTGATAATCATTCAGTTGTAGACAAATGATTATCATAATCAATAAATAAATACTTGTATTGAATGATTAAATAAAACAACAACAACAATAATAATGCACTGCATTAAACCAGATATTTAAGTTTAACAGTTATGCAAAGTGAATTTTAGATCATGCGTATTTTTATCTGTGTGTGTGGGGGTGGCGGGAATTTTATAAATAACACACATAAAACACAGTTTGCTTACGTACACTTATTTTCCATTTATTTTGCAACCCTGCTTACACAAAAATGAATATGACTGCTAGACTCACACAGCCGCTTGATGACATATACCATAAAATGAAACCTGAAATCAATAGGCCCTTCTCTCTCTCTCTCTCTCTCTCTCTCTCTCTCTCACACACACACACACACACACACACACACACACACACACACACACACACATACTCCTGACGTTTAACAATATAGGTACATCAAATGTCGGAATGCATAGCAGTAGACATCTCTCCAAAAGTAGCGAGACAAATAGATAGCAATATGGGCTACAGCAAAATAACTTCATGAATGAGGTCAATTATACCGATCCATGGCTAAACTCCCCAGTGCTACGTATGAAAGGTATACACAGAGTAAGCAGCACCATTATCCACGGTAACAACTACGCATATATCTGCAAATGAACAGAGCTGCATAAACAATTGCAATTACAGAAGAAATATTAAAACGGGGATTGCCAGCGACCGTGTAGTTTATTTATATTTAAGGTGCGAGAATTGAAATCTTTATCCCAAAAGCTAGTGTGGGTACTTAATTAAATTCTAATTAGGACACTATCAATATCCTATTTAGCCAAGTAGCCATTGTGAGACGAAATCCTTTTCAGGCGGTAAATGGGGACTCCAGCGCTTATCTTGCCTGCAAGAGACGCCTTGAGAGGGGCCGCAAAAGATAATTTATAGGTTTTAATTACTCCTCATTCCGCCTGATCAGGCTGGCGTTCATCACAGGAGAGTGAATAAAACCTGTTCAAAAGCACTGTCACTTTTGCCTGGCAAGACGCTTAATCAAAGAAAGCAGGGCCATATTACACGCTGCGAGCCTCGCGACGTAATTTCCAAGGTGCTGATAAAGCGGGTTGAATAATGCTCTGGTCTTCGGAGACACCATTTGTAGAAATGACTTTATTGACGGCTTAACGTTGGTAATTCATTTTACCTTTCATGTATGGGGTCTGGATTTGTTACAGTAATAGGATGATAAATGCATTGGCGGCCTGTAGCTTTTATTATTGAATATAATGCACACACTGCACGCTAAATGTCCTGAAAATCATTTAAGAATCGATGTTGTAACTATTTTAATTTCATTATGGTCAGGTTGAAATTAATAACATAAATTTTCAAAATCATCCTGTTGAACATAAAGGCAACACTTTACATATCTAGATAATACGGAATTCTGCTAAACTCTATTGATTGTTTTACAACAAAAACTGAGAAAAGGACAAATATGGGTGTACATATGTGGTCAAGAATACACATGGAGCTTGCAGTAAACCATCTACAGCATATAATACCATGCCATCAGTCGATTCATAATTCATATAGCAAAGTTCTTTAACGAATGCAGAATGTTTCAATTGTAACTCCATTCTTATTTAAACGAAATGAAAATTTTGTTAATTTAAAAGACTTTGCATTTGTAAAATGTTATTTTTTTTTGTTTTAACACACACACACACACACACACATATATATATATGTGTGTATATACATATATATATATAAACACAGCTAAAAACACATCCAGATAACGGCGTGTGTGAGCTCGCGTGTGCGTGTCTGTGTAAACATGTAGTTTACTTACTTTGTAGTAAAATTACGTATAAGCTACTATCGGCTTTGCGTATCAATTTTGCATACATATTCCAGTCTCTGCAGTATTATTGTCATACCGATTTTACAAAATAATTAGCACGTTGAAAAAATGAGGCGTTGACAATACGCACCACAGGTTTTCTCTTACTTTTTTGTTTTATTTTTTTAATCGTTTATTTATTTGTTTGTTTGTTTTCTTGCTTTCTTTCGTACTCAGTCCGGCAAACAGCCGTGTAGCTGGTGTTGTGATAAGATCATAGCAAAGTCCTTACTGAGGGACATAAATGAGTTGTTGTAATACAATAGATCTCTTGCTATCTTCTGGGACAGAGTGACCAGCGGTTTTGTTTGAACTGAATGCGAATAGATTTCTGTTACAAGTGCGCCATTATAATTATGAGCTGTAAGGTCAAACTATACATTCCGGGTCCCCAAAGCCTATAGACTCTGGGAAATGTGAGAGGATATAGCGCGTCAACGTACCTGACAGTCCTTTCAAAAGACTAATTCAATTATCGCTCAGGGACTTTGTGTTCATTTGAATAATAACCCTATAGTTCAATTTAAAGATAGCAGAAACTGCTGTTTTCGCTCTATCACACACACGTATGAATTTACGTCTTTGTATTTATAATCTGTTTATGCCTTCTGTATTTTTGAAAAACATGGAATCTCTGTTACGGTTGGATGTAATAATATTGTGTATGACAGTTCAGTCGTTCAAGATGAACAAACCGGACAATACGTTATAGTCCTTCAAAATCTATAAATGCTTGGCTCTTGAAGTTGCCGAGTGTCTCAATAAGTAATATTAGAGTGATAGTTTGCAATTTGCACAACTGTTACTGTAGTCGTCATACTTTAATACCATGATTCGTATTTAAGTTTTGAGATCAACCTCCGTATGGAAATTAGGATTAATACTATGAGTTGACTACATTCTCCACTATAGTTTCATGTTAATCGAAGCTCTAAGCATTCGTGTAGCCGTGCTAAAGGAGCTAGCGCGTGGTAAATAATAACATGTGCAACATTTTTACGGTTAGATTTCCTTATTTAGCTTCAAGTGCTCAAGCATACAGACATTCATGCTAATTTGTCATAAGAAAAGCGGATGGGCTTCGTAAATGTAATGCCTAGCAACACATTTTACGAGAAATAGAAATTAATTCAGATTCTTCATGCAAAAGGTTGTGATTGTACATTACCTGAGGAAAAGGAGCCGTTTCCTCTCTCTGTCCTCTTCAAGAAGTGCTGATGAGGGCGCTTTTGAAGCTCAGTCGCTCGAATGTTCGCCTCTTTTTGGAAGCAGATGTCGGTGGAATCAGTGTTGTTGTTCCTGTCTTAAAACCAATTCTCATTCAGTTCGTATCGGCCAAACCTTCACTATCGGTCAAATGCAGGGTTTGAAATTAAGTTCGAAAGCGTTCATTAATATATGTCTAATGTGACGTCAAGTATGAACATTCATACTAAACTTTTGTAGTTCAAGTTTATTTCTTAAATTATGTTTTAGAACTTAAAATATAATGTAATGTATTTTATCTACTATATGTAATCTACTACTTCACTGCATATTATTATTATTATTATTATTATTATTTTTACTACATGGACGACTATGTCACAATACTAATAATACTTATACCGGTATAACAATAAAAGCAATACTAGTAGCTAGAAGTACCATTGGTAATTACTTGCTTTAATAAATTACAGCAGTAGGTTAGCGATAGTTTCGGCAGTAATACCTACTTACACATTGTATCAGCCAATATCAGTACATATAGGCAGTTAATATTTAACTTACATTTTTTTGTATGAAGTTTGCTGTAATTGTATGTACGTAGTCACAGACACACAAAGACAGGCATCGTGTGCGCAAACACACACACAATCCTAAAAAACTAATTGTCTTTATTTCGTGTATAAGCATGCCTAGGGCTGTGCTTATACTGCTTATCTTTGTACTTGCCTTTAATATGAGTTATAGTTCTTTTTTGTTGCTGATTCACTTGTAGTTACGGCCTCTGTCTGATTAAGCCTATATTGTTTACCAATAAAGTGTTATTTGAGGAAAGGTGTACCCATTTTCTGTCAGTTTGTAGCATGCTGTATACAGACATAGTGCTGCTTCCCAGTGGCGACTTCTGGAACTAGGCTCCTTGTGTGACAAAAGCCACAACATTCCAGTCACGTTCACTTGTATTAAAAGGGTTTCCTCCTCAAATTGTTATGCAAAGGGCGCGCGCATGGGGTCTTCCGGCAAGAGGAGAAAATTCACTCAAGACAGACGCTGAAAATGGGGTAAGAGGCATTTCACGGAAAAACAGTTATTTTTCTCTTCTTGTTGCTTGAGTAAAAGCTCTCCATACCACTTATTTTTTGAAATTAGGAAATGAAGGCGAAATATATTTTTTCTTGTCTCCCAGTAAAACCTTTGTTAGGAAAACACCTTTTCACCTGTGTTCTTTTTATGCTAGAAACATCCATCTATGCTTGCGACTAATATACAAATAGTTCACATAACTTATACAGGTTATTACTTTCAAGATGTTATACAAACATTTCAACAATAGGAAAAGGAAGCAATGTACTGCATAATACACTTGAAGGAACACTGTTATGTTGAATGCTTTAAGGAAATTGTCCCTAATTTTAGCTAAATGAATTGGAGGTAATAGTTAAAATGACTTCAGACGATGTAGCTACAGTACATCCAAGTTGTAAAACTTTCATACATTTATAAAAACGGACAAGTAGGCCTGTGTAACACGTGCTGAAGACAATCGTACACTTTTGTAGCAGACAAATGTGTGGGTCCTCAAAAGCATAGTAAATGCCTGAATTATTCGGAAACTTACCCCTTTCTTTGACCCATGGAGGCGCCGCCCATAGGTGGATTTAACACCTGCATTGAATTGCTCAGAGACGGTGTAATGTTATGTTCTTGTTATGTTATGTTGGAACCAATTTTTATGTATCAGTTAAATATTATTGTTTCCTAAAGTCTCCTAAAATATTCTGTTGTGACAAAATGTCTTTCTGATAAAGGCAATGAAGAAGTAATTTATTTAAATGGGAAACGAAGGCGTAATAGAAAAAAGGACAAGCATAGAAATTAATTCATGGAAGAGGAATATTGTCTTTAATATAAGGATTTTAAGTAGTTCTGAAAACTCTCTGTTGCTTGTGACCTGCGAGTTCATGTCAAATACAGTTGTGGAAGCAATACCATATGACATGCATAAATAAATGAATAAATACATAAATAAATAAAAAATAAATAAAAAATAAATAAAATCAAACAATATGATGGAAAGATTGTAATACAGAAATGCAACTTTTTAACTTAAAATAACAAAAGTACGTTATATGCATTCATTGTTGGATATTTATATTTCAGTAGGCTAATCTGTGTGATGCAATATCCATAATATATGTAATACAGGAACATATTTAAACACGTTTAATTTAAAAAAGACATATTATTAATTTATTTATTTATGACAATTATGATAATGCCGACCATCATCGCCAGCTTCAGCAACAGCAACAACAACAGTAGCAATAATTAATAATACAAACAATAATAACAATAATAATAATAATAATAATAATAATAGTAAATTGTACTATCGCTAGTACTATCATTACTACAATTTTGTTGTGCCAGCAATTCATTCTTTAAAAGTAAGCAATTAAGATCATCTTTGAAAAAATATTGCGTCTTTAGTTTGTCGCAGATATTATAGCAAACTTGGAATTCATTTGCAATTAGTGAGGCCATAAGCCTTTACAATCGGGATAGTATACATCGGGATGAGGTATACATATTTTTCGTCATCCTATTTAAACAGGTTGAGTCAAAAGTCGTGACCGCCACTGATGATTATTTTTAAAACATATTGTATATATGAACAGATATACGTTATTTCCTTTTTGTGTAAACATTTGTATACAGAGCCACATCTATATTTCAGTAACCATCTTAATTGCTTCAGTCTTATAAATAAGGATCCATACGTAGGCTTTTTACGTATATTGTCGTGACTACCGGTAAACTGAAATGCATTTTATCATTGTTTTTTTTTTTTTTTTTTTTTTTTTTTTTTTTTACTGCAATCATTGCTCAGGATAAAAGCAAAAAAGAAATAAAATTTAAAAAATTTAAATGACAAAAAAAGCCGCTACACTGTCATATGACTTGTATAGTGTTTATATTGTTTGGAAATGTGAATTGGATATCCTTCGCTTTGAAGCTAATTCATTGCTTCGTGGAACCAGGAGATTTATGGTTCACTGTGCGATGCATGGGAGACACCTTGTGGTCATTTGCGTAAACGCAACTTCTTTCTTGGCAAAAATGCTGGCCTGGAAAGATGGGGCCTCTGTAATATAAAATTGGTTCATTTTTGCAGTCCAGAAAGCCTGTCCAATGAGTCAGCTCAGGAAAGGAGGGTCATCAGATGAACCAGATGTGCCCATTAGCTGAGGCAGCGATATCCGCCCCCAATCATTTCAGACATTCATCGCTGAAACAAAAGATTATGACGGCAGATGAGCCCCGGAAAGACGCAATCTGTCTGATCTTTATTAAAATGTATGGATAATAACGAACTGGCACCCAATGCTGCTCCTGAGGGACCACGTGGCTTGAGAAGTGTCGCTTGCCGCCCGCTAGATGGCACAACTATACATGCTGCAATCACAGAAAAAAATTATAGTTCGTTCAAAAAGTAATTTACAGGCCCAATAGACAAGATACTTAACCTATATCAAATTTCGAAGTAGATATGTAATGTTAAAATTTAAAAGGAAGCGTCTGAATATGATAACATGTCGTTTGTGTTGTGTGCTTCACAAACCAGTCCTTTCTACAGCATTTTGTATTGTATTGCATAAATCGACAGAGAATACAATGTTAAATGTAAGGCCTTATGTCGTTTTTAACTGAAGCAAAAACTAACTATTGAGTGTATCTGTCTTTTAAAGCGGCTACAGCATAATCATATTGTGTAGATTTCAAATTCCCTTGAAGAACATTTAAGAGATTGTTGAAGAAATAGCAATGAATCAATTCCACTGACTTTCATTTTAGATTTGTACATTTCAGCCAGACCTCTCTGCATAGATGAAACTCATGCAACATACTGATTTGCCCAAGAGGCATATGTATAAAAGATAGATATAAGTCACTTATATGTGTTCTTCATATGTGACATAAAAAAATTCATAGTGTATCATCACACCATTACTGATTCAGTTATGAATGTGACACTTATGTCAGTGAATACCTGCAAATGTATATAGAGGGCTGGGGCCCAGTAACAAAGGGTACTTGTGTTTAGGTATTATCTCAGTGCCAATTTATTGCAAACATACATGAAAAGGGATACACAAAGTAAAACAACACATGTGTTTGTGATGTGGGTAGTCTCATTCACACACACACACACACACACACACACACACACACACACACACACACACACACACACATATATATATATATATATATATATATATATATATTATATACACAAACTATTCTCTTAAATCTTATGGAAGGAAACAATGCTAGATGCTAGTGTATAATGCATTTTGTAAGTGTAAGGGTGGCATATAATATCTCAAAATAACAAAATACTGGCATTACTAACCATGCCATTAGTATCTGTAGACCTAGCAATAAAATGAAGAACAGGATGAAGAAGGAAACAAAAGGGAAAAAGTTGTGTCAAAACATTCTATGTCAATGTTCAACATTTAATAATAAAACTATGCTCAGGAGATAAAATGTGTGTATACCTCATAAATTATTATTATTATTATTATTATTATTATTATTTATTATTATTATTATTATTATTATTATGAAGCACATCTGAGACAAAATTGCTGGTTTTTATGTATATGTATATTGAGGTTAAATATAGGGGTTTCCGCTGCAGTTATTTTACACCACCATACCTAGCAGTGGTTAACTTTAAATAGTTAAAATGTAAGTCTGTGAGTCTTTACATAGCAAAAAACTTACTGCACTCTCAGTAAGCAGCACATTCTCATCTGAACACTACGACACAATATAATTCATGTATTTGGAGGGAGAGGTTTTTTCTCTTACTCAGGAGGCTGGCATTCATGATTGTTCTTTATAAAATACGATATTAACTTTCACGCCAGTGTCTTGAGGTGGTATGCTGTCCTCTAATTACATATCCAGTGAGGCGCTATTGACGTTCGTTAGACGACTTTGAAAACTATAGGAATGATGGTGGGTGGTAGAAGGTGCAGCGTTCAGCACCGCGGACAGCTCCAGGTACGCTGGCGGCATCAGACCCATTGTTTGTTTCAATTTTGCATGACAATATGATACTACACAGGACCAGTTTCTGAAATTTCCGAAAAGGCTGCAGTTCGCAGTGAGCGTGTCTTTATTTTCAGTGTCTGCTTTCTAAGAATAATAACGATTCTGCTTCATACGTGCTGTAAAAAGGACAATCCAGATGTAGGACTTACCTCCAGGTGTTATGGGAATGAACGATTTATCTCACTTTTGCATGAAGGCAAAGCTACAAAAGCAATATTTTCTTTCACTGAATTGTTTGTAATTGTGCAGTACTCTTGTGAAGTACATTTTAGGTAGTTTATTTCACCTTTCAGGCACTTTATATGCTTTTAGATGCACACCATTCAAGCGGTGCTGTTTTACGATCTATCAGACAAATGGCTTATTTCCTAAACCCACTGACAAATTGTACTATTCCACAGCAGCATTATAACTCCCTGGACTTGTGCACACAAACCTCAGGCCCATAGGTCAAGGCTCCGATAATAATATTTAATTATATAATTAGCTGAAATGTTGTAAGTGTTTAATTCCCAATACAGTATAAACAGTCAACAAAGCTCGTAAAACTATCTGTCTGTGCTATTTACCAATACCAGCAGATGGCAGCAGAGAGTCAAGTTTTTTTTTCTTCAAATTTCCAATGTTAAATATTTCTAGGTTTTAAACGTAATATAGGTACTTTGAAATAAATTGTGAGAGAACTGTTTCACTGCAATGCAACAGATGCAATTACAGAGTACAACTTGCCGACCGCTCAAGACAGATTCAAAATATGAAGTATACAGTTCAAAGTAGTGACCCTATAATAATAACAACAACAACAATAATAATAATAATAATAATAATAATAACAAGAACAATAATAATAATTAATATGCACATATTTTTAAATGATTGGATGAGGTTGCCAGGGAACGGGTGCCAGGTGATGCAATAAAGGCAGTGACCTTTTATGTTCAAGTCCAGGCTTGACACAGATATCCTCTACACTCTTTGCAAATGACCCTAGTTTGGCTGAATGGCCTGCTGCTATGCATATATACATACAGTGGGGTCAGGAATTATGGGTGCACTTAGGGGGGAATTCTGACTGGAGGGCGCTAAGCGTTTTTTCCGCGTAAATAGTTACCCGCGGCCAGCGCAGGGCAGAAAAGTTGGAGGAGTAGAGAGTTGTGCTGCACGTAGGATACGCACCCTGAGAATCGCTCAAGTCAAAGTCTGAATCCGCGGAGGTGGTATATTAATGAGAAACGCCCCAATTTCTATGAATCTCCACCCCAAACGCGTAAGTCTCCCAAGCACGCCTAAAGGTTCAAGGTCAGAACACGAACAGGCAGTGAAAAGGCGCGCACGGGTCAATAACGCGCTTAAGTTGCGCTGAGCGCGGGTCTGAATAGACCCCTTAATGAACAAAAATGATGTGCAAATATACATCACAGGTAATAAGCTATATTTTGTGGTAAACATATAGCTCATTGAATTGAATTAATGCTATCCATTTTCAAGTACATAAGTGTGACAATTATTGGCACACTTGATCTTAATTGACATAAGGAACCCCCCCAAAAAAAAAAAAAAAAAAAAGTTTCTTTTGAGTATATCTGGCATAATTAATTTAATGAAATCTATTGTATCACTGAACAATTTTAAAGTGTATAGAATGCTGTAGTTATAACAACTCAGTAGATACAGGGGCAGATGAAATAGGTTACACTGTTGACAAAGGATAACAAAACCTCTGTGACAGTATGTTAGTTCCAAATTCTACTAATTTTGATATTGCAACAGTAATACCACTACGGAATGGCAAGATCAGATCTCAGTACACTTCCTTAACAAACAGTCAGCTTTTTTATACATAAGTGGAAAATTTTGCTCACCACAGTTTTGCATACCATATAAGAGAGGGGTTTAAGCTGGAATTCCTCTCGATACATCTCTCTGGGCCCTTGCTCTTATGGACACAATAGTAGATTGTTCAGGAGGAAAAGCTGCTTCTTTATGTCAGCCTCACTATGAAATGGTCACAAAGCTTTCCAGGGCTGACCGCTATGACTTCCATCTCAGCTGTAAGGGTGTAAATCAACATTCCACAAATATGAGCAATATTATACATAATGCTCAGGACATAGCGTAAATAAATTAATCATCAGTATCTTTATGAACGACATAATTATTGAAGCATCTATTTGTACATGTATTTGGAATTGTAAAGCATTCTTTGAGATGGTAACCCTAAGTTTTATATCATTTTTGGAATATATATATTTTTTTATAGAGCCAGTTTGACAAAATCTGTGATTTTTGTTGTGTAACTTACAGCCATTAAGTACATTTCATTGCACTTACATTTGCAACAGTTCGCTTTGTCCCAAAAGCTGAAATGTGAGTGTAAACCAATATTGTTTGTTTTCAAATTTCTTTACACAAACCTGTGATATTTTATTGATTAAATTAATGTAAAAAATCTAATCATCAAGAAAAGAACAAAAAAGATATTTTTGCTTATATTCTTTACACAGATGTAAACACTATGCTCACGGTTAAGTTAATTATATAGATTTTATTTAAGGCCAAAAGGCATTGTTGTAGGACTGAAAGCATAACTGTCATGCACTAACCCATTGGTGTGGTTCATTATACTTCAGATTCAAAGAGTGAAAAGAGGAAGAATGGAAAAGGATCTAACAGTATATTGATTGTATACTTCATCCTGTTGACAGGACTCACTGTGCATTCCTCACTTACAAAGGTACACAACACTGCCTGACGTACCAGCAATTCCTCTGAAACAATTATACAAACTACATGCATTGCATCAATGGTCATATTTCTTTTACAAAATAATGTTGTTCTTTATGTTCTGTACTGCAGTGAGAGAATGCAATTACATAGTAATAGCTCTAATATATGTATGCTCTATAGTGTCAACCAGTAATTTATGTATTTTTGATTACTTTGAATGCTTATAAAACTCTCTTTCTCCCCACAGTTTTTATGCTTCAATCAGAAGTCCACTTCATTGTCACAGAACAGAAATTTGCCAAATCTCCAGGAAGTTGTGAGCTCCACCCCCTTCTCAGAAATGCCAGCTGGGAAATGGAGTCTCTATGAGAGGGGCTGGAGGCCCTGCAGGCCCAGATGACCATCATGTGCAGGGAGGTTGGGATGCTGGGCATTCTGAGGGATGACCTGGGGCTGGTGAATAGCAGCATCACCCTGTTGCATAGTAGGCTGGACACTCTCAACCTCAGGCCAGGTGAGATGGATTCACAACTGAGCCTGAACATGGACAGTAAGTGCCCTTTCAGTTTTACTTGCTAGATTGTTTTTTGGAATGGTGAGCCAGTAGGAGAAAATCTTCCCTTTAGATGTAATAGATACAAAATGCCTCAATAGAAAATTTCCCCCAAATCTGACTACATCTACATCTGGCCAGCTAATCATCCTTCTACAGTACCAGTCAAAAGTTTGGGCACATGCTTTTTAATGCATTTTTCTCTATTTTAGCTGTGTTATTTGCTTACAGTTACAATAAGGCCACAAATCAATGAAGTAATACACATCAAATATTGCAACCACAAAGGGAAGTGTTCAATGTCAACATTATCTCAAAGTTTAGACATTCAAAATAGTCCTCTTTTGCTTTGATCACTGCTTTGCAGACTCCTAGATTTTTTTCAACCAGCTTCCAGAGGTGGCCACCTGGAATGCTTCTCCAACAGTCCTGAAATATTTCCCACATGTTCTGGGCACAAGTTGGCTGCATTAATCTTAATCTTCAGGCCAACTCATCCCAAACCAGCTCCAAAGGGTTTAGGCTGGGGGCTTGTGGGGGCCAGGTTATCTGTTGCAACACTTCATTTCTTTCCTTGTTTACAAGACAATTCTTGTACAACCTTGAGGTGTGCTTAACAAATGATGATCCAACTATGCACTGACCAGATGGGATGGCGAGTCACTGGAAAATGCTGTGGGTGCCATGCTGGTTCAGTGTGTCTTCAATTTTACATAACTCTCCAACAGCATCACCAGCAAAACACCTTACACCATACACCACCCCCCTATGATTCAGAGTGGGCACCACACATGCTGGAGTCATCCATTCACATTCTTTGCATCTCAAAATAACATGACGGCTGGAGCCAAAATTTTCTAATTTGGACATGTCTGACCAAAGAACAGATTCACATTGTTCTACTGGTTATGATATTTTCTTCTTGTTTACATCCCTCAGAAGTGGTTTCTTTGCAGCAATTCTACCATAAAGACCTGATCTCCTCTCAACAGTTGATGTTGAGATGTGCTTGCTGCTAGAGCTCTGTGAAGCCTGAATTTCAGATTTAATCTGTGGTGCTGTTAACTGGCGATTTCTTTGGCAAATGACTAATATACATCTGCAGCAGATTGGACGATCTTCATAAGAACCAGTTTCATTGTAGCATTTGATGGCTTTGGCCTCTACACTTCAGAGAGTGATTTTCCTGACTGACTGTCCACCATTTCATATAGTAATTGTAGACTGACATTTCTCTTTGCTTTTCAGCTTTTCTTGCCATATTATTGATTACTGCAACAAAAAGTGACAGCTTTCAACCAAATCGGTCCCATGGTATCCTCTCTACCTTGTCACATTGTAAATGATTATCTCAGGTGTTTAGACTAGGAAACAAGGTTTTCAGGATAATATATACACTCTGTTTGTTAATATTTTGTATCTATAACATCTTGGTGATATTATAAGCAAAACCACAAAAGTGGGGTGCTGGCTCACAAGACCATTTTTACCAATAAAAACTTTTGTTTTGGAACAACCTTGTGCATGGACATAAACTTGATGACTTATGTTTGTGTAAGAAACAAATTTCTGTTGTTTAAACATAACCCTTTTGGTGAAAATGGCTATAAAAAAGAGAAATATATGATTTTCAGTAGGTGTGTCCAAACTTTTGACTGGTACTGTACATTATCTGAGTACCTGATCTCTTGTAATTAATATCCACAAGTTATCACTACAAAAGAGAATTAAATTCTCTATTCCTCCAAATAGTTATAAGTGTGCGGTTACTGAATGTGTGTGAACACTGCAGGTCCTCCTGGAGCACCTGGACCCCGAGAGCTGAAAGGAGACATTGGAGTCGCAGGTGAATTACTTTCTAACCAACATATATTTGTCTTAAACAGTGGTAAAGAGGGGGTCAATGTAATTTAACATTGATGCTGTGCCCCCTAGTGACAGAACAACTACAGTAATGCCAAATTTCTGTCATTTAAAAACATTCTATTGAAGAGAGATGGTCCTCCTCCTTGCACCATGGTAACAAAACTATCATTCAACCTTTGACTGTGAAAAATTACTATGTTTTACTTTTTGAACCTTGGTGAACCTGGTCCAAAGGGTGAACAAGGTCCCCAAGGTAACATGGGACACCTGGGGGCTCCTGGTTTGAGGGGAGAGAAAGGAACCAAGTGTGAGTATACACTTTTTCTCATCTGACACAGCTGAAGAGCAGGCATAAGGGTTGCCCAATCTAACCTGCTCTCACCAATGCATTGGTGTCATGGTTTAAATCAGAAAGTCTCAATTATCCCTTATACATACAGCAAAAGTGACCAATACATTGAAGCCTTTTCTGTATACGTGTGTGTGTGCGTGTGTTTGTGTTTACATGTGTGTGTGTGTGTGTGTGTGTATGTATGTGTGCCTGTGAACACACATGCATGCATGCATGTGACAATTGTGTTTGTATATACAGTCAGTTCACTGATCATGCTGGTTGTTGGCTGTTTCTGCACAGGTGAGTTAGGTGAGATGGGACCAAGTGGTGCTGCTGGGGTGACAGGACCACCAGGACCAAGAGGCCCTCTTGGACTCAGAGGACTAGCGGGACAGCCAGGCCAGACAGGTGCCATGTCCTGCAGGACTGGGTTCAACCCAAGCTGCTGCCCATTAGACACGGAAGCAGGAGACACAGATCACATGACATGATGTGGTCACCCTAAAGATGCTCACAGCTTACAGATTCCATATGCCCCCTAGTGGCACATACACAGTATTTTAGCTCTGCAATGTTTTTTTTTAATAAAAATGTCTTGTAATGTCCTCAACTCAAGGCACTGTGTTTTTATAGAGTTAAAAATGACAAATAGCATGTGTCACAAAGCACCAGCATAACAATTTCTCTTTTAATTACCAGGTATGTTCTTTGGAAATATAATTTCACACTTATGATACTGATGTGTAAAATGTGTATGGTGGAGTGTAGACTGCAGATGCAAACCATTTTAAAACTATGAATTTAATTATATGGCTGAAAATTAAATAAAATTAAAAGTAAGAATCCACACCCGGAACCACAGGGTCTGGTGGGATTTCTTGTTATGCATCACTAAATCGATCAATGAAAGTAGCTGGTAACCAGTTAAGACTCTTTACCTGTTTACTGTTTTCTGATTTTAAAATGAAAACTAAAGCTAGTGGATTCTATGGTTCTCCAGAAGTAGGTTTAGAGACACTGGGCTAGGAATGAATAAATACATGTGTCTGCAGGCATCCCAGGGCTGTGTGTCTCTGTATCACTGTGTTGTACAGCTCAGTACTTATATGTGTACCACCCAAGCATAACTTAAATTTGTAACAGGAATGGCATGGGTAGGTAAGTAAATGTTGAAAATTGTGTGTCATGTGACTTTCTTTCGAACCTTTCCTCCAATCTTTGATACAATGCTTAAAGTATAAAAGGAAATGAAACTTGCAGCTACATGTTATCCTCCTCTTAAATGTTGGATGCATTTATGTCATATTTATGTTGTAATGTTTCACTGGATGTATTTCCTGGTAAAATTATATTTTTGTTCCTAGACACAAACACATTTTCTGTAACATCTGGTATACTGTGGTGGCTCCTTGATCACAGCCATCTCTCCGAGTCCTGTCCTTCAGTACAGATTCATTCTTGTCTACCTGGTTTTACTGCAGGTCCAAAGGGTGAACAAGGGGAGCAAGGCCTGCAGGGAGAGCCAGGTAGGCAGATATGGTCATAATAATTTTAATTTTTGTAAATGAGACTGGCGAAAGCTCTTCCCTTTAACATTCTTGTGAGGCTATCCACTGTAAGAAGCTTGACATCTTTTGGTTGTGTAACACGCCCCCAGATAGACAGATCACCCCACACTCCTAGAAGGGTGAAATGAGTTGAATGTCTCAGTATGATAAATTATTGATAGTGTCGTAAGGCTGGGATTACAGGTGGGACTCAGTTATAAAATGTGCTGGAAATTGAATATTACCTTTTTCTCTCTGAGTCACCCTCTCACCCCATTATTCAGGCACATGGGCACTCTCCCCACCACCTCTAACCAAAATAAAAGATGTCCTTGATTTATATTTGATGTCCAGAACTTGCGCCTTTATGCTGAATTTTTCAAATGTGGGGGGATGCCTAGAGTGGCTAAAGCTCTTGAGGTGGTCTTTAGAGTCTAAGGGATGGATGTTGAGGTCCAGGGCGACAAGGGGGATAACATTCTCCCTCTTTCACAGAATGGATGCTTGCTATTAACATTTCCCCACTGATAACAAATGGTACAGCTAAGGCCTTGGGTAAAACTGAAAAGGAAGATATCAAATGAAAGATGAGCAGTCTGACCACTTTTGCATATTGAGTAGAATCAGCACTGGGAAGTTTTGCAACTTTTACCACTGTTTTAATTCCACAGCTGCAATGTAAAAGCCTTACTTTAATTTCCCAGTTGGTTTGTTGCTTGAATGTAAAACCATACTGGCCATCATTAGGTTGGTGTTGTAACTATTTGATTGTGATTTTGATACAATGGTTCTTAACTTTAAGTAAGTGGATGACCTTTGGTCACATTATTCTGTATTATTATTATTATTATTATTGTTATTATTATAGGGATTAGTAGTAGTAGAAGTTAATAACAACAAAAATAATAATAACAATAATAATAATACTTGTGTTTGCTGTGAGAGAGTGATATTAATGTTTTCTTCTGTGAATATGCACAAATGAGTGCAGGTCCTGCAGGTAAAAAGGGAGACTCTTGGATATCAGGTGTCCCAGGACCAAGGGGACCTTCAGGGGATAAGGGCCAGGCTGGGAACGGTGGTGTGACAGGCATGGGTCTCTACAGGGGAGCAATGACTTTCTCACCTATTGTAAGGGTGAGAAGGCTAAATCAGGCTCACTTGTAGTATTGAACTGTGGCTCTGTCTGGCCTCCCACCTGTAATTCAGGAGTATGATTCACCTGTTGTGTGGGAGGTATAAGTGGGTTGGTGGCTAAGGCTAGTTACCCTGCCATGTGGTGATATGGCTAAAACTGGATAACCTTCAGACTCCCACTGTCCCATAGGGCCACCAGGACTGTCTGGGCCTCCAGGACCCAAGGGATCCAAGGGAGACATGGCTCTGACAGTGTGATATATGCAGATGCCTCAGGAATGGCTGGATTACCGGGCTCCCCTGGACCCCAGGGATAGATGGGTAAAGGGGGGAAAGGGGGACCGTGGCATTAATGGACAGACAGGTGGGTATAGCCCGATCAGAACTTGGCTGTGAATATCACCCTTACACATATATTTTATAATATGTTTGCACACAGCTGGACAGTCATTAATCCAGTCTGACTAATTTCCCTGCTCAAAATTACAAAGACAAAAACAAATGTTGAAACTGCAACCATTTGTTCATGACCTCATGACCTCCTCCCTTCTTTTGTCTCCAGGACTCTCTGGAGTACAGGGACCTCCAGGTCCTAAAGGAGACAGAGGGCTACCAGGTGCAGTGACATTCCTGCTTCTGTTCTGATGTCTTTAATCTGGACCTCTTGGTCCTGTCCGAATTAATCAGCTCTCATATGACACATCTCCTTAATCCATTCATAACTGTGCAGTGATCAAGAAATGGGAATTTACCTTTGTTTAATGATTTTCCATGAATCCTTTTTGATTGTTTTGCATGATCAAAAAGTATACCAGATTATACAAGGATTACACATTAGCCATTGATGATTCTTTTGCTTGATTAATTATACTGAGATAGTGCTACTTTTGTGCAGTTCATGTGAAAAACAATAATTGGATTTCAGCTAAAATACCACACATATCTGATATATTTTGTCAGAATCACAACATAACCTTTTAAAAAGACCGTTTGTTTGATTGGGTCCTGGCTGGTATCATTTTCTGTGTCACCCAGAATCACACTTACATTTCAGTTTAATCTTTGAGTTTCTTGTTTTAACCATGCATTGATTGTGTTTCTCTTGTACTGGCTTTTCAAGGAGTCAAAGGCAGCCAAGGAGACGCTGGCAGTAAAGGAGCACGTGGTAGGTCTTTCAGTATTCTAACCAGCCTTCTGAAATCGTCCTAAGTAATTGGTTTGAGATGTTCAAATCCAGCAATAAACAGTCCTGTAATGGCCCATGTCCTATATTCAAATCCTACTTATCAATCCCAAAATTCTATGCATATAATACCTAAAATCATTCCTTTCATTTTGAGTAAAAAGAGAAAAAGTTTAAATAGTTCTGTGTATCTGATAACAGTTTGAGTATTTCATGTGTGTATGTGTTTTGTTTTAGGATTTCCAGGACTTACTGGTGCAACTGGTCAAAAGGGTAACATCTTTATGGATATAGTTGTCACACTGCTACACTCCATATTGTACACCATATAGTACATAGCTATAGACTGCCACTAGCCATAAAGAAAGCATTTCAGTCACTACTAATTTTGCTTATAATGCATGTGAGAGTTGCATGGACCCATCCACTAAAGACTTGAATTTATATGTAAACTAACAAACTAGTGGTATTTTAGAAAATTAAAGATTCCTAAGATTGTATTGATTTGATTACTGTAACAATTCAACAACAATTATTTACATGAATACATGTTGCATATTATCCTTTGGGTTTCTTGGATGTTCAGTACAAATTTCAACCCAATCCAGTGAAAAATTGACAGTTTTAGAATGCACATAAAAAATGATGAAATTTAGCTCTTAGCTTCAACAATTCAAAACTAAAAATGTATTTGGAGGAGAGCTGTAGGACTTTTCCAAGGTCCCATGAATTTAATAGAAGTTTTCACATTAAATTTTTCAAGAAACTCCATGATGTGACCTCGGGGGTCTCAGATGAGTTGTGTATAATGTATATAATCTCCAGCAATGCTTCTCTCATGTCAGGGGACACATGACCAGAAGATCTGTGTGGAAGCCCAGGACTTCAGGGGTTACAAGGGGAAAAGGGGGAGCCAGGAGTTGCAGCTAGGACAGGTAAGCCTGCATCAACCTGAGACTGAAGCCATTAAGGCAGACTCGATCTGGAAGGCACTCAGTCTGTCTGGAGCATAAGCACACTCAGCCTGACTGGACCCAAAGACATTTAGTCTTTGGGTCGTTCCAAATTGCACTGGCACACATTGGAACCCACACACAGTCATTTCACTCAACCCATTGGCTCATTATGTTCTGATTTCATACACTATGGACAGGTGTCTGCTCATCAGGTGCTAGGGAGAGAAGGGGCAGTTCTGTAAAAAGCAACATCATCTAGCGATGTGATCCTTGACTCACCCAGTCTCATTAAAAATTCTCATGTTTTAGTTGCATACCCTACTTGTTGCTATGTTATAACAGTGTATGGACACAATGGGCATGAGACCAGATTTACTTGATGATGGCTGTTTTTTTCAACTTATATCATTGGAGTGGTATGTGTGGCAGTATTACTTAAGTGATAACCTCTTCTTGTCCTACATAACTATTTACAGCTAATGTAAGGATTGCTGGTGGCAGCTCTCAGGGGAGAGTGGAGGTATTATACCAGGGAACTTGGGGGACTGTCTGTGATGACCAATTTGATGAAGCTGATGGGACAGTTATCTGCAGGATGCTGGGCTACCACAGGGCCTCCAGCACCTTCCTTGCTAAACCAAATGAGTCAATTCTGCCAATTGGGCAGCTCATGAAGGAGGGGCAATGTGTTGCTTAGCCCTTCAATTTTCAGTTTGAGCTAAAAAAGTCAAAAAAACATTTTTAATGTTCTAATTTTCAGTATTTGGCTCACAAAATAATTGGCTTTCGTATTTTTTGTGTGCATGCCTATATTTTTTTCCAATTCAAATAGTGAAGAATGAAAATCGAAATGTTTATGCAGGATAGAGGGCACTGCTTATTATTCCATTTTTAGGAGAGTGGAACCATTCTACAATTAGCATTGCAATTAAAACTTAGCTGAAGGTTGGTGAAGAATCTATGCAGGATTACCTAACTAGCAACCTAACTAGCTTTTGTATGTTTTCAGACATGGCAATGGATGCAAATTATTAGCAAGAGTGCATAATTGATGCACAGCAAATTAGCAACAGGAGACCATAAACAATTACTTAATTTTAAATAACTTCAAATAGTAATCGAAAAGTAAATGATGACTTGCATTGTGTAGGTACAGAGAATAGTGTTTTTGAATGTCCAAGTAGTGACATGGGTGTCCACATCTGCAGCCATGATGAGGATGCTGGTGTAGAATGTGTCTAACGTCTGACCCCTTCACCAGAATTATCTTGCTGTCCTACCACAGGTTGGATATACCTACCCTAGGTACTACACAGTATACCAAATTACAGTAATTCAGAAAAGGAAGCATTTGTATGACAGATTCTATAAGATGGTTTTGCTTTTATCGTACAATATTCTAAACAGACTGAAACACAACAACAATAAATATGAACTCAAGTCTATAATGATGGGCATTATCTGCCAAATAACATTCAGCGCAATCAGGTCCTAAGAATTTTCTCTGACAGGGAATATCGGCTTAGAAACAACTTTGAAACAAAGCACACTGACAAAAATTTGGAAGTTAAATTAGTGCACTTAATGTGTTCAATCATTTTACTTGAGAATGCACGTACAACATTTATTGTTTGGGAAAATGTTTTAGGCATATTGTTCTGATTCCAGATAACTATTCGCAAATACATTTGAGTGTGACAATTTGATTGGATGCTACTAGTATGAGTTATTTAATTGCAATACATTTTTGAATTCAATAACATGCTCAATAATCATTTCGATCACTACCACATATTTTCCCTTTAAGATGATTTTGCTCTGCCTTTGACAAATTAATTTATGCCATTTCAAGTTGTATTGATGTTTTTATGCTTTCATATTCTGTGTACATTGTTTCATAGTTATTTTGTGATGTTTATTTTGTCATCAATACATTTCTTTACTCATATTTTTACATTTTTTCGTTTGTATGAATCTGCACTGTTGTGCAGTGATGGCTGTTTTGTATGCTGGTACGCACCGTGCACACCATTAGAACTTCAGTTTTTCCTGCTCTTGATGTTGTTTGTTCTGTCTTATTTCTTTATTTTAACCTATATGCATGAAGCTTCTGCATTTTACTATTTCCTGCTAAAAATCAAATGATGGCTGGTGATTTCCAGTAATTAGTGAGCCATTTTCAATTGTGACATCTGATTGGTTGGAACTGTATTTAAGCCTAAGTTTGGGAGAAACAAAATTCAGCACGTTAGTATACCATGCTACTCTCAAAGACTTGCCCCAGCTGCATTTGCAGTAGCATTGACATTGCTCTGTGTATCATAACAGCAGATCCTGTAGGTGCCCCTGCTGCTGTGTAATGGCATACCGTGTAGCGTTTACTAATGGTATTTCCAGCTGGTCAACGAGGGATGGACATGATGACAGTTTCCAATGTGTATTTTGAAGAACATTGAGTCGAATCCCGCTGCGCGCCTTTTCAGTGGCTGTTTGTTTTCTGACCTTGAACCTTTACACGTGCTTAGGTGACTTGAGCATTTGGGATGAAAATGCATAGAAATTGGGGCATTTGTCATTAAAATACCCTCTACGCGGATTCAGACTTAAACGGATTTTCAGGGTGCGTACCCCACGTGCACCACAACTCTGTATTACGTCGTGCACTCCTACGGATCAGACTTTGATATTACCTTTTTCAGTCTTACCGTATTGCATTGAGTAGGATAAGTCCTGAAATCATTTAAAGTATTTCTTGATAACAGACGGACGTCAATGTATTGCCCTTACCTATCGCCAACAATTGAGTTCTTGAATTTGAAATGCATGGCTGTGTTTCGTGGCCGTGGTCCTCAGTCCGCATGTCACAAATAAATATGGACTTATTAACGCTTTTGGAGTGGTTTGCTTTTTAATCCCAATGAACCCATGGGCAATAACTCACAGACCTCTGGACTTACTAAATGCCAGTACAGATGTAATCATCAGGTCAAGTAAAAATAACGAGCAAATTCATTAGTCACCTTAGATACTCACAAAATTATAAAATATAATTACCGTTAAACGATAAATAACGCTGAAAAATTGTATGCCAGTTAATTAAACCTTTGTGGTTTATCAAACCTCAGTGGTGTTATTTACTTCATTCACCTTAATTCTAATAAAACATTATGGTGACCTAAATTTAACCAAGGAAGGTGACACAAAACAGAAATGCAACGGGGCTACGTAAGTAAATCAGCTAAAACACTGGCGACTTCGTGGTGCAAATGTACATCACTTCCCTGTACTACAGGTTAAACTGCGGTCTCCAGTAACAGGAATTCTGAAGGATAAACGTAGTTTACCGTGTATTTATTAGATTTAAAGATAGGAAGTTTGTTTCATGTGAAAACGTATCTGTGCTCTTTCCGTCTTGACCATCAGGAGATGTGGTAGGGGTACATAGCTTTTCATTTCACATTTCCTATCCACGGCCAACCTCTGATTCGCCACGAAAAATGACCCAGGTGTTCTCGGCAGAACAGAGTGTATACACAAAATGGGTACCTGGTTCGACTCAAATGAATGAATATAATCTTTCAGCACGACTGTTTGTTTGTTGGATGTCGGGATAGATTGATTGGACGGACTGAGGGGCTGGTAACAGAAATTCAAAATATAAGCGGGTACTGAGTTCACCTTACATTCGATATCTATCATTACAATTCGTGATAAGTTATGTTCGTTGGTGCTACTGCTACTTCACAAAAGTGCATATTAAAATGCAATTGTGTTGCCCATTAAAAGTACATAGAAGTACAGCTAATATCTGGGCTTGACAAGTCATGTATCTGTATTTATCGACAAATCAATCAGATCAATAGGATAACAATGAAATAGGATAACAAGTTTGTGCATGGCTATGTCACCCGTTTGTCTAATCAGCTTTCAAAATGGAAGTTTTCTCTGATTTGCAGAAGACTTAGTGTTAGGTAACGTAACTCAGAGAAAAAAAATTACTGGGCCATCAAGTTTTCGTGGGGGGCATGTCATTTTCCAGGCTGAATTAGCACTCAAGGTCCTATATGGGTTTCCTACTTTGCTAACCTGACGTTGGCTGGGCATGGCCGTATAAACCAGGACAGAATAAGAAAAAGTATTTTCCGCATAACTATTTCCGTGGAAAAAATTGATGAGCGTTCCCAAATCAAAATTCCCCACTTAATCAGCTGGATGTTCACTGCCATAAAGCAACAGGTTAAATGCTTTGATCAGGGGTTCAATGCCCTATCTGGAATTCAATGATATAAACTAAACTCCAGTTCCTGAAGCACAGCCACCAACACCTTGTTTTTAATATTGTTTATTGATAATTTCAGTCTCCAATCGCAAACATAAACTATTTGAAGCCACTTAAGGTCCCTGAAATTGATGTCAGGGCTAACATCTCAGTGTTTGATGTTATGAGAGCCCTAACAGCAGAGTCCGCGATTTGAAATATCAAGGTTTGAGTAATTGAATTGAAGGTGTCAGTTAATGCTCCCACTAAAAGTGTTCAGTATCTGAACTTCCAGTAGTCCAAGTTGGTTTTGAGAAAATAAAATTTGGGATGTTTGTGGTTATACATTATTTCATTAGCAACACACACTCTTATAATCCTCTGGACATTTCATATTGAGCATTAAGTTTAATTCATGCACCTTTGAACAGCTAAATCTCTTTGCTAGACAGATTTGAGTAATTGTACAATTAACGTGCTAATGTAATGGGACAGTGATAGTAGTCTTTCATTTTATTTAGTAAAAGGTTTAAAATGGAATAACCTCTGAACTTGCATGTCATGTCCAGCACTCAATGACTCAATTGCATACATATTTGTGTCCATACTCAGCACCTCCTCTTGTAGTATTTGTGGTGTTGTCAGTATCATTATACTGTATGTTGCCAGCATACAGCACAACTTTTTGAATTTAAAATTTCACTTACAGCCCAGTCTTATTTGAGGGCTGATAAGGAGAGAGAGAGAGAATTAGCCTCTAAATCCGACTGTCATCCTTTACTTTTTCGAAGTCGAGCTCTTCGTTTGGAAGCACTATGACCTCCCCAGCTCTAGGCCCAGCCATCTATATGCTGGGGGAGTAGCAGGGAGATATCTACATACAAAACGGCAATTATCATTCAGCAGTCTGCCCCTTTTCTCCTGAGTCCCGGCTCTCGGCACAGTCTGGAAATAAAACATGAAGGTCTTTTCTGCTTCATCTCTTAGTCAGTCAAACCTGGGGTCAGCACTGCCTGCTCCTTGCCCCGGCCCGCCATTTATAATTGAAGAGGAATGCAAATAAATAATTAAGCGAGTGAGGGAGACTCTCTATGACAGAATGAGTAATAAGGGTATATATTTCCGTCCTTATTAGCTCCTGGTGAAATCTCAGTGTGTTAGCGACTCACTCCCTCGTGTGGGAATTTTAGCAGCAATCTATTTTACCCTTTCACCAATCACTGTGTCACTTTAGACTGGTTGAGCTGAAAAGTCTCAGCTCTATTGTGTGAGTACTTTACATACATAATGAGCTTTTCTCTTAAATGCACATATCAAATGTACATATATGTATAATTACATGTATAATTATAACTAACGTAATGTTAACACTTACATGCATGTATGTAATTACATTCACTCATTAATGATTATATAATGTGCAACAATATATTGCATAGTATAATGTAATGACTGTAAATTTGTGGGTAATAGACAGCAAAAGTATAGCAATGTATACAACACTTTTCTTTCTCGGTTTTCTCAGAATAGTTTTCATGCATGTTTGAGGGCATATTAATCAAGGGTTTATATGTGATATATTGCTGCAAATATATTCATTAAAAGAGAGAAAAAAATATTCTTTGTATCAGAATATTTGCAGTGTTACATTAGCAGTAAATCATACACTCCAACAGATTAGGTTTTTTGACTTAGAGGCAGGTGCACACACACACACACACACACGTGTATATACTATAGAGAGAGAGAGAGACAGAGAGGGAGAGAGAGAGACAGAGAAATGACCATCTACTCTGAGATGCCAGTCCATCAAGGTTAAGGTTGAGACCTACATCCAGTCTCCTGGCTTGGCCTGACTAAATGCATATGTGATATTTTTTGCTTGCTGTTAACCTATCATGACAGCTTTTGACCTTGTTTATTGGTGTTCAGTTTTCTGACTGCTTCAGCATTTCAGAGCTGGTCTCTGTGGCACAGTTGTTCTGTGTTTCTGCAGAATCCAGGGCCGGAGGCAGCCCTGTTTGAACACAATGCATTTTTTTACAGCCAAGTGTTTGATCCATGCACCTCTGCCGTTCTTCCTAAGCTCCCCAGCATGAACAGTTTCCTCTGTGGGGTTTATCGCTTTGCTGTAATGCTGTTTGTACTCCATGCTCCCTGAAGTTGCATCTGGGTGTGCTCATAAACATGTTCAATGAAACACATACAGGCTCTTAAGGATGAATGCTATTCAATCAAAATAAGTTTTATTACAGTCTTTTTTGTCTGTTTTTTATATACAGTCAAACCAGACATTCTCATGAGGATCCAACCTATACTCATAAAAACTTAAAATCCAAGGAAAAGGAAAAGGTATGACCTGGAAAGTGCAGTCCAGAGACCTCTCAAGAGAATAAACCTGCCTGTCCCCACATTTTAAAAAAACCCAATGAAATATAGCATACTCAAAGTCAAAACCTTTCACTAAGGAATGCTGTCATTAGTGGTCTAACAATACACAACAAACCACTACATTTTGCGCAATGGGATAAGCTAACTCCAGCTAGCATGTCAGTTTATAATTTAGTTTGTCATATAGATTTTATAATATTCCTATTGATTCAGATTATGTGCAGCATTAATTATTGATGGCAGCACTGTTACTTTTACAATTGTCTGTGTTGCATTGCTAATGCCATGTTTGAATTGTGAACTGATCTCTAAAAGCACTTCCTTAGGTGTTTTGGGTAATGAATATAAAATGGACAAAGAAGGACTAAAACAAACTTTAAAATGACTCTTGAGGTGGACAATGGAATGAAGGAGTTCTGGGGGTTGAATGTGAATGAGTTTTTAAGATGATCAATGAAACAAGGAAATCTTGTCATTGGATTGAGGAAGTTTTGAAGGTTGGATGAGGATATCCATAATCCGGTGGGCCATATACCTATTATTGCATATTATTTTATGTCCTGGAATCATTTATTTGTGTATCAATATTATTTATACAAACACAGTCTACAGCACACTGTATGAAAAACTGATGGAAATTATCCTAACTGCAATGACAAGCTGTGTCCTTCTCTTCACAGATAGTTAGTCTACATCACTGAATCCTCGACAGAAGTAAATAGTGGGGCTGCACATACAGTGGCTAAATAGAGATGTTCAGGAAGATCTGGTGTCTGTTTAATAATTTATCACTTTAAACCATGTATGTCTTGGTCTTTGAGTTTTTGGTAAATCACCATTTACTGATCAGCTTACCCCAAAATAATCATAAAATATGAATGGGCTAAGAAAAATTGAATAAATACATAAAAAAAACTGTCGGAGCACACTGCATTTGTTCACCTTGAAACAGAGTTCTTTTTATTTGCAACCTTTTTTTATGTATTTATTTATATTTATTCTAAATACCATCAGTATTAGCATACAGTTAGGGCATACAGTTCGTCATGCAGATTCTACAAGATTTCATTTTAAACATTAGCAATTTTGGCTTTCGGCTTTTACGAGCAGCTTGGTGCAATGCCATCCAGACCGCACAGATAATGATAGCTAATGTTAACCATTACTGAGAATGACCCAGGTAGCTCACATCAGTATTGTATTACAATTGCATTGGAATTATGATTTATTGTTACAATACGATCTCTATTTCAAAAATAATCAATTTAAACTAGAGTTTAAAAACTGGCAACATAGAAAACTGATTTTTTAAAAATATGATAATGTACAGGTCTTCCACTAATTACACGTTTTGAGAATGAAATGATAGCCATAATACAGCAAAATAAAATGTAAAAAAACATCTTCGTCGCACTTGCTCGCATATAAGATCATACATTCACAATTTATTTTTGGACTGCTTCATTGTCCTGTGATATGCATACAGGAAAAGTAGGATGTCAGCAACTCTTCTGCTACCACTGTTGTCTAAGATCTGACCTCAGATCAGCACATGATGCTCAGTGCACTGCAGTGTGCTCTTCTCATTCCCTGTGCCATCCTCTCTGTAATATTTAACAGAAGGCCGGTGGCCCTCAAAGGGTCTCTTTGGGGCGTTAGTGGCAGTGGCATGGCCCCAGCTGGACCTCATTCGTCTTTGCCAGAGGAACGTCCCAGAGCAGTCTAGACGACAAACTATCCATCATCCCAGCCACTGCTGCGGATGTGACTATCAGGGTCACACAGACATCGTGAGGTCGAGGGCTGTCCTGTCCAGGGCACACACAATTAAAGGATCACCTGTGCCACGCATGCCAATACACCAACACCTCCTCGTGCCAGGGAAGGTTGGCAGGGGGGCTCCTCAAAAAAACCAAGGAGGGGTTGTTTCTCTCCTCTTTTCATTTTGAATCCAGGCTTGTTAAAGAAACTTGGATATATAATCTAGGGATCTTTTTGTGGCTTAGAAAAGAACAAAAAATGTAATGTATTTTTCTATTTTGATTTTCATATTGCTGGAAATGTTTTGCCAGAAGAAAACAAATATTTTAACATACACATTTAAAAACTGGCATGACAATTCCTTGTGCTATGGTTATTTCTTTTTTGCTGTTTTAAATGTACAAGGAAGCAGATTAAGCAGAATTGCTTCTGAACTATTATGATATTTCTTTGGATGAAAGAGCAGAATTATATTTTATCTGTAGCCCAGCTCTGTTCATGTTCAAAATAGGAAGGCTGAACTATTTTAGTGATCCAGTCAGCTACATAACACCTGGGCAGGTGACACAATATCATCTGATGGACAATGAAGGGAACCGCACAGGGACTTGGTGCTTTTGATATATTTTCATGTGAATCGTGTGAAAAAGAATTGTCAGTAGTATCAAAAGAAATACAAAACTCATGACTGCTGTTATGTTAATTTGGCAGCAAAGACTGACACCCGTTTGTGTAACAGGTAAGAGATGAGTGGTGAAGATTAAGATGTGGCTCAGGGGGTGTGGGGTATACCAGGGCTGGAGGGGTTGGGTATTGTTGGACGGGTGCTGGTTTGGGTTCTCCAGACATAACAGCTGTACCATGGGGGAGCTGCTTAGCTCAGACACCACAAGAGCAGCACATGGTCTCCTGCTTTAACTCAAGTGACGGATAAGCCGTCTGTCAAGCAAACAGAGAGGGGAAAATGAGGAGGAATAGATTTTCTGCACGCAGCAGGGCCTGTGGGTGGGTGCCGGATGCCGCCCAACAGCGGTGGTGCCCGTGCCAGAGAGGGGGGCAGGGGAGAGGATGAGACAGGGAGGGGTGGATGATGGCACCATCCCAGGGGAAAGGAGAGGAGCCGCAGCTGGCAGACGGGGGTGGTGGTGGGAGCTGCCAGGGGGTGCATCCAGAACCCAACCTGTCATCCCTCTACCCCCTCTAATACTGTGGCATGATTTAACCCCCTCCTTCTTTTTGCCCTAGGGATTCAGACAGGCACCAAAAATAGGTTGTGTTTTTATTGCATAAGAGGGACAGAATTATTGCACAGGTCTGTATTGTGATCAAAAGGTAATGTGTTAAGGGCTTTAGGCCACTTTGTTCTGAAGACTTGTCATATACAAGCCCAATATATTATCAGTGAATCCTTGTACTGAAGGTGCTTGTAATCAGTGGGGTATATTTCTTATCCCAGGTGGGACACTGCCATTGTATCCATAGGCAAGGCACCTGACTTGGTTTAGGAAAATCATGCTGAATGAATTTAGACATGTGACAAAGAAGACATTAACCTATATGAAGTCACCCTGTGTGTACTGTAATAATTTGTGAAGTATAGTTTTGTGCTGTTGCATGCTTTCAAATGGCACAATACCTGAACCCAAAGTCCACGCTGGAGTTTCGGTCCTCAGCTGAACCTCCACATTTCCCTGTGCCTCTCGGCATCACCGAGACAGGGCCCAAAGAAAGCAGTGTCAATCTTTCACACTGCGCCATTGATTCCAGAGGCTTCGCAGACAGCTCCGCGGCGACAGCAGCCATCGCGTGCGGCGCATTTCCAGCTCCTCAGCAGGGTGGAGGGAGATGGCTCGGTATTGGACCCAGTGCCTTTCTTCCTCTCTCTCCCACTCTTTCTCTCTTTGTCTGTCCCCTGTAGAGAGGTGAAGGCCATGCAATCAAAGTCAATCAAAGCGGCTCAGTTTCATTAACGGCCGCCACCCTCAAACAGACCAAACATAATTATCTCTGTGTCTTTTCTCTCCCTGTTGCGCAGCTTGTCGTCCCACCTTAAATTCATCATTAGACTTGATCCTGATGTGGCAAAACATTTGTCCAAATCAGTATCGATATCAGAATTCAAACCTCTGCAGACTCTCTGAGTGCATTTCCACACATTACAGCTTACAGTTAGGAAACTGACACCTGTGTTTATACATGCATAAACATATTGTTTTATTTGTTTACACCAGAGACTCATTTATGTTCACTTTACTTTTCCAGTGCAATCTCCCTTTATTTGTTGCATTTTAGTGTGCTGGTATAAAAAGAAAATTCCACATTTGACACATTTGACTGAGTATTTCTCCCTGTATTGGGGTTCACTTTATAGATGTGTGGGATTCTCCCAATCCCCATCGCACTGAAAAATTCAAATGCGGAACTCATCAACACTTAATGTCATAAAGAGTAATGTGGGGGATTCCATGTCTTTTCATATATTCATAGTACTAATATTGTTATATAATATATTATATATGATATATATTATTTATATTACATAAATAAACAGATTTTTTTTCTAGGAACTAATTGAGTGGTTATCTCTTTGCCATGTAAAGTTTCTAATAGCTATAGATTAACGATGTCATGAAATAAATAAAATACAGTGGCATTTGGTGCTAGCATGTAGAATGTTGGAAGCTAAAGCCAAGCTCTAATTCTCCCTGACTAATCAAATGTATTTGCTCTTTGCAGGCGGGCTCATTAGTAGCCTGGGGACCCTGGCCCTCATCTGCAATGCTGCATGGATCAGCTAACCTTTGAGAGCGGCCCTTTGGGACTGACACTCTCGTTTATATACAATGCATGTCAATTTCAATGTTAAAGGGCAACTAAACATCATTTGTGTATAAGTGAGTTTTGAGGGGGGGGGGATACTGTTAGAATTATTTTCACAGACGTAGCAAGTAGGAAGGTTAAGTCGATGTTGCTTTAGTGGCCCTCATTTACAGGCTATTCAATAAGCATATTTCCAGAACTTCAAACATTATAACTTTGCAGGCACATTTGGCTGAGTGACTGAGTGTGCAATCCAGTTTGACATATCTGGATATTCATTCATCACATCATAATAATTAATAGACTTTATGTTGTGGTTTTCAATGACCTCAAAGATCTTACAATGAGTCAACAACTGCCACAAAAGGGTTTAATTATTTGGTAATTTGAGGTAAATGTACACTCTGGCACTACAGTCAGCTGTGGAAAACAACAAAAAGATAGCTTCTTCCCTAGGACAATAAAATAAGGGTGGGTAGTAATACTATGAGTGGCACAATTCTGAACATATTTCTGGACTTGCTTAAATAAGAGGGTAACCATGTGACTAAGAGTTTGAATGAGTGGAAAACCTATGGAAGGGAAGTATTTTGGCTTGTTTTTTCATCTTACTCAAGTTTTAATTTTAATCCAAGCAACCACAGAGCTTTTCACATGTCGACCGCTGGAACCAAAGAGCAAGGGGCCTGCTGACATGCTGGAGAAGGATCATCGCAACAGCACAAAAACTCAAAATGTCAAAATGTGGTAAAGATGTTAACAGTGGAGGTAATGATTATGTGTCAAATGTTGGCGGTATGGGGGAGGGGGTGGTGGGTGCAAGGTGCAAAGCAGAGAGAGAGAGGAGAGTGATGGGAAACTCCAGAAATGAGAGCAATGAGAGCTATGTCTCGGAGCCAGGGCTGATCCCCAGGAGGGAAAGCGCTCGTGATGGATTATCATCCTCCGCAAAGAGGCTCATTATGAACGAGATCCCGGAATAGAGAAGTGACATATTTCTGACACAGCGGCAAAAGGCGCGGCCATTTCCCCTACCCGTGAATCATCACATCTTCCTTTTAAATCAGCCACCGCTGCGCACCGCGTCAGCCACGTCACATAACTCAGCCGCGGGCCCAGCTCTGCCACTGGACGACGCAGTGGACGTCGCATTCCACAGAAGGAGAGCCACGGTCCGCTTTGATTAGTGGCTTTCCTGTGCTGAAGTCCAGATTGCTAATATGACACCAAATTCATCTCCTTCTATCCCCTGACCTGACAAGCCTTCCACCTGGGTATTCATTATGTTATAAAACCCACAAGTGCGTAAGTAAATTGCTTTGCCGTTTTGGAGCAGACACCTTCAATTTTGATGATACCAACTATCTTTCACATTTTATTATTGTTTACTATTATTTGCTTGGCTGAGATCATTTTCCAGGGTGGCTTACCTACAGCTAGGTAAATGTAAACATGATAGTCTCCCAAACTCAAAGGGCTGTGATGGCTCTGTAATGGTGTAGGGTACATTTAGCCTGTTATGGCTACAATTAAGCTTGAGCAAGGTAATTTTTAACTTTCATTTGATGGTACTGTGTGATCATCTGGGCTGCATGTGACAGCTCTCTTTCCTGCAGAGAGAAGAGTCTGTCAAAATGGCAATGCCCCTGGCCACACAGCACAAGTAGCTGCCCAATGTTTTTTAAGAGGATGGCACAGATATTAACCATATGTCATGGCCTTCTCAGTCACAAGATATAAACCCATTTGAGCATTTATGGGATATTCTTGAATGACCCCACAATGGAAGCGTAGTGCCCTTTCACTCCTATGGAATTCAATATCTCATGTCTCCATTTTATTTCTTTGGTACCTGTAGCTCACATTTTACTTTTGATGATTTTAAGTAATTTAAAGTACACCGCTGCATATGAATAGAAGTCTGAATTCTAGTACTACAGAAAAAAAAATCCCTTCTGGAACTGACCTTTTAACCGTTTTATGCCCTGTCCTCTACCCCACACCACCTTATTACCATTGAAATTCAATATTCAAAGGTGGATCATAAAAAAAATAATCTTTGACTGTTTGCGTATGTTTGTAAGAGATTGTGTAAGAGAGAGAGAGAAAGAGAGAGAGTGTTTATATATAGAAATGCTTTTTAAAGACATTTTCTCTGTACCTCCTCTTTGACTCTTTCTGTCATGGCATGTACTGAACTGTCAAGAGGCTCAGCTGTGGTGCTGCAAAATAACATTGATAATTTTCAGCCAAGGAGAAGGAGTGCTGGGGCATTCATGATTTAATGAGTCTCAGTGGCTCGTAACACATGTCTGTAACACGCACAGACGTTTGGCCCCAGATAGGAAGGCCGAAAGGGCAAAAATTTAGTGTTTTTAGGTCAGACCACAGAAGTCAGAAGCAATTCTGCTCTGCAGCTTCACTTGCAGTGGTACCAAAGACACAAACGTCACAACCTCCAGAATATACCAGCCACAAACAGACAGCATCAGCTCTTCAAATGCACAGCCCTGCATAATACAATATCCACAACTGCAGGCTGTCAAAATATTTCCATAAAAGCGAACAATGTGAGGGTAAATAGAAAAACATGGAATAAATAAAATCTCTTTTAGGAGACAGGAAATATAAACATTTCCCTGTGATTTGATCAGGATATGGTGCAATCAGGGTAGGAACAATATGTACAGCTTTTTTCACATAAGCATGCCATGAGACTGGACATCCAATGGCCAGTGATCTGCATTTTACTTTATTGGGAAACAACAACAAATCGGTAGATAGGTCAAAGTAACCTTTTTAGAGATTCTCGAGTTCAAGATTTCAAGAAGATAAGAAAGGTTACTTGGACAAAAGCATTGGTTGTATCTGCAAAATAGACTAAAAAGAGAGAAGCCAAGCATGTCTGAGTATGTGTTCCTTTGTCTAGTGACAGAGGATAATCTTTCCATGCTCCAGGGCCAAAACATAATGAGTTTGCATGTCAGAAATACTGTTTAACATTTCCAGCCATTTAACTTTGTGTAAATTGAATGTGCCTTTGTTCACAGAGTTCAGAGTTGGCCCTCTGTGTCTGTATTTTCCTCCCAGCCATTCTAATGTTGAAATGTGTTTTACCTCTACACACATTCTTCACAAAATATTGAAGAGATATTAGCATTTAAAACTATGCACACATGAATTCTAGAGCAAGCTGGTACCCAATCAAATATAATTATAACTTCTGAAATTTCATAAAAATAATAATACAACATTTTTTTGTATTATATTAATCAATAGATTTTATTTTTAGCTCATGCATCTCTATCAAATGTCTATCTCAAATATTGTGTCTTTTTTCAAGTTCAACACTTTCCAGCAACAGAGGTACATTTTCTGCACAAACATTTAGCTAATAGGTTGTAGTAGATTCTACTATAGAGTCTATATTATACTTACTCAAGTATACTTATTGTTCTCATTCAGGTATAATACAAGCAGTATTTGATGAACTGTCTTTAATATACACAACATTTCCAGACTGTTTAAAAGTAAACAGCTTGCTCTCCTCTCAGAGTAAACCCAATTTCCTCTGAACAGTTCCAAGAGATCAATACAGATCAAGATGGACTGACCTCTGGATCAATAAAATACAACTTTAGTCAATTCAAACTCCACTAACCGATATTTAGTGATCTGTGTGTTTGCAATTACAGATATTAATGGCAAATACACATTTCTAAGATCTTGCTTTGCAGTGCCAATTCACAATCAAGTGTATGGAGAATGAATCATATCCTTAACACCAGTTGACTATTGCAATACCTGGGAAGTTGGTGCTGACACACAATAAATGATGTAATCACACATTGTGTTACCATTTTCAATTAAGCAATAACTGTAATGCCATGCACTGGTAAATAAAGCTGGTGTGTAAGGCCAAAAGGTCATGAACTTTAACAATCTAGCTGCATGCATATTTATTTCAATATACATAATAAATCTTGCTTCCGGTGTTTGATGTGGCCAGTGCTCATGAATGGAATAAATAAGCCCTTATACAGTGCTGGCTGGTCTGTGGACAAGATTGAGCAGTAAACAGGCTAGCTGACTACAGGTCAGTATTGTGGTTTCTTTCAGCAGGAACACGTCACCTGATTAGAGATATTCACAAAGTGGCATTGCAGTAAAGACAGAACCAGACATTTATTTTAAAAGCTTATCATTGGAAGGCAGCACTCACCAGTGTCAAAATCAAGAGAGAACAAGTCCAACAACCTATCAACAGCTATACATAAGAGTGAGACTACACTAAGTGTGTATTAAATACACCCTCTGCACATGCCAAAGTCTGTAAGTGTATTAAAAGATAAGGATTCAGGTTAATTAAACAACTACCATATTATGACCAATAATCGGTCAAATAAAAGAAATGAACTTGTATGTTGAAAGTATGAGGCAGGGAATGTTATGATCTGGTTAGCTTCTTACTATGCCTGCATACTTGCCACCAATTAATGTGACATTCATGTCTTGTATAAATCTTACAGGTGAAGTGACCAAGCTATGTCAACCAAAAGAAAAGTTTCATGCAACTTGTATTTATATCTTACACTGCATTCACTTACTGATTAAGAAGATGCCCAGCTGTATTTACAAGATTGTATATGTGAAGAAGATTGGTTACCAGCAAGATTGAACAGATAGGTAGATACTTTGCTGGCCAACAATCTGTCTTGTTCCACCACCGTGTAAAATGCAATATAGTGATTTGCCAATGCAAACTTTCTTTGATGAACAAAGACGAACCAGCTGTCCATTGGTTAATAACCATCATTAGTTTGACATGGTTTAGAGGTGAAACAGTCTCAACTTTAACTAGCATTATGTCAGCTATACCAGATATTACTTTTCTGCAACCATGAAGCCATTTCAACTGACGCAGTCACTAGCTGAAATGACTTGACATATGTTTATGTGATCTATCAGCCGGGGGCAGACAGTACATACATACATTCAGCCTAATGACCATTGCTTGCCAATGTAAACTGTCTATTTGATGCTGGGTGATTAGTCTTACCACACCTTGGGTTTTCAACTGTCAAACTACAGCATTAATCTAACCCAAAATCTCCTAACAGAAAATAGTAAAGCACATATTTATTTACCTATTTTTCTTCAATAGATGGTATGAGTGGGGCAGCCCCATGCCACATTGCAGATGAGACAGCATTGCCCTTGTACTTATGCCACCCATCTCTGTAAATTCCTCATCTTCTGCTCCTGTCCAGCATGTGTTTTGAGCTCAGTGCTTGCCTCCTTTGCATTTCATCTTTCTCACTGCATGGCTCTGGCTGCTTGTTGCTGTGGTTCATCAGGAAACACTAACAGCTCACAGATGTTATGGCAGATGTTTTTCCACTCACATTGCATTATCAAATGTTATTTTTCAATGGCTCTGGCAGCCCTTCATGGGTTGTGAAAATCTGAACTAAACAGTTTCAAGACTTCCTGATATTGACTCACCTCTGTGTGAAAGAGATATAGCTTTGATTTCCTCATGAAATCCTGAATTTTGCCAAGACTACTGGGAAACTTGATGCAATCTCCATAGGCAATTTAAAATAGCAATCCCATTTTACAGTATGTTTAAATACAGATTTTACTGTCAGAAGTAGTAGGTAACAATGTGAATACACAGTAGCTACTCTGTAATGACCCTCGGGGTTACAATGTAATACGTAGACATTATGGCTATTTAAGATAAACTGGCACCTAAAATAATGTGATGTAGTTAAAATACTCATGTGCATGATTAAGAAAACACACACAAAAGAATCCCACCATGGAAGCCTGTCTTAATTTTTTCACAGCAAAATTAGACCGATGAAAGGACTTAATTAGACACCGAGGCAGCCCCTCTGGTTTTCATGTTTGATTTGTAATTACCAGCATGTATCAGGTGTCTTTGAGTCATCGTCCTTTTGAAAGCACCCAAACAGCTACCAGAGAGCGAGAAGGAGAGAGAGTGTTACAGAGTGAGAGAGAAAGAAAGAGAGAGAGGGAGAGAGCGAGCAGGGATCTGCTTCAAACCACAGCGCAACGTCAACCCGCATTTCAATTCTTTTGAAGGCCACAGAGATCTTGACAATTGCTGAAAGATAATGCATTCGGAGGTGTCCCCAGTGAAATCAACAGAAATGACTCCAAGCTTTCGTGTGCCATTAGATACCCCAAAAGGAGGTTAAGATAGATAGCAAGCACCCTGGTGGCCACTCCAACAATACTTGATAAAACTTACATGAGCTGACTTTTGAAAGACAGTAAATGTCAAAGGCAGACGTAACATCCCTGTCTTTGCCACATATATTTTCTTTCTGCCTGAGGTATGGGACTGCAGAAACAGCAAGCAGACATTCCACAGTACTTTGACTGGGGAAACAAAATGCCAAACTAATGCTCACTAGCCCCACACAGCTGTGGAGTCATTATGACTAGTGACATGTCTATTTTCAATATTAATAGATGATTTTTTTTATCATTTTTAGGTCAACACACAGTAAACAGTATTTTACTCCATGACATTCTCAATAAAGATTGAGATACAATGTGCAATCATAAAATCAATGAGAAATGAATAAAAAGAAGAATGTGTTTGTCCCATATCCAAGACGATAATGTCCATATTCACCTCTACGATGGCATGGAAGGAGATGCAGCAAGCTTTTGAGCTCTCCCTTCCTTCAACACCCTTTCTTCCTAATGCTGGGCTGTGTCTTCTGCTTCTAAGATGTGCTGTCTACAATTTCAAACATAGTCAGCTTTTACATGGATCATGTCTGTTTCCCAGCAACTCTCTGTAGGATAAACTGACACAGTGACAAAGCGGGCTACTCCTCTGAGAGGCGGTGGTGAATTTGTCACCCACACGTAGACAGACTGCGCACACTACTGTTTGGACGATGACATTGCTTTGCTTTGTCACCACAGGAATGTAAGGGTTTGGCTCACCACAGGGAATATGACACAACCCCAATGTTGTTTTCCGGGGAGTGAGTTACGAGGCTGAATCTGGTCTGGGCCCAGTGTCCTCAGAATTCTTTCAGAAACACCAACTTCAGTCTATGCTGAATTGACACACAATGGTATTGTGTGAGGCCACTCTGATGCTTGAAAAGCATTGAATATTGGATAATGTATTGTAATGAATATTTTATGTGAATATGCCAGGACCTTTTCTCACTTATGATAATATTCTCACAACTAATATTCTCACAACTGACCAGTGGCGTATGGTTCTGTTTGCATTAGATTTTCCATTGGCAAAGAATGCAAAATACAATTATTTTGAGAAACGGTCCTGACATACATTTTGGCACTATTACTTAACATAACTGTATAAGAAAATGATCAAACTGTTTGGCGACAGCGAACAGTTAACCCAAAGATTGGTCGCATGCAATTCATGAGGCAAATGCTCTCCAACTGTAATTGGTGTGTGTGTAAGAAAAAAACTGAGTTATGTTCATTGTGATCAGTGCTATCACAACAGTACCTATCAACACCTGCTGATAACAATACAGCATGCAGGCATGTGAAGCTGCTGCTTCCCCCTGAAGGATCCCTACTTGCTCACAGTCTTACTCTCTGAACACAGTTTTGGTGCGCTGGTAACAGATGAATTCACAGAGTAGCCTGTGAGTGAGACAGAAGTAGATGGGTAATTTGTACCTCTGGCTCAACTTTTCTCTTAGAGGAGTGAACCTAAATTCCTGCTGTTCTCTGATTTATTTAATTTATTATTTTTTTGCATTTAAAATAAAACTTCTTTTGGAAATGTAGCATTATGTATGATTGTGATTACCATTATTCAGTGGTTCATTTGAAGTACTGCTGATTAGCTTCAAAGAAAAATGATAAGTAAGTAATTATTGCTGTTATCATGAATGGCTGATACTTGACATGCCTGTGTCTTTATTAAGCCATTCTGAAGTACTGTCAAGAGTGGTCAGTTAAGGATAGTGGATTGCAGGGGTTGAATTTTCATGACTCCTAAATCTCATCTTTCCCTCTCTGCCTCTCCCGAGCTCCCAATCATCCAGTCATGGGTTCAAGTCAGCGACTCCTCCAGCGGTTTTAATGAGCGGCAGAGCGGGAGGCATATGTGTGGGCAGTGAATAATTCTATTGAGTCTTGATCTGATTTAATTAATCATGGGAAGTGTCCCGCTGTCAGCCACACTGCCTTTTTAGCGTTGGCACAATGGCAGTGCTGAGTGACACGGCCGGACCAAATGCAGATCCACCCCTTAGCCACACCAGGGACCACCACCTTCGCACTGTTCTGCCTGCTCTACCCAAAGTAATTCCCTCCGGTGCAAATACCATTATAAATGCATGCACCAGATTATGCATAGGTTACGTTGCTTCCTTTGCAGAAAATTTCATCCAGGACACAATTTCCACTAAATGTCATTCATGCAGCTTACTCTATATACCCTTGAGAAAATTATTTTGTCTCAGTTAGTTTAAAGCTATTTCAATATGTAAAATAAGTAAATGTACAAAAATACACATCAATTAGCTATGTCACAAAACAGTAAAAAATGTGTACTTCTTCAATCGATCCTCAACTTACTATAAACCATTTTATATTTCAAAAATTAAGTTATTAAAATGAAATAACAAGTCAGTCATGTTTAGCTAGATTTAGTTTGAAGTAAACAAAGAACTGACAGCAACTTTAATAGTTTGGACAAGGTCTGCAGCTCACAGGGACAGTGCAAGGGTCACAAGCTTGTGAATGTGACTCGAACTGGAAATTGGTTACCACAGAAACTCTCTGGGTTTAGAAATTCAAATTCCTTCCTCAAAATGTGGGACATGCACCTCACCTCTTTCCTTAAAGTTGTGCCATTAATGTGTGTGTGTGAGCAACTGACAGACAGAAAGAGAGAGAGAGAGAGAGAGACAGAGAGAGAGAGAGAGAGAGAGAGAGAGAAAGAGAGACAGCATTCCCCTGAGGCTAAAACAATACGTGTACTGCCATCTTATGTACCTTGCTTGTATTGTTGATTGGATGTTAGCCTTGGTCTTGCTTTTATATTTTTATTGAAATTTACTCAAACTTTTGGTCAAGCACAAGCAGTGCCTTTGGGGGAACCACCGTGAACTTGATAGTGTATCAGTCACTCGGGGGGTGTTTGTGCATGATTGATTTATTTAATGAGTGAGTAAACATTTGAGCGATTGAATGAGGGAGCAATGTCATTTCTCAGACTGATTAATCACAGGCAAAAAACCTGTTTAGTTTCAAAATAAACCAAGAAAAAAAGCTGTGTATTGAGAGAGAGAAGAATGATTCGAGAGGATGCATGCTTTCAAAACTGATCACGGACAAGATGGCTTTGTCTGAGGAATAAACAAAGTCAAATGCCTCATCTATTCTTCCCTTTGTTGTCAAGACAGTGCCTAGCTTCCTGTCCCCAGGTGCAGCAGAGCAGCTGAGAGGAAAGCTACCAGGCCCCGTTTGTCACCCTGACACATTTCACAAGCAGCTTCTTGACAGTGATTGCCCGTCACTCTAAGCTGATGCTGGAAGATCCATTTCTTTATCAGCGGCACATCACGCGGTGTCACTGAACTGGGATCACACGGTAGTGTGGAGTATGGGGAGGCTGGGCTCGTATGAAAATCCAGGTGGGGATGGGGCATGAGGAGGAGGGGATGAGAAGGGAGGAGGGGGCGTGAGAGGTTTAATTCATATGAGCTAATTACTGGTGGTCAGGTCACCCTTGTTTAGTATGCATGGCCATGCATCTGAGGAACTGTCTCTCCACACCTACCTGGGACTCGTCCCCCATAAAAATGTGCTGCATGACTGCAGGTGGGGGAAGTTAGCTCCTTGCAGTCTAAACAGGAAGCTGAGGGAATGTTCGTGGTTGAGATGTGGAAAGGAAAGCAGAGTGGAGGTGTGGCGGGGCCGTGCTGTCCTGTGCAGGGAGCCTCCACATGTCCTGCTGATTTCCTGCCCGTCTCTGCTAGTGAAACTCAGGCAAAAACTATCTTGTCATGGGCCATGTGCCATTCAGCCTTTCACTGCCTGGCTTTAGATCGGCCTTGAGGCCGATACTCTGTAGGAGGGATTAGACAGCCTGCTGAACACAGGAAGAATCGTAAGTATTGACAGAAATGTAATACAGCGGAAAAAACTGGAAAATGCCAAAGCAAAATCTTACATTGACAATACAGAACTCTAAGGAATAACAAATGCTAAAATTTGTATATTTTAATCATCAACACTGGAAATAAGGGATCTTGGGGTTTTAAACTAAATTTATTTACTATGGTATTGAAAGGGATTGTCCTGGTGTCCTTTTGAAATAGAAAAAAACAGGGCCTTAAATGACTACAATTTTGCCTGCATCCAAAAATTGTGCAGTAGATGACAGGTCTTCACCAGTGAACCCACTCATAAGAACCCATTCACAAGACCATTATTGGAGCAGAGATGTATTTCTTACTGATAACCAGTGGAAATCTTTGAATGCTTGTTCTGTTGTTGAGAAGACCTTCTTGCAGAAATATCTACTGGTTGGATCTAAACTCATCCTACTCCTGGCAAGACATCAAGCATGTCTCATTGGCTCTGCCATTATTTAAGTCTCAATTAACTAGTGTTTAAACCTTTATTCATACTCTCATCCTTCCTGCATATTTTAAATCAGGAGTACAGGTAATAAGCAAATAGAGAAAAATAAAATGTTTGTGATTGGTTCTGGTACTGTGACAAGGTGCATTTTCCTGGACTGCTAGGGGTACTATCAGAGGCAATGTCACTGGCAAAGATTACATGATGGTTCTAAGTGATCATCTTCTATATTTCTTGCAGAGTGAAGAGAGAGGTATCTTTCAAATGGAAAAGCCCCAACAGATTGAATGCAAATACCTGGTAGTTTGAGGAGCATATAGGTACCTAACCTTTTTACATGGCTTCCTCAGTCACCAGATCTGAGCCCGATCAAGCTTTTATAGGACACTCTGAATGATGTTCAACACAACATTTCCCACTTCAATTAAGTATGCATGATTTTATTGATTTTGTCATGGAAGACTCTACGCCATGCAACATAACATTCAGCAGATTTATAGATTTCAACATTTTTATATATATTGAATTAGTTGAATTGAATTAGATTCACTGAATATTTTAAGTTGTTCCGTAAGTTAACTAATGCAATTGTTAGGAAGTTAAGTATGAACTCAGATTTCTGGCACTGTTGACAGCCCTAATAGTTATGTTCTGTTTAGACACTAATACACCAAAAGGGGGCACAAATGCATTTTCTGGTTTATAAAGTGGTTCTGGAAAAACTGAATGTTTGAACAATATTGCAGTGCTCTTGTTCCCCTGTTGAAGACTTGGTAATTTGAATTTGAATGTCCATGAATGTTTCTTAATGTACATTTTTGGAGTGTTCCCCATTTGCACATTTAAAGTTATCTTTCTTTGTATTTACAGTGTTTAGTCAGAGCTTCTCTCTACCACTGTGAGATGGTTAATTGCCTGCAGAATACCTTTCAAGTGTATTGAGTTATTCAGGATAGGGTTCGCCTTTTGGATACAAGTGGGTAGAGCTTTGTGATGAGCAAGGCTTTGTGTGTTTATAGTGTTAATATAATGGGTGTTTTTTTTTTTTCGATAAAAGCTGTAATCTTAAACTGTATCTTAATATGTACATGTTTTTTTCTTGTAGTATACTGTGATAAGTTAATTTCCTGTCACATATGTTCATGTGGCTTCATACTACAATAAATGTGTAAATGATGTACCCAATAGCATTGCACCCCCTCATCCCTGCATATGGGTGTAGAATAAAGAGAGAAACTGGGTTTGTAACTCAGAGGTTCTATTCCCAGGTGAGGCACTGCTATCGTACCCCACAGAAAACTTTCAATTGATGTTCAGCTGCATAAATAATGGCATGTAAATTGTGTTAGTATTAGATACAATAAAGGAAATACATTATGCAATAAAATGGCCCTGTGGAAAAATAACTCAATGGACAGTCTTCTGTTGCGTAAGCTGACAGGTCACAAGCTGCGAACAGATGCAGCGGCCGAGGGACCGTTGCCCGTGGAGACCATCTGAGCTAAAGCTGTCACCACACATCTCATCAGAGTGCTGTCCATCAGACAGCCCTGCTCCCTCTTACTATTCATACAAATTACTACTAACAGCAAACACAAACTTTCCCGTCAAGGAAACACCAGTAATTACAAAGATACAATAACAAACCCAAATAATGAAATCTTGTTTCAGTGGTCCCTGCTGTGCAGACATTGGCTGTTTCTGTTGACTGTACAGAACTGTATATCCAAAATGTATGGATCCTTCCATTTCCTAAAATGAATCATGTTTCTGCGGGTTCTGTAAAGGTTGGTGATTTTTGGATGAAATGTCTCTGTTGTATTATCTTCTTCTCTGTCTTGTTTGCTTGTTCCCACCCCTCATATTGATATCCAGTTCCCAATAACTCTGTCCTGAATGGGTTGACGTCTCTGCCAGTGAGTACCTGTCACAATTTTTCAGAGTGTTTTTCTGAAATGTAGAGAGTAGATAAATATATGTCTGCAAAGCTCACCAGCCACCACAGCTATTCACTTTGCAGTCCACCACTTAAGCTGCTCATCCATTGTGATTGAGAATTATACTTTAAGCTGAAAAAGTACACATCAAACAATTGCCATGTATTGCAATTGATTTGAGTCTATTCATTTGGAAATGACCTTAAACTACATGAAATGGCCAACATGTTTTAGCATACTTTTCAGGGGTCTCTCTCTTTTTCCATTCATGACACACACATTATGTATGTACAGGTCTGCTGTCACAGCACTTCCACATGCTGTCATTTGTAGTGGGGGTGAGATCCTGAGGACATACTCTCTATAAGCTGTATTTTTGGGTTTATTTTTTTTTTTCATTGATTTCAGTACCTTTGATACGTGTTCCATGTTTATGCCACCTTCCCTTGCTTTTTATACCTCTCCTACTCTTTGTGTCTACTTGTTTAGGTAATTTCCTGTTTGTCCTGTTTAAGCTACTCGCTCTTCCTTGTTTCACTTGTTCAAGCTACTCCCACTGTTTCACAGCAGTAGATCTAAGGCACAACCAAGTGTGTATGTTGCAGACTCTATGTTTATATATAGCATTGTCCTCCAGCTCTCTGCCTGTCCAGACTGCCAACTGCTGTCCCCTCCAGGCAGTGTGCTTTCATACAGCTGTCTCAAAACAGTCCAGCCAGAGATATGAAGCTACCACTCTCTGGGTGTAAAAACAAAGTGTTGTTAGCCTTTCTTGATGATCCTTGCTCTTTTGTGTAATATTGTGTAATAAATGTGTAATATTAATATTTTTTTAATGGTGCATACTATTGGAAGATTTAACAGACATTTACATGCTATTATCATTTTTGTTTGTTATTCAGTTTAGATATACTCAAGGAACTGTTCTGTGTCCTTTTCCTGTGTAATAATTGAGGGTGAATCTGTGTGAGGCACAAACAAATGAGGTCATCAGGTTCCTGTGTGATTCACGGCAGTGTGCCCTCAAACTGTTTGAGTGTCAGTATGATTTATATACAGACTTACCTTACTGTCAGCTTCTATTCTACACCGATTTTAGCGCATGAGCACACACATTCTCATATACACATGCACATATATGTACACATGATCATATGGACAAAGAACAGGCATATTCAGCATGTGCAATGAAGTCAAGTTCCTGCCATGTTTGAGGTCTGTTAGTTCTCATTCTCAGCTATGTTCAGATAAACATTTTATTCCAGCCTCAGAGCAATCCATCAAAACAAAAATAATTTATTACATTAAAGGTAAAAGTTCACCTACCTTTTATTTATGTTCAGGTGTCAACATCACCATTTTTAGATGCCTTCTCTGTGCACATTTTGCCCCATAAACACACTCATGCACATACACACACACACACACACACACTCACACTCACATACAGATACTGACATACATAACCCTGCTTCTCAGAATATGTGGAGTGGTCATTGTGCAGAGTGGGTTAAATATTATGAGACAAAGGACAATAAAAATATTCATCTTAACAGCTTCTTGCATCATCATCATCATCATCATCACTTTGATATAGGGAACGCACAAAATCACACAACAAAGCTAAATATCCTAAAGAAAACAAGAAACAAATTGTGTTCACAGCATCAATTGTGCTGTAATGTAGTGCATGATGTGAAGGAGAGGAGGGATCACAGCAGAAGGACAGGCTCAGCAGATTTCATGCAGCCTTGTGCCCCCCCGTCCTCCTCTGCCCCAAAATCCTCCCCTTTATTATCATTGTTTATATATCAGAGTCCAGCTCCCAGCTCTGTCCCAGCTGCTTAAACACTTAATTATGCACACAGGGAACTGAGGGGTGTAGGGAAGGGCCTCTCCACTTTCCAAAAACTGCTGCACCCTGTGTTCCCCTCCTATCACATGGAACCAATTCATGCAAAAAAATTGTACACCCCCACCCCCACCCCCACCCCCTGCCCATTCCTTTCCCATTTATTCATTTTTTTGTAAAGCTTTGCCCCGATTCTGTATTCCCCAGGGTCCATTTTACTGATTCAATTATTCAGCAGCTTTCTGACAGGCCTCTCTGAAGAGCTGGTCTCTGTCTTGTTTAAGATGATGCAGATATGAAAAGAAGCTATTACCGTACAAGGTCAGACACGCAGACGGGGCTAGAGGAGCATTTGCGGCTGGTGTGCAGTGCCTGGGCTGTACCGTTTTGCTGTTGAACTGTAACTTTTCCAGGCTGTTCTCCCTTCTCCTCTTGTAAAGCTTTGAGAGAGCTGATCATCCATAGACACTGGAGGCTGGCTTTATGTGAGACAGACTCTGCATCTCTGTCAGTGCCCTATGGCTCCAGCTGTTTTCTCTCCCACTGCTGGGACCTGTGGCAGAGAGTGTGCTTGTCGTCTCTGTGACTCTCATTGATTAACAGGAGCACAGCTGCCATGGTGGCTTGCAGGGTGGGCGCACAAACTCAATGGATCACAGGACAGCAGGCAACCCGTCCTGGGCATGCAGCTCAAAGAATTCAAGTAAAATACTATGGGAAAACATTGACTATAAAATCACACAAATACAGGCAGAAAACACAGGTGTTCTGATCATAATGTTTCACTACACCTCGTTGTTGAGAGCTGCCAGAATAATTTTTACATACCTTTATTTTGTTTCAACTTACACAGCAGTCACTGTTTTACTTATTTAATTACTTACATCAAATCACAATAATAACAACATTTGAATGGTCTGTTATCAGACTCCCAGTTTCCTTGTCAGGCTTTTGGCCGTTGTTTGTGCCTCTCCCAGGGACCTGGGGAGCCTGGGGCCCAGTGACTGAGCCACAGATGCTTCTGCTCCTCTCCCCTCTCCATCCATCATAGGAGCCGGCAGGTGAAAGACGGATGGCGCTGGAATAGCTTTTCAATTTGCTTCCCCCAGCCCGAGCTGCTGTGTGGCTGTTTACCTGTGTGATTAATGGAGCGTTCTTTACCCGCCCTCCCACCTCAATGTCTTCTGACGGACCTGTAATTGTCCTCTTAACTGGAAAAGCACAATCCCTCCAGTGCTGCTTAATTACCGTAGGGAAAGTGATATGATTAGTAAAGAGGGAGGAATACATGTCCCTGCAATGTGACAGTGCCACTGGACAAAACAAGCCACGCAGCTTTACAGTGGGAGATGACCATGGGAGTGTGATTCACTGCTCTGAGATTAGCAGGTGCAAGACGATTCATTAGTGCATTCTAGTGTTGCTAACAATGATGCTGCGTCACAGCGGAAATTTGCTGGGAGACCAGGGTGGATTATCACTGAGAGCAGAGCGATCTTTGCAAGCCACTAATGGGGAAAAATAAAAATGGCTTACATTTGGCTGAGATAATGTTCTGCAAAAAAAAACAACATCACTGACTTGGCCAAATTTTAGTCATGCCTGTTTTCAGTAAATACTGCCATGGTGTTCTTTCATTGCTTCCAAAACCAGAAATAGGCACATCTCATTTAGAAACGTATAAGCATTTGGGTGGAAGTCAGGAAAAGAGCTCAGCTGCAGTGTAATAACAGATAGTACTCCAGCACCTTTATGGGCATTCCCTATAAAACCTTTGTATATCATGGCAATCTTTTTATTTCAGAGGATTCAGGATAAGCTTTTACCCCTTGAGCCAAATTGGCTTTCATAATGGACCTGAGTTGACAAGGGCAGCATTATTAGCTCAAATGGGTCCACTTTCTAAATCAGAATCCACAAATACAAAGGGAAATATTTCCATCCTGCAAATGAAAGTTGGGGGAACCATCACCCTCCTTCCCCTGATAATGGCCCAGAGCAGGGGCCTTGGCCTGCGTTTGGTCATTGGGTGTCATGTTCCATCACCCAGCTGTCCTGCCATAGAAAAGACTCTTATCTACCCACTGCTCTCTCACAGATCTCTCCTTGCAGCCAGAAGTAAACAGACATTTGGCTTTCACAAATTTATGCATACCCAAGCTATTACTCTACATTGAACCTCAATGTGTTTGTCACCAGGCAACAGAAAAGCAAATTGGACATATCTGTTTGACTCCCTTAATTTGAAAGACCTTTTTTGCCAAAATAAAACAATTGAAACAATTGAGGAGGTAATAAGGAAAAAAGAGAGAAACACAATAGGTGTTTGTGTGTGCCTGTGTATGACACAGAGAGAAAAAGTCATGTCTACATATATATTTAGACACACACAGGTACCCACTTATCAAAGAAGCCACCATGTCCCTCTTGATCTGTGGTCCACAGGGGCAAGCAGACATCACTGACGACAGGTATTTTATTGTTTTATTAGGGAGACTTCCTGGGGGAATGCTACCTCAGTCAAACGGTGCGCTCACGTGTCAACATGTCAGCAAATGATATAAAGTGCACCTGACTATCCTCCAAGGGTGGGGTGGGGCGGGCATGCCGGCCAAGAGAGCACTAAATGGAGGAGGTTTCGAATTTAACCTGTTTTCCCAACTCGCAGTAAAAACTGTTGCCTTTAATTTACTGGATGGGCAGGTGGCTTCAGTTACGGCAAGCGGTCGGCAGTAAACTACAAGCTCTCTGTAGCTGTTTCACTGGCAGTCATTTGAGAAGGAATTGTGATTGCTCTTTTTTTGAAAAGCAGCTGCTGAAACTCATAAAATCTGCCACTACCTTCACATTATACCTCTTCTCACTTCTATGGAGTGAGTATGTCTCTAGGACTGGAGTGAGACATCAGGTGTAAGAGATCAGGTTTAAGGAGCTATCAAGATGCATTTTATGGAAAAAGGAGTCTTGAGTAAATGAACCAGCCTGATATGTAAGAGAGGTCAGAGGTGCATTGTCAAGGTAGGAAGCAGCTATTTCGAGGAGGCATATTTTTCCATTTTCATCTTTCCACATCGTTTTATTCAATACAACATATTGTTAACATCTCTTAGATTACCAAATGCAGTATTAATTACAATCCTATTGTGAGTGCTTCTGAAATTAGACAAACAGTGCAGTGAGGCTGCCATTCATTTTTCAGTCAGGAAGAACAAAATGTTCTGTGAAAATTATGCATGCAGATGTCACAGAAGAGGTCCTATTGGGTATTTGACATGATTTAGAGCCAGCTATTAGATATTCAGATCTAGTGCCCCCCTCAAGGATATAACATGGGATTTGGAGCAGCAACCACTCATGTCTTCATTCTGCGTCCCTAATAATTACTCCACTTTGCTGACCTACTCTTTAAAACACAATTATTTTTTTTTCCAAGTAAATTGAGGTTTTATCAAATTTACATGATAGTGTTTTAGGTATAAATCAAAAGTACTAAATAGAAAGCTGTAGATATTTTAGATATTTCAATATATCAGTAATATTAGATATTGAATTCATATTGATTCACATTGATTAGGTATTATCTGAATTATGAAACTGAAAAATCAAAAAATTGAATGTAGAGTTGTAAAATGATATGGAAATCAGATCTGTGATAGTCTGATTTTTGTCCCCACAGCTATTTTTTAGCTGCACACAACTATGAATCCATGAGGTAGTTAGCCACACCTGTATCAAAACCCTTATTCTTTATTACCAATAGTGAAGAAAAACTGATAAAACTATTGCAAGTTCATTAGCTCCAATCTAAACCAGCAATCACAGGCATTTTATTTGTGAAGTAAATGTGCCAATGTAAGCCATGGGTAAGACCAGTGCAGTTTGTAAGATTTTTTTCACCTTGACAATTATGATTGTTTTTGTTTTTGTATTGACTTTGCAATAAATGTAATGCCATGGTTAAGATGTATTGTGGCAGTGCTTACCTGCAATTACTCCCTTGTTCTGCATTTCCGGATCTGAAAACAATGCGCTACTGCATATAATTTTACCTGTGATAAAGCCATGTGAAGATTGTGGCCATCCAACCTGGTCTTGTTATTTATTAAAATCTGAATCCCTAGAAATTGTTTAGCTTATGTGAATTTCCCTGTTACAGCTCCTCATCTAGTAAAATACAAATGAGAAACATAATTTCTAACATAATGGTGAACAAAATACAAAGTAACAAAATACTGTTCAACTTGATAGTTTTAGCCTGTATGTTTAGATATTTTTATCCGACAAAAATAATTTTTATGGATGTTTACCTTTTTAATTATTTATTATTATTTTAAAAAATGATTAATTATTTTAACATTATTGGATGTTTCAGTAAAATTTTCCATCTGTACCTGTGTGAGCGTGCATGTGTGTGTGTGTGTGCGTGTGTGTGTGTGTGTGTCTGTGTGTGTGTGTGTGTGTGTGTGTGTGTGTGTGTGTGCGTGTGTGTGTGCGTGTGCGTGCGTGCGTGTGCGTGTGCGTGTGCGTGTGTGTGTGTGTGTGTGCGTGCGTGCGTGCGTGCGTGTGTGCGTGCATGTGTGTGTGTGTGTGTGTGCGCGTGTGTGTGTGTGTGTGTGTGTGCGCGTGTGCGTGCGTGCGTGTGTGTGTGTGTGTGTGCGTGTAAAGGGGGCATACATAATGTTTGCATAGGGCCCATCATTATCACATTCTGCCACTGGTTGTGCTTGCTGCTTGAACAAATCTAATATGTTCATCTAGATTTGTTTTCTTTTTCACACACTTGTCCAGAATAAAATATAATATTGCTGAAACCTACTATATAACCCAGTTTAGCAAGTCAATGGGTCATATTTTATAGGACTTAATCCAGTCAGGTTATTCTCTGATGACCAGGAAATAAAATGCAGCCAAAATAAAAGCAGGTCTGTACTACAGATCGGCTACTTTTTGTCAATGTGCTCCAAATGGCAGAGCCCTTCTTTTTGTATACTGTAGGAATGACCCAAACATCTTCATTGTTTTAGGCCCATTGGCACCAGACAGACCAATCATATTAAGGCTTCCCATCTCCCCTTCCAATCATTGTTCCTTTGCCTTTTCACGCCCCATGATGAGAGTGCAAATATTGATGGAAACTAGAGTAAAAGGACACTTGCCAAATTTACTGTCAATGTATGTGTTAGTGGAGATGATTATTTATGCCATCATGAAACATATCATTTATATTTCTGAGAGTGATCTACTTATTTTTATATCTTTAGACATCTAAAATATGGCATGGGAAGTAAATGTGATGCTAGAAATTTTAGACGCAAAACAATATTGTCTGTGTAGGATAAATGTATGAGAGTGGATCTTTAAATCATATCTCATATCTGTACTATGATAATTATTCCCATATTATTATCTCAACTAATGAAAAAGCAACACAGTAACACCATCATAGGAATTATAATCATACAGGGAAAACATTTTCCATTACAACCATAATAGCCTTCATACATAAATGTATATAAAAATAAATGCAATAAATGTACTTATGTGCATTCATTCTTTTAGTAAGAGCACCATTGACAAAACAATTGCCATATTCATATTTTACCATGACTAATCCTGAAAGAAGAAATAAATAAATAATACATGAAATCTGTCAGTCGGATTGACCTTTGTTTCACCTGCAGGACAGCATAACTTATCAGGGGACAAGAGTGAATAGCTTCTTGCCCTCCAAACAAAACACACACCAGCCGATCAGGGGTAGGTGTACTTCTTAATTGCTTGGAAAAGATGATGTATACTTGGACGGCTTGGGGTCGGCCGAGGTCCCGATGAAGCAGAGGGACAGATGGCGCATACCCACAATGCATTTTGGCGGCATCCGCCACCACCTCACGCCTGTCACGAGGCTGACGGGCGCATGCAGCGAGCCGTCGGTCGATGAGAAGGCTAGAGCTGAAGACCAGAGACCCCTACTTGAGCAGGAAGTGACAGGGTGTCCGTCAGGAAATAGCAGCCCCAATTAAATGTGCAATGAACAAGGGTTAGAGAGAAGCTATCTCTTTGTAAAAACTGAATGCTGACTGCAAAGGCATGTCTCACAGGTACTTTGACATTAGTTGAGTGCACTTAAACAATAGTGAAAACTTTAAACAAGGTGTTGCTGTTTTGTGCAAGTTGCTTACAAGAGGAGCCAAAGCAAGTCACCACAGTTAGAAGCAAAGCCATTGTGCTTTTTAGATTATTACATTCACAAGCCTCTCTGCAAAAAGTTGAATCATGTAATCCGTGCTTCATTTGATTCCATGTGCTTAACCTCTTATGTCACCTATGTCAAAGAGGTTTTATTAGTGTCTTTCCATGAAATAAATTATCTTAAAATGATCCAACAGTCTTGCAAACTTTGTGCAATCCATAATATATACAAATACCGAATTGCACCTTCACTTAACCTCAGTAAGATAGTTTTATGCTCACAGAACATAATGCATATGACACATGATAAAGGTGCGCTTACTTACCATTAATCATCATGGCCCTTCACTTGTATCTAACTGAGGTTAGTATGCATGGATTGTACCTAATTGCATGGAGCAGTATTCCCTATTACCCACACATTCCTTATTTCTAATCAATACTGATTCAATAAAAGAAATCCTGAATTCTAATGAGAGGGGCCTGTTGTGTGTTGATTGAGTGGATAAATTGCCCATTTCTTCAGGTTTAATGACCTTTGTGCATACATTATCTCAGGGTGAAGAAAGGATATTATTGCCATGATGGCTAACCACAAGACAGGCAGGTTAAATCACTGAAGATGTGCCCTAGCTTAGCATCAGGAGATGTATCAGTAGAACATATGCTGCAATCTAGGCTATTTGGCTCTTGCAGGCTGATTACTTAAACTTCAGAAGTATGTGTATATCTTGGCATAGAATAGGGGTAATGTGCTTTCCTGTGATATAAACTTTGAACATGAATTCATAATAAGCTTTTATCATCATAGTTTAGATAATTCATTCATAGACCATGCACTTTTGGTGGACATTATGTTTGCTGCAGCAAGTTGTGTTCATGTGTTTGTGCAATCCCCTATACAAGCAGTCCTCTTGTTGAGAGACTTGAACAGTTAAATTAATAAAGCAGTCTGATAAATCACACAGCTAAAAAAAGACACACATTGATTTAAGATGATGAAGTGCCTGTTTGTGTAACTACATCTCCACTCCACCTGCTGATCTAATCTAATCCCTGAATTTCAGCCCTGAAAACAGACCATTTTGCAAGCAATTTGAGCTTTGATATTTTTAGTGGCACAAAAGGCTGCTTACATGGCAATTCAGTTATGAGTTCCTTGAGTTTCAGTGACTGAAATTATGAAACAGGAATGTCTTTTATCTGGCTGCTCTAGGCTCCTGTCTACAAGTTTAACTCCTTATAAATTTCCCTTTACAAAGTTCAGTACAGCATTATTAAAATAAGAAAACAATAAAAGGAGGAGAAACAACTTCATGTTTTCTGTGCTTCCATTTCCCTTTTTGCGCCTGCCTTTTACTGTTAAGATTCTGCAAACTTCAGGAAACAGAGTTTTACTCTGCTGTGCTTAAGGCGGTCCAATGGCCAATGTTGAAAAGCCATGAAGGCCGGAATGTCAGTTCATCAATTTGATTGCCAGGCAAGTGTTGCTCTATTTCTGTTATGAAGCTTAAAATTCAAGGAAGTAGCCCCTTGTCTAATATTGGCTATAACACTGTCCCATCCTCATGGAGGTGCTCAGGAAGCATAATCACATCAAACATGCAGTGTGACAATCCAAAGAACTCCTTGACATTCATTAGATTATTTATACTTTCCTAAACTACTTAGTCATGCTTTGACTGTTGTCCATTCAGGCCTCTAAATTCTATAACTGCACATTAAGTGTTATCCTAGTGAGTCCACCCAGCAGGCATAGACATCTCTGCAGTGTGAATCAATCCTTTGTCTGCTGTGATTGTTACAGTCTTTGAATGGTGATTTGAGTTTGCCACATTCTAAAGTTACTGCTCCAAAGAAGGAAGCCACACCCCCCATCTTTTGCTCATTCATTTACAAAGCCGTTTGCAGCAGGGAGTGGGACGTTTATTTATTTCAGAGGAATCCATGTAGAGAAATGAGCAGAGTGAAAAATATTAAATGATTATCTTATTTTATAGTTATGTTCTTCGATCACACTCATAAATGTGTAATCATTTTGAAATAAACTCATTTGTGACATTTTAAATACAAACAGGTAGAGGGAAGTTATTTAAATCCTAATCTAATTTCTAACACCATGCTATGCAATATGTTGTAGTTTTGCCAGGTTGCTTGAAAATTGACTGATACCCCAATAAAGAATATTTCTAACAGATGAGATATCGACAAAATTAAATTTCCCTGTAAAAAAAAATATTTTTCTGACATGCCAATACAGGCTTTTAAAAAAATAAATTCAGTCCTGACAATAACTTTGAGGCCTTTCCTAAATAATTCAAGGTATACTAAAGAAGAAGCATTTATTAGGGATAACTAATGAAGTGGCATTGAGGTTCATGGTAACCATTAGATTTTTAAGAATTCAGCAGATGCTTTTATCTAGAGAAAATGACCAAATATCCATTTACACAACTTGATATTTGCTTAAGCAATTTTGGTTGAGTACCTTGTTCAACAGAAGTGGCCTATCTTGGAATCAAACCTAATATTTCCAAGTTAGAGTCCCAGCTTCCTAACCATGATGCTATCTAACATATTAAGATCACCTTTGGGACTAGCCCACTCACTAAAATGTGCTTTCTTTGTGGATGTATGTTACAAAGATGTAGAGCTGAGAATTTACACATTAACATAAAGTGCGCATAATTACTTAGTTACCAAACATATTGACCTGAAGCATGTATAAGACATATAATAACTTATGTGAATGAAGGTCTCCTCTTGGGCCAGTCTAAGCACTGATTAGAGTATGTAAATCCTAAAAACCACAAGCAGTACAAGTTGCCAGGGGCCTTGTGCTATGCAAATAAATGATAACAATATTTTATATTTGAAATTAAAACTAGATGTATTTTTGGAAAAACCATGTCCCTGTTTGAGTGCCTAATTTCAGGAAGGGCACATTGAGATTCATTAGCTAAGCCATAGGGCAGAGATGACCCTGAAACAGTGCCCCCCACAGACCACAAAGAAGCCTGCAGACCTGGGCTCAACTTCACAGCGTTTGTGGGCATAGTATTGAAAATCATACAAGGACAACTGCACTGACAGTCAGGCAATATTTTTCTACAATGCTGTTGCTGCCACCTGCGCACATGGCAGGTTATCCAAATTATAATGCTCAGTATGAAAAGCAACACTTTTTTGTATTATATGGCAATGAATGAAGGCATGACAAGATCTCATGACTGCTGTGTGGTATGATAACATAAAAAACTAATGAGGTGATCACATTTAACTGAAAATGAAATGATAAGGGCAGTTTATAAATTAATGAACAATCCTGCTTCAATTATAAAAAAAAAGAAATCCTGAAAATTTTCTTCAGTACAATTACCATTTTGGATTCAAAAGTGTGAAAAATAGAACTTTAGAGACAAGGTAGCTAGTTCTTTCATTCTGTGCCGATTTGCTTTGAACGATTTCAGAATTATTGACCTTATTCTCACAAGCATACTGTACAGAGGTGGTTCCACCAGCAGCCTAGCATACATCTATGTGTCAGATCCTGTTGCGTATGATATCATACACATTGAAAACCAGAGGAAACTGTGATCTGATTTTCACCACAGTCCACACTCATATTAACATGAAAACACTTTGATACAAATTTCCTTCTGTCGTTGGCCTTAGTATTTTTTACAGTACTTGAAATTAGTCTAAACATGGTCACATGCCATATCAGACAGAGGAATAACTCTGGCAATTGTATTCTTGCTTCTGTGTCTTTGTTCTTAAGTGTGTCCTTACTGCTTTTGTGTCCTGTATGCATCCTATGTGGGTTTTTCTGTAAATCACTCTTCTGACCACAGTTCTTTTGCTCATTTATAAGGTTCTGATAACTGCTCACACATCAACCTCCACTTTCTGGGCCAGTCATATGTTATCCCACAAAAGTCATCCCTTTCTATTTTGCTCTCTTAACATGCCACCCCAGGTCCTCCATGTATGTTTGCAAGTCCTGTTTGCTTTTTGTTTCCAGATGACAACCACTTATTCCTGCTTACAACTATTTACTCAGTTCTGCTCATCTTTATCTGCTATCACAACTTGTGTCCTGAGATTATGTTATACCGGCAGACTGCAGTTTGCCTCCTTTACCACCCCCAACCCCACCACATTTCTAATGTTATTTTCCCTTCTCTCCCATTAAGAGGTTAAATGAGTGCCCTTTCAACAATAAAAAATGCAAAGTGCCATTTAGCAAGTTATTATCACATGATTGTATTATATTGTTTCTATATTGTTGCAACTACAGTCTTAAAATGTAGGACCAGAATGCATTAAAACTAACTAGTGCTATGTTATTTGTATTTTTATTGTTCAAAATTGTGTAATCATTTCTCCTGAAAGTCGAGTCTTTTAGGTAATGTTCAGGAAATATTAAAACTGCACTGGTCTGTATAGGGTTTTATTATTTCGTGATTATGCAATATGTTGTTTTGGGTCTTAAATGTACAGGTCTTTGAACAACACATGCCTTCCTCCTACTCTCAGATTTACCTACAATTCACAAATCAGTGTTCTACCATGAATTGCTAAGATGTTTGGATGTTCCCCTGAGGCCATGTGAATTTATGCTACAACCAATTGCACCGATTTTTCAGAACGTTTACTGCTCTCCACTGCTTGATTTTAACATGTCACTGTATGTTAATAAAGCTGAATTAAGAATAAAGCTGTATAGACTCAATAGTTTGATTATTGTGATTGTGATTGTTATGAAAGTATTGTCAACTGATTTATATGTCACATGATGTTAATACCATGATTTAAAATACTGACAACAAAAAAGAAATTAGTTCTAAGTAATAACATTTGTAGACCAGATTACAATGTCTTTATTATGAGGTTTATCTTTATTATTTATGTAAAAATAGCAAACACAATTGTTTAATTACACTGTAATGTACAACATAAAACAACATGGCCGATAAACCCTTTTAGTCTCTCAATCAGTCTTAGGTGTAAACCTTCCTTTAATTTGCATCCATAAAGGTGTGTCAGTCTGTTTTCAAGATAATTACTCTGTGGAGGTTTAAATACAAATGAATTCCTCCCAAACACATGGAAAATCCATATATATCTGCGCACAGTCATATTTAATCAAAGTAACAAATATTGGTTTACTATAATTGCTGTTTAAATGATTGTACTGCACAAACAAAACTGTAATCCAGAACCAGGTGGAAGCCAGCACCTATAATAATCACTCAGAGACAAACAAACCTGTCTGCTCGTTCAATTATCAAATGTTTGCCACGTGTGGCCCATATGCTTTTGTGGATATCTGTACCGCTTATTGACTTCACTTTTTATATGTTCAGCCACCATTGTTATCATTATTATTTTCTAATAGAGCTAATGCCTTCATTTGGGCATGTGGAATTGACATGACGAAATAGACCTTCTTTGGGGACTATTATGCCTTTAATTAGTACCCTGGCGTCTCCGCGTAAAATGTGGGGCTTTGTTAAAGTGGTTAACCGTCGTCCCCGAATGATAATAGTTGGACGCATAGATCATTGTCAGGGTGACGTGAGTCTGCGGGCCTCTCCCGTCTCAAAGGCTCATCAATCCATCATCTCTTAGCTGCTGACAACCTCCGTGACACCTGCAACCGCTTCAGAATGGGAACGGGGGACGCGCGGCTTAGAGGAATACAGATTGGGGGTGAAACGACGCCGATGTGTAGGTCCAGCTTGAACAGCGCATCTAGCGACAGGAGCTTCGTTACTCTTTAGCCAAAGTGAAACATATGGTTTACAACCATATAGCCTGGGCTGCTCGATATTGCTACCGGGAAGAAAGCGGCCCCCGTCACAAAACATCTCACTGCATTGCATGCTCATACAAAATGTCAGCCTTACTTTCATATTAATTTTACATGTATATATCAATTAAAATCGTATATAGTCTCGTATGGCATAGTTATCCCCAACTGCAGGTTGAAGGTAATAGAGATTTTAGAATAGTTTGCATAATTAACCGGTCGCTCATTGAAAGCATGCCATAAACAATTATCGCTCCTTTGTTAATACCTGACAGTATTGTTCTGCAATGGTGTGCAATTATGTGTGTACATTCTAAGTCAGCAACGGCATGCTGGCAAAATAATCATGGAATGATAGTTGTTATATGCATGCTATAAACAGAACAATATTACCTGATGCAGCAAGGCTATATAACTTCTAGCTAAATTACCTTATTTCTTAATCGCTCCCATATCCCATCTATTGGATGCTTTCTAAATTTATTACCAACAGCTCTGTAGCCTGCTTATCGGTATCTGCCCTATGTCTTTCATGTTTTCTCATAATGCAGGAATTGACATTAGAACTTTAGGCTAAAGAAAAACAGCTACTTCTTCTGCTCAGAGTATGGAACAGAACATTCTGCGCACACAGCTGATCCAAAACGACCCCTAAATTCTACCCTTCAGGAAGATTGTTAAGATTGCAGCAACGTTTTGAAACACTTCTTTACCACCCTCATACCACGAACAGGTCTACATTGTAACTTTATTTTTCCCAGCTGTTAAACATAACTGTAATGAAGTTTGACCTAAATAGCAACTTATTTCACAATAATTGCTTGCAAAATTATAAAGGTTTGAGTGTCTATCTGAAGTCTATCATAATTCCAAATAACCCCTATATACATATACGCCTCGGGGGAAATGAAACGAAGCATTCTTATTAAAAAACATAATGTTTATTGAAATACTTTTTTGTTAAGGACATTGTATAGTGAAATAAGAGAACATAAATGACATATCGCTTAATTAACATTTGGACCCTGGAAGAACATTAAACATATTTTTGTCATTTATCTTCTTACGTCTAATTTATTCTTGTTACTTTTCGATACACATATTTCTTCATATATTTATAGTCGTATTAAGTACACCACAGACGAGCCAAGCAAACATGATCACATTCAAACAAAATGATCTCAAACGGCTATGTCTTCTCTATAACGGTTATTCTGTAGAAAAGAAAGACGGGTGCTTGCCTCTTCCCCACAAAACAAAAATTAACATGACGCATGATAGCAGTGTCCCTGTTCGGGGACCATTGCTCTAAACTGAAGAGTCACAAGTATGTGTGTCCAGTTAGTCGGGGTACAAAATAAAACCAGAAAATGTGCTGTACTTGTTGTTGTTGCCCCCGTGCGCTTTTCCGCCATCCAGTTTGACGTATATCTCGTCCCCAGAGTCCAGGTGAAGGACCACACTGTTGCTTGCGTAATCGTAGTTTTGGTCTGCGTCCTGGGCAATGGCGCTGGCTCGGACCTGCAGAAAAGAGAAATTATAAGGCGTTAGGTTTTTTTTTTCTTTTTACAAATGTTTCAGTAATATATTGTTGTTGACCAAGACTTCAAGCCTTCAATAACGCACAGAGAAGTGAGGTGCAAGCCTATTGTTGTCCACGGTTACGTGCTTGCAGGAAAGTGGACCGGACAGTGAGACGATTATCTAATGTTGTGAATGAGTTCCAACTATGAAATTGAACATAATTAATTGATAAATAAAATGACCAGGGCACTGATCTGATCAGAGGTTGCATCCCTAGGTTAACTTGACCACAAAGTCGATGGCAAGCTCTCAGTACTCTAAGTACTCTCAGTACTCGCGATTTTGTCTTGTTTCTTTAACAGATTAAGTTTTTCAGTCAAATTCATTCACATTTTGAACTGACAGAATGAGATTGCCGCGGGTCCAACAGATGTACAAAGCAAGAAATACGTTTAAAACTAAACAGGCTTTGTCTTTCAACCTAATCATGAGCAATAGCCTTCACAGAACGTAATGTTTGCATTTTTGTCGTCTTCAAATCATATGTATTTACTTTGTTGAAAACATACGCGTTAAATGAATACTTATTGACTCTAAAGATAAACTTTAATTCGCATCTCCCTACCCATCTAAAGGTTAAATCAACTGATACACATATTCAGTAATTACCTGTCCATTTTTACAGAGGTCTGCCCACATGCTGGTGCCGTCACCTCCTCTCATTAGCACATGGTACGTAAAGAAATAGATCCCGGACACTTGGCATGTGAACTTGCCAGTGGACGGGTCGTAATGATTCCCCAGGTTCGTCACCACGTCGTCGAACTTTAGAACTTCATACCCTTCATGGGGATTCTTGAGACCGACATAAAAAGCGATCTTTGTGCCTCCAACCGCTGCGCTAAAGTCCCCAGTTTCGGTCCTCGCTGTTCCCGATGTCAACCAGGGAGAGCCAGGCTTCCCGGACTCCCCCTTTTCTCCGGGTGGTCCTTTCGGACCCGGAGGACCTGGTTCCCCCGGCGGGCCCCTCGGTCCCGGTTTTCCCGGTCTGCCCGGTTCGCCTTTAGTCCCTTGTACAAACGGTGGAGGCGGGATGGCACTGAGGTCCTGCATGACTTCCATGGCGGTAGCGCTGGGCTTCGGGTTGTAGGGATCACAGATCATTCGGCAGGTGCCCATCATCTCATAATGAGCAGATGTCTTAGAAGTTTGTACCAGCAGAGGTATTGCTATAATGAGAGCCAACACCATGACGATGCCCACTACAGCAGCAACGAGTCGCTTCCTCTGGAGAATCCGAGAAGCAAGCCCTAAAAAGTCCGCTTTGCTTTGGGAAGTAATGGTGAAAGGTTGGTGCTTCTAAAAATTCCAGCAGAAAGAAAGTGGACGAAAGGGATCACTCTTTCTTCCGATAAAGCAAATTTGTTTTAACCTCGAGCCTTGTTCACCTTAGGCAGTTTATGCTATGCCACTATCACTACGCTTCACAGAGCAAACGTAAGAAATATTCATCTTGGCATGGCTGGGCGCGCGCTGGCTTCGGAGCTGAGCACAGAACCCTCCAAGCAATACTAGCCAGTCTGCTAGAAGGAGGGGGAGAAGAGAAGCGCTGACGTAACAAGTTAAGGGCAAAGCCCGTTGCAATTTGGATTATGATTGAAACAATAATCATGCAATCTTTATGTATGAATTACAAATCCTTAAGCATTACAAGTACAAGAATACTGAATCAGAAAGCATCACAAATACTTAAACCCTCGCGCTCAAGGGTGGATCTGCTTCACTCTCTATTCAAGAAAACATGTAGTAGAGAAAAGGCTTCTACATGTTTAACTGTTTATTAACTTTGTGTTTGGATAGCAGAAATATCGTAGATTTGTTACTCGATTTGAATTTAAGTAGTGTGAGTTAGAACGCCTGGAGCACTCCCGGCGTGCTGACAACAGAATGCTACAGACGCGCTGTCCTTTCAGCACCACTGTTTTACGCTCATATGTAAAATCAAACAGACAGCTATTAAGAACAAAATGCGTATGTCATCTGTCGAGGCTAGAACATACATGAATATCTTCAGAAGTCTGTGAGTAAAATTTGCAGGGTATTTACGATTTATTAAATATTTCCAATAAATTGATTCATGCTTTTCAAAATAAGCATTTTCACAGTTTTAAGTTTTGCACTTGGCCCAAATAGCAGATAATTTAAAACGAGATTTTCAGTAATGAGCACTAAACACTGAAAACTGGACAGTCGAAAGTTCTGCAATTTCCCTCCTAACTCTTCTCCTGCAGATTTACCAAATCAAATCAACGTTTTCTTTTCTTATTCCTTCCCTAATCTCTGACAAAGTGATGGTTTCACGTCTGTAACAAATCTGTTAATCCTTATCTTCTAGAGCCGGGGTTTAACTTTTCACACCCTGTCTCAGCAGCTAAGCTACCAGCTAACAAAAAGTGCACTTATTCACAGTCATTCCTCGCTGTGAAAGTTTTTTTATATCATCAGAACCAGGAGGCGTTGAAATGCCGCCTGTAGAATCATAAGACGTTACGAAATTCACCCCTGGGCTTTGTCGCAAACAGAGTTGTGATTGAGGATTTGGTGATTGGATATGAGGGAATAGCACTGAATAAATCTAAAATTTCAGGCAATTATAAATTCAGTCTGTTTAAGAAGGTCACTTATTAACCAACATTTACCAATCCTCAGAAGGCTGTGATTGTGCGTGCGGACATGCGCTTGTGTGTGATCTTTGGTGTTGGTGTATTTTCACGTACATGGGGTAGATAAAACATGGACTCAATTACAAGAATAACGAGTCTACACATGGATTTCATATTACTAGTAATACTAATTAATAGTATGTTTCTGTTGCAAAATACCTTAAAAATGTCACTTACTTATGTGTTTCTTTAAACCAACATTATAGATCAACAGATTTTAAGGATGTCAGATGATTGTCGATGCGTCTGTGACAGAAACGGTGCAACTGTAAAATATTTCATGGGGAACAGTGTCGTGAAGGCCTATGCCAAACAACGAAAACAGCACCAGGAAAGAAAAAAAGCTCACCAACAGGGATAGACGAATGTATAGATTTATAGTTCAAAAGAACCACAAACAACGACCTAACAGCTATCACAGAACTACATCTACACCTCCGTGACTCAGTCTCAACAAAATGTGTACGCTATGAGATTCACAGTGCCGATATGTTAACACTGACCTTCGGAAATCACTGTAACCATGGCCAAACATGAACTTCTGAGCAGCTGAGTAATATCGTACGGTGAGTGGTAATTTCCTTGTTTGTTTCCTACATTTGAATGGATGTATGGTTAGAGAAAGTCAAATGCAGCCTGCACTCGATATTGCTCTTTGTCAACTGTTTAAATGTGGTGGTCGCTCTATTATGATGTGGGCAGCGATCCCGTGGGAGTCATTGTGCTTTGCTATTATCCTGTATTGTAAAACTATGGCCATGGAATGTGAGGCCATTTTAAATGCCAACATGCATTCTGTTGTGTAAACAATCTCCAAAAGATGTTATCACATTCCAGAATAAGGGTGTCATTCACATTGTTACATGAATTCAAGATTTTTGTTATGAAAATCAAAAGTAGGTCAAACACCTTCTATGGACTCAATCACTGAAACCCACAATACAGCATTGATCCTTCATGAATAGGTCTGGAACATACAGCTCAGAATAGACTACTACCTCCTTTATTCTCAAAAATGAAGGGCTTTCTTCCTTGAAAACTAGACCAATATTACTTTAAACACGGTGTAAAACCTTTATCACATCATTCCAAAAATAATTGAAGTAGTTGTGAGGGCAAAGGGGAGTCCAGCTGAAATGATTTGTATTTTGAAATTACTATGTATTCATGTATTAAGTGTTTCTTTTACTTTGACCACTGCTTTGCTTGTATTATTTTATTAGTGGTGCTTGTGATTTTGGGAGGGTGCGGTTTAATCAGTAATTCTTCAACAATTTCCAGCTGAGACAATTTAAGGTGTTTAAGTGCAGGTGTATGGGCAGTAAAGGAGGAGTGTTTCATATGTGTCATTAAAATACTTTCTGTTCCAGGATTAAAAAAAAAACTGTATTTCATAAACTGCTGCCTGCTTTGTTATAGGTGTTGCACTGAGCAGAACCAGCACACAACACAAGAACAACCTTTAAATGATCAGCTTTAAACTAAACCCCTTTTTTGCCAACTATGTACAATACATGTGTTAATGTATGTGCTATGCTAATTGGCAAGCAATCATACTGTGTCATTGGTTCATTTTGTCAACTAAACATGTAGAAGGACGACAATTACAATTTCTAACAAAAGAATTCAACATATTTTAACTATGAGTGTGTTTTTACATCGCTCATAGTTATGAGTCTCAGGCTGATGGAACTCTCACCCACATAAATGTCTCCTGTTCCCAGTGTATGGATGTATAATTTCTATCATGCATTTTAAGGTCAAAATGAGAGACCAGACACAGAGTAAATTAATTAGTTCTTCATATCTCTTTTGCCCGCTACATTGGTTTGAGTTAGAAACTGGTATTTCTAACATTGTTTTCATTTTGACATTTGAATAAATGAAATTTCTCCTGTTACGTTTAGTTATCTATGAAGTTATCAAGAAATGGACAAATGTTTTAATAAGCATGGAGATTTTGATGAAATCTTGGCCTCAATATAGAAATCTTTGTAAAACTTGGTCCTGTTGAAAAGTATCTTTCTTTGCTTTGCTAAGATAATAAATGCCCTACATAGAGTGTATTATTAATTGTATACCTCTTGAGAAAATGCAAGGGATAACATTGCTAAAGGCCTTAATACACAATTATATGTAAAATGTAACAATTAAGGCAAGTCCTTCATGTGACACACATGTGGGTCAGACCTTCCCTGCTATTTGACAATACAATCCCCTATTCAAAAGTTTTTAAGGTGAGTTCAGTCTGTTGGGCAAGGGGAAAGAAATGGAGATTAGTTAAGAGTAAGCTTGGCACTGATATAAGAAAGTATTGTTATCAATACATGGAATAGGTTGCCAGGTCATGGAGTTGAGGCAGAGACCCTTGCTGTGTTCAAGTCCAGACTTGATGCAGTTTTGGATACTCTATCAATTGTAATGGCGAGCATAGTTGGGCTGAATGGTGATAAAAGACAGCGTTCTCTCCTCTATTTCACATTGGTGTCCATCCAGCTGTCCCAACATTTCCTGATGGCTGTCATTTACTGTTGAATATAATTCATGGTATGTATCAAAATCTTCTGTATCTGTATATGTCCAGAGTGTGTATATTCCAAAATAATTCCAGTGAAATTCCAAAACCATCAATTACCTGTTAGCTGTCCCAATCAAAGTAAAATGAATGACCAACCTTAATTTACATTCTTTTATCACAAGAATGACAGTGCCAAATAAAATTCTTAGACTATTCCTATAGTGTACCTTTGGCCTTAAAACTAGTGTTCAAGGGACATTGAGGAAAAGTTTGCAGAAATGTTATGTGAATTTTCCAAGAATCAGAAATGTTAGCAGTGTGCACATAGATTAGCTAGTTACTATCAGAGGGGGTGTGAGCTCAAAATCTGGCAGAGGAACACACTGTTCCTCCTGTGATCACAGTGTGTTCAGATGTCTCATCCTTTGTGCAGATGATTATTAGTCACCCTGCGATTGTCTATATATAGTTCACTTTGGCTGAGGGTCAAAGGACACCACAGGAGCACTGAAAAAAGCCACTGCAAATTAGCCTCAGAATAGAGTTATTACGCACTCTGAAGCCAACAGCCTTTGGATAAAACATCATTTCCTTGTACAGCTTAATAATCTTTTGTGGTAATATGAGACATTGTCTAAGTCTCCTGGGTCTTCGTGATTCTCCTGATACATAGAGTGTCATACCTTCAGAGTATAAACAGCTGGGTAGGGAGTTACTGCATGCACCATAAACAGTGAAATAACGAAATGATATTTTTACAGCTCCTGTCATTGTTTGCTACAGTGGTAACTGAAAACTGACAATCTGAATGAATAAAACACCCCCAGCAGATTGGCGTAAGGATAAAAGAACTGGGTGTGTAGCCAGAGGGTTATAAGCTTACTTCCTGAGTGAACCACTACAGTTGAGTAAGGTACTTAACCTGGATTGCTGAATTGAATTCCTGGCATTACAAATATGAACAATCTAAGATATGTAAATCCCCCTTGATAAGGGACTCTGGAAATCAAATATTATGCTCTGGTATACTTATATTTGCAAAGTAAAAGTATAATACCATCTTTGTATTTAGGACCACATCTTGCACACCATTGCTACAGTCATGAGTTATGTTCAACAACTAATCCTACAGAATTACCCCAGGGAATTGGCTTCAATCACAGTCTGAGACATGGTCAATGAAGCAACCTGATTCATCTGCATACACCAAAAGGCATGTCTGCAGGTATGGTGGGGCGGAGAGATAGGGCAGCTGTGTCCATGGGGATATCTGTCCCATGCCCTCTGGGCCCCTCAGTGGGCCCATACCATATCCTGCAGCTCTGGAACAAGGGATAAGAGACAGAGGTGCAGATGACACAGATGGGGGAAGGGCAGGTGATTCACCGCCCTGGCCAGCACTGATTCAGCCAGTTTATCCCTCTCTTCCCGTCTCCCACTCTCGCTTTCTCTTCTTTTACACTCTCTTTCTTTCTTCCTTCTTTCTCTCTCATTCCCTTCCTCGACACCCTGTTAAATTTTCCTGTGAAATTCACAGTAATATACTGGCAGCAATTGGTCAGTACATTACTGTTAAAACAGTAAACTTAGTGGCCAATTGCTGCCAGTACGATACAGTGAAATCAATTACAGCACCTTACTGGTCAAATGCTGCCAGCAAAATTACAGTAATTCATTTTATATTTCATGTGTAGCATTAACAGTACCAGAAAGAATACTGCATACTGAAATAGTACTGTAAAGTCACATTTAGTTTAAGATGATTGCTATAAAAACATCCAGGTTATGCAACAAACTGAACAGTAAAATCTAGTGATGGAAAGTACATCATATAGCATGTGTAGTCAGAGCACAGCACATAATGAAATGGTAAATCTAACACATCATATTTACAAAACAAAATGAATTCTTGCGTGGCTTTGTTGTTCTGACAGTCAAATTCAATGAACTCCTCGATTATTGAGAGGGTAAGTGGGTTCAGGGCCAACCTCTTGCTCTGCACCTTACACCTTACAGCTGAACTGCATCTTAGCTGCTATGGACAGGATATATCCTGATAAAGAACCTCAGAGAATAGAAAATATTATGTATTCTAATCTTCCATTATCAATTAAGATGTATAATAAATCATTATAACTTAAACAATATCACTAAACAGTTGGGCACAATAGGCTACATTGAATGATCAAAAGAGCATTACAAGGCTAAAGAAAGTTCAGTAGGACACAGTAGTATACTGTGCCATTCCATGTAAAAAAAAAAAAAAAAAAAAAAAACTGAAAAGTGGGTTTCAGCACCCATCATCTCAGTATGCACTGGAATTATTTGATAGTTGCAAACTCATATGGTAAGCTCCTCTGCAAATTGATGGTTTGGATTCAGCTGATGTTAATTACTGCCCAGACAGCAGAAGTTAGACAGGGATATGTTCACTTGTCATGCATTGGATGTATAGCTTATTTGTTCAAAAAAAGGCCTGGGTCTGTTCATGGACAATAAGCAAACTATAAAATAAAGTATTCCAATGGTTTCTGGTAGCTGTCAAAGGTGAATTTATGAAAAATAATCTAGTATTGGGAGCATTTTTTACAAATCTAATGAACACACTCTTGACTGCAGTTCAGTTTTTAATCATTGCCAGTCGAGGAAATGAATACTCCTCCACAAACAGAGACAGACAAGGACAGGAAATTTTAGGCAACAAAAAAAATTGAAAACTTTGTGTAGAGGCTGTGCTTGAATGGTGGGATGTTTTAGTGGTGGTTGTATAGCATAATGATAAGGGTGCTGAGCATGCAACCCTGGGGTATCTGGTTGAATTCCTATGAAGAGCCCTGATTTTTACCCTTCAGTGAGATGTTTAATCCATATTGCTTCAGGAAATATTCAGCTGCACATGGTTTGTATGTGAAAAACATGTGAGCCCCTGCTAAATGTACACATTTAATATGCAATGGTCCAGGTTCCTTTTACAACCATGCTGTCATACCATTTGCACTCCATTCACATCACAGAACTTTGGTTTAACTAGAGTATGTATCCGTGACCGCTTACCATGACATAGACATGACATGCATGTGTTGAGCCATCTGGAATTTAAATTGGTTCATATCTTTACTTCATTAGAATGATTTTTGGTAAATTCAAGGTTTATGTTTGAATAAGTTATTTGTTACTAAAACATGGAATTTAAACCTGTATATTTGGGTTGTATCTTGTTCATTGGTGAGAATATAAAAACTTTTTGGTCACACGCCCTACACAGTGGGTCTCTTCATGAAGGTGGAGATTGATGGGGTGAGTGTATCAGAGGAGCCCCATATAAAACTTGTATATAACTTTACCAAATAAAAGATTGATCATAGCTCAGTGGTAAAGGTTTGGATTCCCACCTACAGTTTGACTTGTCATATGAGATACGTCAACCTCTTTGCTTGTGAAAAGATGGCATGGAAATACATGTTTTTTATCCATAAGAATTTACAGTTAACAAATGTGCAATTAAATAAGTAATGCAATTAAATGCAGTTAAATATTCAGTGCACCATACTATACAGTGATGTATACCATACAAATTTCCCTGTAATATGCTGTTATAATAGAGTGATTTATTATACAGTTACTGTATTCAACTTCCCCAGTAACACATTGTTTTAAAAGAAAAGGAATTACAGTTCTAATACTGTATTCAGCTTTCACAGTAATGCACTGCTTTAAAAGTGTTTACGTTACAAATACTGTATTCAGCTTCCACAGTAATGTACTGTTTTAGAAGAATGGTAAAAACGCTGTATACAGCTTTCACAGTAAAATACTGCTCAAAATACAGTGACTCACCATACAAATACTGTAGACAGCTTTTACAGTAACATACAGTCCATACTGCAGTCCCTTACTGTTCAAATCACAGCAGTTCTTTACAGTGCATCCCTCCAAGCTTGTTTAGCCTTCTCCAGGTATTGGTTTATGCACAGGTAACATTCAGAATCTTGGTAAATTGACTAAAATTGTTTTGCTCAAGACCTAGTAAGACTTATTATAAAATGTCTGGATTGATGTCTGTGTATACAGGAGTTACATTTGTGGGACGTGCACAAATAATTGTATTAATTAGCTGAGGCTGACTGGTCGACACAATAGCTCAATTTATTAATGATGATGTAGGTTTCTGCCAAACTACTTCAGTCAGTAAGTCAGAAAGTTAGCAAAATAAGAGAATTAGTCTTCTTCGTCCCACATAAACAACAAACGCCAACTGGAACACTAGTATATTAATGTAATACAAACTAAGATATATTTCTTCAAAACTTTCAAAATTTTAGATCTCAGGGTACATTGATAAACACCTGTATAAGCATGATATTACTGGACAGATGATGTCAGTTGCCTCACCGCTGTCCTACTGATGTCCAAAAGGGACAAAGTAGGCCCCTGATCAGGTGGTGGAAGGGCAGGCTGTGAAGAGCTGGGCAGAGGAAGAGCCACAGGAGGAAGTTACTGTGAGGGAAAACAAGATGGAATCTGAAAACCATTTGGTTGAAATTGCTGAATTTGTGCTCTTTGATTGAGAGGCCAGTTATGGCTCCAACATCCTACCACACCACATGTGTAGCAGGCATTGTGATGCTGCTGCAACCGGCCTTCTCCCCATCACCTCCTCCATCTGGCTCCTCCAGGAGCCTGTGCCTGCAGGATAGACTCCATCTGAGCCTGTGAGACAGAATGCATAGCCATTAGTTCAGCATTGCCATATTTTCTCTTCTTATGCTCCTGACATGCATAAAAATATTCAGCATAATATACCAGTTTTTGTAATGGTTCAGAAGGCCATGAAATACATTAATTTCTCAAACGTTTTGACACCTTAGGAAATAACCCATCTACAAAAGCTGTTGCAATTGCACCAGGAGGATGAGTTTTGGGTTCTTATGCCTGAATTCTGCTCAAAAACAAGCAATAAGTACTCCATGTAATCAACAGGTGTTTCTCCATCTGAACTGCTATTATTACACTTTTCACAATCCTTTGGGTAGGGTTCAGTTACAACTTCATTAACCTTTTGCTTTGTTCGATTCAATGTCTTTCTCTTTGTTTTTCTCTTCATGTACTCTGCGTATTGTGTTGACTAAACCATGCTTCTTAGAAGCATTTAGTCATCTAGGTTTCCACACTTTGACAGGTGATTCTTTCAGTTATCTTTCATGTCATCTTACAAGGCCATATAATCATTTCCACAGTGTAACTTTTCCTCAAAATAGTTTTCCTCTATACTCCTGCCTCAACATTAATTATATACAATAAATAATAACTTTAATTCCTAAACTATATTTATAACTATTGTCAAAATTACAATTATTTAATTCACACCTTGTTTGTAATACTCCAAGGGTCTCAGCTGTTACTTTACTGGAAACCTTCTAAATATGGTTGTCAAGCTGTGCCTTTAATTAATTACTATGACTGTTACCTTGTTATGGTGACAGTAGTAAATCAGAAATATGTTATGTATCTCACTTTCTTAATCCTTTTCAAAATAAAATAACTCAGGCCTCCTGAATGGTACAAATTGAAAAATCTTTTCTACTTCTATTCCACCAATGTTTTTATTATGGTTCTTCATCCTCTCAAGTGCAAATTGCCAAAGGATATGTGCTGGTAAAGTATCCTGGCCACCCAACAAGCACAGTATCAATGAAGTTTCCTGGAATTTCATTTCTCTCACTCCATGTAATTTCTTTTCCAATGATAAAGCATGCGTGTTCTCTAAAGTTAAAAACCAGGAAGATCTAAAATGTTTACAGGAAATGATCCATTTAATGTTTCATTTGTCAAGATTGCTCCAAATATGCTGTCTTTATTTATATTTGATATTCTTCCAGTGCCTGAAATTAACCCTGTGCTACAGACCTATAATGAGTAAAATATAAGCCATGAAGAATGTTGGGTCCACAGGTATTGCCCAAGATTGAAATGCATCATGTGGAAGGTGAGAGCACTGATACAGCAAGCCCTGCTTACTAAAGACATTCAGGAGGCTTCTCTTCTTTCTCTCAGTTGTCTCTGCTAGAGCACTTTCCCGCAGCAAACCATACAGAATCTGTGCTGACATCTCCCACGTACAGTAGAAGGTCAGAGTCAAAATCTCCAGAATGCAGCTATGAAAGATCTGAAACTGTATTATGCAATGAGATCTGAGAGCTGTGAAGAACAAATGAGGGGCCTTTACAGCTGTAAAACACATTCACAGCCACGTTAATCTATGGGCCGTCACATTAGGGAAAATACATTTACAGTAACAGATCTGGGAAATCTGTGGAAATATGTTTTCGTACACACCCTGTGGCACTTCAAAAATTTTTGTCAAAGTAAAAGGTGCATATGATTCATTGATAATGATTTGTGATTGGCATGTGATGTCCCAATGATTCTGTTCCAATAGCCAGCTGTGAGAGTGCTGCATCCGAGCATGTCAGTCTGATCACAGTGACTAGGATCCCACTGGGGGGTTCTGACCACCCAGGAGTCTTGGATAATGGCCAGTTTTTGATAGTGTTCTGTGGAAGTGACCTTTTCTTTGTTAAAAATCAGAGCAGTAATGATACTCTGTTTGTGATTATATATACATAAAAAGCAGCAGGACTATTGTGAATATATGTCTCCCAAATGTTCTGTCTTATTTATATTTATGTTTGCAATGCACTTACATGTGTGACCCTTAATTGGAGACATGTATATGAGTGATAACATTTAGCTACAATTAAATTAATACACAATATAAATGTAAAAAAAGACTTGAATATGAATTTAAATGTTTACATTTTTAAAATCAATTTTAAAACAAATTTCACCAAATTTGGAAACCATAACAGCATGCAGGCCTGTCCTATCACTGCAGTACCCCCATCAGTATGTGAGACAAGGATATGCAGCATGCATGTCCTCAAAAATGAAAAGAGTACATTGACCTGCTGCTTCTTCCCACTCAGATGGTTGTAGGCAGTCGACTAGCAGTTATTGTTCTATACTCAAAATATGCTGCAGTGATAGGAGGAGTGAAGGTGCATGAACAACCAGACAGTTGACAACAGAATGGTCTTTACTAGGTGGCATGATCACTGCACCAAGCCTTAACACAAATTCTTTGGTTTGAGGTATTACCTGGAAGGCCACCACAGCTATTGATGGGTTCTTAAGGGTAGATAAAATAAATAAATAATGGCCTGATTTGCTTTAATTAACTGTTTACTTCACAAGAAAATGTATCTTAAAATCAAGCATATTAAAATCTGTAAACAAATTAACCTAGATGTTGAATCAACACAAAGGAAGTATATCAAATAAAATATTGTTAAACTGCATACATTTAATCAACCTGAAACTAACACTCCTGTGAACTACAGTAACATGTCAGTGGGTTTGCAAACTGCCCGTATCATATCTGTTTTGTCTAAAGAGCCATCAGACTACTTTTTTATAATTTACCTTTTCATCTAGAAGTTTGTCTTTTTCCTTCTTCTTCTTCTCATCCAAGAAGGGGTTGATGTGCTTTTTAGAGGTAGAAAAACAATGTGGAAATAAATTAAGTGTTCATGGTATATGTGCTGGGGCCTTGGCCCAGTTTGACTAGTGTTCATGATAATTAATTGCATTATTATTAAATTAACATGTTATCCATTTCCTGTTAATTAGTTAACATGCTAATTTCAACAACCTGTACTTCTAACGATGAGTAACATAATGATGCATCACTTAGTAAATTATTTTCAGATTCAGCTCACCTCTGATCCGTACTGTGTTGAGCTGTGTCTGTAAGAAGCTTGCATGTTTGTGTAGGTGTGAGAATGTCCCATCCTGCAGTGTGCTCTGAATCCAGGAATTGACTCTAAAACACCTCTCAAAATCTGCCACCACACACACCCACCTCTGAATTATCACACTTCTGAACTGCCCTGTGAGCATCCAGTGGCTTTCAAAAGCCTGAATATCTTTGATTTGCCAGTCCTGTCACCATCGTGCTTTATGTGTAACACCCTCTCCTCAAGATGGAAAAGGTTGAAGCCAGTACAGACCATGGAATGTGCTAGATTAGCCCCTTGGCTGACAGAGCATCTGATTGGGGAGTTTATCGATGGTCATGTGAAAGACGTGCGCTCACTCCACGCTTTGAAACAGTACTGTCACACACTTGGGCTTATCTAAGGAACATGGGCAAGATGTGTTGTAATCTTACAGCCGGCCAGAACAGACCCGATTATCCCATTGGCTGATCATATCTCCTTTTGCTGTTTAACACCTATCAGGCCTGCATTTTAAACCTTAAACCAAGCGACCTCTGCCAAGCTTAAAAGCTCATCGACATTTGAGATTAAACACATCCCAGTCAAATGTTCATTGGTTCTTGCAGCACATAAAATGTGTTCACCAACAACAAAAGCTAGAGGTGTTCAAAAATATTGAAATTACTATAAACTTGAACTGTTTTAATGACTCCAAAATATGCTAATTAACTATTAATAATAGTTCAGCTTTTAACATTGGATTAGGTATTGCTATTTATAATTATATAAAATGGTAGAAAACAGTGAAAGGCTGCAATGAACCATTTCTGTTGGCTGACATGAGGATAAGCTGTACTTTTACATTTTTTGGCTCATCTTGGAATCCTTTTCTTGAAATTGTTATGTTGCAGGTTCAATCCCAGTCTGAACAAATTAAATTCAAATATAGTTCCATTGCCTTCAAGCAGCTTGACACCACCTGATTGTGCAGGTGCAGTTTATCAAGTAATGTAAATTATTAGGGTGCCTGAAACAATGTCATACCCAGAGATCTGCTGCATTTAGCAGGAACTCCCATTCATTCCAAAGGGTGTGTACCATCGCTGTTGAGAATGAGAGCATAATCTCTGTTGTGACATGCCATTAGCAGCACAACCTTTTTTTTAACCGTCCAGTGGCTTTCTACAGTCACTGTCACGGCAACGCCTGGACAACAGTCAATTACTAGAGTTATGTGAAACGTCAATCTTCAGTTATCATCCAAAGATGACATTTTCCTTTTTGGTTCACAGCAGCAATAGTACAGACAGATTATCATGCCTTTCATTCCCTCTGCCAACCACCCCCCAATACTCCCTGACCCATGTGCCAAAGCTCACGTGGCAACCCTTTCTCAGAGTTTAACACACCTCAGGCTAAGAGAAAACAGGGCAGGAAAGCTCCAGCATGGTAGTCATCATCTTAAAATACTATACTGTGGTGCAGTCATACACTCGGCTAATGACCGAGCTCATTTAGTGTGGAACCCCAGGCCACTGTTGGAGAGGGGTCACCACAATGCTAATTTGCACATTTTAGTCAACACAGACACATATGCAACATATACAAAATCACATTGGCTGCCGTAATTGAAATCCTTGAATAAAAAATCATGAATCCTATTTGGGAACATTTTTGTGTGTTGTTTTTTGTCAATTTGGTTTATTTCATGAACATATAATGAGTCTTAACACCAGTGATCTGAACTATGTACAAATCAGTGGCTTATATACTGGGACTAGAAGATGTCCTCAGTGTTTTGGGTGTTGTTCTCTTTGTATATTCTCCTTACCAAGACGGTAATCACCACTGGCAACTCATAATTGTTCCATCATTTTGGTCATTTTCAGTCATCACTGATTTATTGTGCTACTGTAAAATTAGCTTCTCCCAGTGATGTGGCAGGTGCCTTAATGAGCAATACAATGGAATCGGATCTCAGCCATGACAAAAACCCAAAATTTTAACCACAATTGCAACCCTTTATTAAAACACACCTTGCAGCACAAGATGGAAAATAAATAAAATTTTGTGATGCAAAATAAATAAATAATACAAAACACATATAGCAGCCAGTCACACAAATGAGAAAGAGGAGAAAAAGTGACCCTTCACAATGATGAGAGAAAACAAGCTGATGAAAGGGCCTCCGTGGGATAAGTTGTTCAAGGGGACAGCCAATGACAGGATGGGCAGGAGTTATTACATCACAGTGTCCACGGGCCCTCTTCTCTGTTGGGGGGAAGTGTGGCAGAAGTGTGCTGCTGATTGGCCTGGCACACAAGAGTTTGGTGTCAGTGTGGCTTTTGGGTCCCTGCTAGGGGGCGTCACTGTTCCCGAACTGTCCGATGGGTCGCGAACCCTCTTTGGGGCAAGCTCTGGCAGGGCTGGGGAGCTATGTGCACTCTGGAGACATCAGTGAGAGAGATCACAACACAAGAGAGATGTGACAACACACCCTCATAAAAACAGTTCTGTACTTAACATTGCTGCATTGCACTTCCAGTTTGATGGCAGTGCTATATAAAATACTATTCTTATTACTACTACTACTACTACTACTACTAATAATAATAATAATAATAATAATAATAATATGTTGTTGTTGTTGTTGTTGTTGTTGTTGTTAATAGTTTGGGATATGCCACACAAACACAAGCTCTTTGTAGGATATGGTCATTATAACACTATATTTTTGGTGTTTTCTTGCATTATAACTATAAGACAAAGCTGCATAACACAGGTGTTCAAAATTATCTCTGTGCTTATCTGGAAACCTCAAAATAAATGGTGTGTCAACAAACATGTAAGACCTTTGGGAAGAATTTAATATAAGCTGCCCCCTCTTGTGTGGGGGGATCACCTGAAACAAGCCTGCAGTCAACAGTGAGGTGTTGATCCAAAGATCACTTCCACAAAGTATTATTCGCCCAGTAGCTTGTTTGAGGGCTGGATTTCAGCCACTTCACCACTCAGTGCTGCTAGTGGGGTCATGTCGGACTGTCAAAACAAGGACATGTAAGCTTAAGGGATAACTCAGAAATGTAACCAAAAGGAGGATCAGCTAACAATACAAAACACCACAGAAAAGGTAAAAATGCAAGCTAGCACGTGAGTTGGCATATCGTAAAAGGTCAGACCGAAAGAATTTTGACACATAAAGCCAGGCATAATGGAATATTTCTCTGCATCGATAAACAAATTACTGCTGAAGGCTTTATGGGTGTAATGAAAATCTGTAGCATTTAATCTGTTCCATCTTTCTTGTTTTCCTCTTGTTCTTGAGGATAAGATCAACAGAAGCCAAGTACTGAAAATAGAAACAACAAAGACATGAATGCATGAGTGATGACAGAAAACTGTGTGGCAGCAAATGGACACTCTGCTGTGATCTCATTCTTCAATCATGATGCACATAAACAGGAGGACATTGCAGTGATTCTCCAGTTTGATAATACTAGTTCTAAGGGTAAACATTTACCCTTTGCATATGACCAGGTTTTTAGAACCCAGCAAATGTATCTTTAAGGCTTTTCATTGTATCCAATATTTTACTGCTTTATACTTTGTTTTATGTTCTTCTGGTAATGCTGTGCAAGGCTAATGCTAAACATTAGTCCTAACGTCTTAGTATACATACATACAAATATTATTTCCTAGTGTTTCTGTATTGTGAGTATATCTTCCCTCTCAAAGAACATTTCTCACCAACCCAACCTCTACTATCAAGAGAAGGAGGTAGGGTGTCTTATGACCCCTCTAGGATAGGATCCAGACATCTGCTCACCAAAAGAGCAGGAAAGAATGAACACATGTGGAGCTGGGTAAATGAGAAAATCTTTTTACAAGACCAAATGTAAGAGGTATGTTTTTGTAAGCAAAAGTTCCAGAAACAAGTTTTGTTTCCTACTTTAGTTGCTGGCCAGCATGCTAACTTGCAATTAGTTCAATCATGTCAGAATTTGAGAGAGCTGAGGAACTTTTTGCTTGGCAGACCAGACCCATGTCCATTTGACCCTGAATATACTAATGAGGAGCTTGTCCAGTTGAAAATTGAGAGGACACGGAAGGAGGCTTAATCAGCAGATACTGTAGACTAGGTGCCTGGAGTAGATAATAGGAACTTTAATTTACACACCGATATGTTTGGTGTCATGGAAAGAAAAGGCATTTCCTCATTTTTGTTTGGAGGTAGGATTTGTTGTTGGAATTTCCAAAAGGGTTCAATTTATTTGGCTAATGCAAAGACTGGTCTGATGTATTTTCTCAGGGATTCCTCCAGAATGCATGAACAGAAATTAAAAGGGGATTGGCTAATTTCTCTGCTCTTGGTAGGTACCAATAAGGCTTTAATTGCTAAAATGTTGGGACAATGACTCAAATGTTAAAGGGAGAAAACAAACTAATTATGCAAGTCAAAGCTCTCAGGGAGTGAAAAGTACTTCAAGTGGAAACAGCGATATAGATTGTGGGGAAAGATGCAGCTAGAAGGCCCTTAAGCTTGAAGGCCCCTTGAGTTTCCAGTTTTTTGGTTTGATGTGATTGTGCTACAAGGGAATTCCTGAGAATAGAGTGTGTAGCAGGGTAAGCACTATAAAATTGCATGCGGAATCCCCTCTACTGACTAGCACGTGCAAAAATAAGGCTCCCGCCCTGATGGATGCTCACATTCTTCGATTCTGACAGACTGACCGTGAAAATCTCGGGGTGTATACACAGGCCGGCAAAGTTCAAGGGAAGCATGACCTTCTGGTCTAAGCATGTTATATCAACACAGCCACCCATGTGTGCACCCTTCTGTGGAGAACGACTGCCGAGCAGACAGCTGTGTGGCTGAGAGCGGTTGAGCATTCATGCTTACCCCATACCCCCCTCAGCCCAAGCAAGCCCATACATGGGCATCTGTGCCAAGCAACAAAGTCAGGATCACTGGTTACATGACAGAATTGTGACAATGCCAGCTTTAAGTCTCAGTGAAGTCTGCCATAATGCTACAGTATACTGCCTACTAGGAGTGAACCAAATCTCAGCTTTTAATGAAGGGTGTAAGTACAACAGAGACTCACAGATATTATGGCATATGGATCAATGATACAGCAAGCATGGCAAACAGCATGAGACATTCAAATGATTTAAAGATATGTGAATCTATCCACCTGTGCATAACGGATCCAAAAAAGACTCCCCAAAGGTAGATCTGCAAGTGGTCTGACATCAAACCCTGAACATCAGAGGGTTGTGGGGACAGTGCCTTGGTGAATCATGAAGACACTGCCCCTACTCTGCATTAATAGCAGGATCAGTGTAATTGCTTTGTGATTAGTCTTGAAGACCACTGACTCCCAGAGGGATTCTTATACAAAGACAAATAATCTCTTAGAATGTGAGAAGAACACGTTATATCAACGTTGTGTATCTGTGTAAATGTGTGCATGTGCATGAGTGTGTGTATGTATTTGTTTGTATGTGTGCGTGTAGTTAGGTGTTAAATTTGAGTTGCCTGTATGTGTGCCTGTGTGTTTGTTCGTGTGCATGTATGTGTGGGGAACGTTCTCATTTTAGACTCAATGTTGATGAAGCAGGAGAGAAAATAATCATCACCACCCCAATTTGAAATGTGCAGCAGTCAGCTGAAGGAGATTTCTACAGCATTGTGACACAAATTGCTGCATAAACTAAGCAAGCTAACCCTTTGCTTGGAAGGTGTGATTGAATCAACTGCTCCAACGGATATGTGCTTCACTTGCAATCAGTGTAGACTGCTCTGCTTGAGAGGATGATCTCGGCTGATTTTTCTAGGCCAGCTGTTTCCTGATGCTGTCTGGTCTTTGTTTTTAGTCTGTTTTCGTCAGTAACCGCCCCTTGCCCCCTGCACCCCACAGTACAGTCCTCAGACAGAGCTGTGCATATTCATATTCTGCTCAAGTTTTCCAGCAGTGCTTTGCTTCATTCCTTTTTTCCCTTCTTCTTCAACATTGTAAATTACTCCAAGGAAGGTCGAGTGAAAGGAGCATAAATAATGCACAGCTGTTTAAACCTGGGAGTTCTTTTCAGCCCCCGCCTAACAGAGGGAGAGGGAAAAGAAAGATTTTTTAACTGTGCACTTGACATTGAGCTGTGCTTCTGTTTCCCTCTTGCTATGAATGCTAAAGCCAAAGCTACAGGCGTTAATCTGGGGGAAGCAAGATAAATGTCTTGGTGTGGGTCAGTACAGAGTTGTTGGTCTGGTCCAGTGTAGTCTGATCCCATTTGGTCTGAATTTGACTAATTCAGTATGTCCAGTGTGTTTTGCAGTAATCTGTAATCAGATGATGATAATTGTTGGTGATAATAATAATAATAATAATAATAATAATAATAACAGTACTAGCAGCAGCAGTATTGGTATTAGTATTCTCCTTATTGTGGTTGTTGCTTTTGTTGTGCATTGTTACCAGCATGAGTAGTACCAGTAGTAGTAGTGATACAGTAACTGTGGTGTGCAGTAAATGCATTACAATTAGTTGTAGCCAGTTGTGTAGTATATATATATATATAATTGTCACAATCACCTGTTGGTACAAGATACACATTTATGTAGTTCACTGGTCCTGTGATGCTGTGGCTAATTTTCAATGGAGTGATATTTTTATTTATTTGCTTAGAAAGCACAAGGTCATGGCTGTCTGGTGTGAATCCTTGTGTAATGCATTATCCATTTCTGAATTTGGATAAAGAGCTGTGCTTATGGGATTACACCTGGGAATTCTAGACGTAACCATCTGTTTATGAGACCAAACAAACTCCAGGAGGTGCAAAAACAGTTAGTGCCAACATTATGTCTGCTGACTCTCAGTTAAGTTTGTGTATATCTATAGTGGAAATTCATATACTATTGGCAGCAATTTTAGAGATGACAAGCCCTCTTTAACATAGAAATTCTGCAATCACAGCTATCTTTAAGAATCTGTAGGAAAATAACTTTAAGAATATTATCAAATACCATTTGCCTGTAACTGAGCTGTTTACAACATGAATCCATTTCAGCTAAAATAAGTGTCTTATAAACCTTTTTATTCTACACAGGACCAACATGCCCAGGACATGTGCAGTGATCACAGTAATTATTTAAAACCCAAATATCAAGGAGGCTTGACATCACACGTTCCCTGTTGGGTCATCTTATTTAGAATCCAGCTCATGATTTCATTTGGCAGAGATGAAATTGGTTTGTGGAGCGTGACCTTTGTGCTCACCTGAAGTTGGTGTCATTAGCCAGGGGGTCCTGATGTAAAATGCACAGTCTTGAATGGTGGTTTGCAAGCCTGGGGTCACAGAGGACGGGCCTTCAGCACGCATCACCGCAGACAGACACAGGCCTGGCTCTCTTCTGCATGCCTGAAGGTGATTTCGGGAACAGTCTGCTTAATTACTGCATAGTGGCTCCGGCAGAGCCTAAAACCAGGCTCTCTCTGACGAGCCACTTTTCGTTTTTGACTCATTTGCATGAGTGCTTGTGATATCAGTCGCCTCTCCGCTTTGGGTAATTTTTCTCGCTTGGAGTTTTTTGGAGTGAGACCGAGACAAGTGCTGGGAGATAGGAGCTGACAAACCACCATGTCCGTTGATATATAAAAAATGCTATTTGTTACAGGCTACTTGGGAGGTGGTGCCATATGTAGGCTGCAATGTGGGGAAGTTGTTTTTATAGGTGACATCATCATCACAGGAATATCAAGTCAAAATCAATTTTCTTAATACAGGAAAAATATATTTCCTGTGTTATTCAGCTTGAAACCCTCTCTACTGGCCTTAATTAGTGTTATGCATTTTTAAATGTAAAGCAATATGTTTACAATACCCCTTGCATGTTTAAATTACATAGATACTGCCTCAGTGAATTTTACCCTACACTGACAAGGAGGGCAAAAAGATCAAAATGTCAAATTTTGACCCAAAATTGATACTTTTTTTGCAAATGTAACAAAGGGTGGGCACTTACTCTCTCTCTTTATACTTCCTCCCCAAACTCACACACAAACACAACACTGTTCCTGTGGAGAACATTAAACCCAGATACCACCTTGTCTTTTGTTTCCAGCTGTTAAGTGTATTATTAATCTTATGATAGGAGCCTCATAGTCATATACCCACACTCTACAGGGAGGGGTATGGGAGGAAATGGAATGAGGGACCATATTTGCAGGCAGTCCCTGCAGGCAGTTCAGTTTCTCTGACTGGTCATCTGATTTCAAAAAACAAAAAAACACATACAAAATGAATTCAGTTTATTTATAGTTTTTGCCTGTTAAGAAAAATAATTTGATATTATTTACTCAAATGGGCAGAACACTGTTTCAGTGATTAGCACTATTGCCTCACACTATAAAGCACCCAATTTTGATTCCCTGCTAGGGTAAGCTCTATGTGTGGAGGTTGCATACTATCCCTGTGTCTACCGGGTTTTTTCTGGGTTCTCCAGTTTCCTCCCACACCTCAAAAACATGCAGGGTGGGCAGATTGGACTTGCCAAATTACCCATGAATGTGTGTGTCTGAGAGTAAGCATTTGTTTGTTTGGCCTTGCAATGGACAGGAGACCAGCATTTTGCATAGTTATTAGTTATTGCCTAGTTATTTGCCTAGTTATTAGAGGTCTATGCTCTGGAAAGGGTGAACACACAATTACAGTAAATAGTGATCAGATTATTAATAATTGAGGTAAACACAATGTTTAAGGATTAAATGTTTATCTACTTTTGGATAAGTAAATATGCACTGGATCATGATTAGTACTCCTGGCAGCAGAACATAACAGGATGGCATAGAGGTAGCAGTAATAAAATAGTTTCTGTCTTCTTACACGTTGTGTAGATCTCTAGTATTTTCAGTATTACCCAAGATGATTTGGGGGTTATGTAAACTTTGAACAGATCCCACAAAACTGTGAGAAAGAGATACATCCTTAAGCAGGGCATTGATCTCTCTGAATGCTCTGTACCTTTTAAAAAATGGCCTAGTGCAAACCAAGACAATTTATGCTTTAACTAAAGACAGTGAATTGTTCTCCCACGATAGGAAAAAGCAAGCCACAATATAAAAACATATAGTGGCTCTGTTTAGACTGCATGTGACTTCCCTGAGGTACTGAGGACACTTGGCTGAGACATGGAAAGGAGCAGACGGTTCTGTCTGACTTCAAGACATGACCCAGCTCCAAATGACCTCAAAACGTACCAACCCCCAACACCACACACTTGCACACAGACACTCCAGAGATAGACTGTGTCAGCAGACTGAGCTTTCAAACACACACACACACACACACACACACACACACACACACACACACACACACACACACACACACACACACACACACAAATTCATCATATCATTGCAGTATGTACACACACTCTCTCCACATTTCATGCTGGCTGACTCAAGTGCCAAGGAGGAAAAGAATGAGGTCCAAATGCAGTATATATGCACTCAAATGCATTAATACACAACATATGCATTCATATCAAGCAAACACAGATGCAGACTGTATTACATGTATACACACAAATGCAGACTTCAGGGAAACACACACCCACGTATTAATATGTGTACAGGCAAATATTATGTACATGTACAATACTTATAATACTTACGTTCATAACATACATGCACCTATTACTATAAAACAACTCTTTCCACTCAAGCCCAAAGACCATATGAAATACAACCACACACACAAGCACATGTGTATGTGTCCTAGCCAGTCACACCTACCTGGAACGAGAACAGATTTTCTCAAGTTTCATTCACACATTAATTTCCATCTTTATTCACCACAGCTATAGCAAACAGCTAGTCACATGATTCCCAACTGTCTTTCTCTATCTCTATCTCTCTGTCTCTCTCTCTCTCTCACACACACACACACAAAACATATAAGCTGACACAGTCACAAATACTCATATACTGTATGCAGATACAGCCATGTCAAATACACATGAAACACAAATGCACAATAAACAGTTACACCCACACACATACATGCACACGCACACTGCAGATAACTCCTCAGTGCATTTTTTTGTCAAGCATGGACTTTAACTGGTTTAAAATTGAAAATGGGGTTTTGTTGTGTACTCTCTGTCCAGAGACCTCCACCATACCCCCCCATTACAGCAATGTCATCCTGTAGTCAAAGCTCCTCTATCCTGGAGAATACCATTGAGAGGACCCCAATATTCCCGCAGGTGCTCATCCCCCATCCTAGTCATCCTCAATGACAATGCTCACCACCAATAGCAATGCTCTGCCCTCAGGGTGAGCAGTTATGCCTCAGGACACAGTGGCAGTGAAGTGTATTTGATCTAATATTACTTTACACTTAAGGCTGGCAGACAGAAGCATTATGGAACAGAGTAGTGAATGAAACAGAGAAAAAAAATTTAAACAAAACTCACACAGCCATTGTACTCATTCAGTTTTATTTGATTTGGTTGGGGAGTTTGCAGTTAATCCCCACACAATTATCCCACGTACCTATGCCTTCTCTTTCCAGCTGATTCAAACATCCTTCCTCCTCCCCGTTTCCTTCTATGTGTGGGAGGCCCTATCTGATGGTTAAGTATGACTCCCTCATCTGACTTCATGCCAAAAAATATCTCAGCTATTCCTCCACCTGAAATCATCTTCTTTTGTAGAGCAATTTGTGGTAAATGTCATTAATATTACTACTTAATTTTGTACAAATCCTTTTCTACAAATTAATAATAAATTTACATTGTATTACGATAATTCACGGTAGGTACAGCATTCCATGCAAATAATTGCTTGCACATAAAAAGCAATTAAGAATCTTCTCCCATTTCTTCAGGATTCATAAATCATTAACATCTGGATTATTTATTCAAGGGTAAGTTTAATATGAGACCAAGGCTGTTGTTTTGTCAAACTATTGAACAATGATTTAAAGACCAAATGTATAATGCACACACTGACATTTTCAATATTTCAACTCTCTTGAGTATAATTTAAAATAATCAAATACAAAGATACTCAACACAGTTAAACAAAGAATATCCACAGATAACTTTCACAATTGTGAGAATGGCCAATAATAAATTAAATAAATTAAACACTGGACTATATCTGAAGGGTGTAGTCATCCTTGCGCTAAAATATGAAAAATAAATAAATGCCTCCTAGTTAGCCATGCATTGACCATAACTTCTGGATGAAAGGAAAATTCCCCTGGAGGCCTGTGACTTGGTGACTGACACCAGATATTCTCTGCAATAAAAGGCACTACTCATTCACATTGAGGCAAAACCAACATCAGCATATGGGAAGACCTGTATGTCAAACGTGCCGGTAAGTTGACACAGAGGACAGAGCAGAGCTGTCAGCCAGCATGAATGAGCTGCGGCTGATCACAGCGCACTGTTGCTGTGTGGGATTTCTCAAGAGTGAAGCACTGCAAAACAGAAGCTACTCATGCGGCTGAATCCACAGTCTTCTCATTAGTACCAAAGACGTGGGCTGTTTCTGAAGAAAAAGCCTCTGAACAACAGGTAAGCTGTCATCTTTAAGTGTAATGCACACAAGAGCAAATGCACTATGTATTACTCACTTGCCTATTTTTCCATACACATGAATCATTGATTACTGCACCATGACATTGTGTCAATACTCAAAACATGCTTTATTAATTTAAATTCATTTTTTCTTTACACATTCTACAGATCATTTTTATACAACGCAAGCATATTAGCTAGGATTTCAGGGACATATCTCCACCATGATTGCTGTACATTGAATTTTTCTGTATTTTTACTGTGTTCTGACAATATAATGGGCTGTCTACGTCATCCGTTTTCACTTATTTTTATATAACAGGTTTTTATTGAAGCAAATGAGGAATACCTAAATCAATGCCCCACCAAGGCTTTTTTTATGTCCACTGCTCTGGTCCAATGTGCTCCATCCACTCAAACCAAACTGAAGTAGCACATTTTGTCTGTGCATTATCTCATTATCTAGCACTACTCATCCCAAAGCTAAACAAAAGAGTTTAATTAAACATCAAAGATTATGTAATGTTACCTTAGGCTTTTCACATGCCCATATCTATATTTGTCATATGGCAGTGTGCGGTGAATGTTATGCTGACAGCTCATGTGTTCTTAGGTGGAGAGAGCTTCGGGGATCCCAGTGGACAGTACACCCCCTGCAAAACTGACCTCAGGCACTTCACTGTTACGGTTCTCACCTGACCACACCTTCAGACATCAAGAGATTCAACAAATGTTTGTTTTTCTCTGTGTCCAAAGTGACTGCCAGGGGAGAAAAGAAAAATGCATTAAAATGTAAAGGAATTAAAAAAAAACAGAAATGAACATGACTCAAGAACACGCTACAGATGCGGCTGTGAGCCCTGGGGATTTAACCTTCCACGAGCAGCAAAGGCAGACTGATGAAGTGGTGTTGACAGCCTCTGACCCACAGTCAAAGCTTCTTCTTTACTTCACTTTGGTTTTCGTTTAGACTCCAGGGCTGGAATATTAAATGACTTTTAACTGCAGAGTGACAGTGCTTTCCTATGCTGTTTTTAAAGTCTAAAATTACAAGGCGCTGATGGGAATAAACATACGACTTCAGACAGCTCCTAGGCCCATATCTGAGCGACACTGCAAAGTCCTCTTGATCACACCAAACATTTTTAACAGCTGGGTGTTTTCAATACCCAGTCTCAGACAATGGATTGCCCAAGGATTTTAAGCTCATTTCTTCAAGACTACAGTTGACAAGTTCAGGACTGAATCAAGACTCAAACTCAAAATATAACTACACCAGGATAAAATGCTGGACCACCCACTGGATTTAAATCCATTTTTAATGTGAAAAATATTTTCCAGCCCAACTCTTTTAAGTGCCTTAATACAAGCATTATAGGAGTGACATCTTTATTACATTTTCTCTTTTATTCTTTAAACATGGCAGTCCTGCAAAAAAATTGCATTACCAATACACCATCTCATCATTCACTAGTATAAACACCCCCAAACATAAAAAACATCGTTTTCTTTGAACAACTCTAATAAATCCATTATGATAGTGTGTGGTCATTGCCATATCTCTTCCTGGTGAACAGTGGAAATCATCATCTTCATTTGATTAACCAATAATCACAACAGCAGAGTGAACAATGAAAGACCATCATCTCTGCAACAAAGTCAGCCGGTCCATTGTTGTTGACAGCCCTCACAGCAGTTTCCATGCATATCCCTTTGAATGTACTCCCTTATATATACCCTTCATAAAAACAACATTCAAATAGTACATTCCAGTAAGGCAGCGCTACTGTACCTCATTGCTGAGTGCACCTCCCTGGCAAGTACAATTATAATCACTCCACTGATAACTGTATGTACAACCCAAATCTACTGTAAAGTATATGTACAGCTATATATATATATATATATATATATATATATATATATTCCTCTGAGGAGTTTTTACAGCTTCTCAGGTATTGAGAAGTTGAGGGCTCATATTAGCTTCTGGCTGTAATGTTCAATTAGTAACATAAGGATGGTCCTTCATGTATCCATCTCCTGTTCAATAGGCTTAACACCTGAATATTTGCTCTAAAAAAGGTTAGTATTTATAAAAATACTACAAATCAGTTATAATATGGGACTTCCAAATTCCAAAGCGTAACATGCCTGCAAAATCCACACATAGAACTGTAATTCTAAGCAGTCTAACTGCGTCAGAGGATTCACTGTGGTACAAAGAGTTCAGAGGTCCAGCAGCTGCCGTGCAGTGGAGTACTGGGTGCAATTCTTGTCACTGGTGAATTCATTGAACCCAGGGGTCAAACTCAGTCCACTACCTGTGAAATCCAGCAACAAAAAGCTCAATGCACAATAATGAAGTAAAAGATTACTATTCAGACACCCATTCTGCAGCATTGCATACAGGGTGAGTGTCACTATTAGTGTCACCATGCCCACTTTAAAGAAACAGCTGAGGAAGGCTGCAGTCATGCAGGGTAGAGCTGGAATGCCAGAAGAATGCTTATTACACGCTGTGACAAGGGGCACGTTTAAAATCTTGCTTAAATTTTAAAATGGTCACCTTCCCACCCCTATGCATAATTAGATGCGTTAAGCAGCAGAGAGGAAAGGTTCAAGGGATTAGCTGGTGGGGGTGGCCCTACAGGAGGTCAGCCTGACACCTTCGCTCCCTGGTGTGAGAGGCCGTGAAAAATGAGGGCGGGTGGAGTGGGTTGTCATGGCAACAGGCGACCGTGTGACCTGCTGGCACTTTCTTATGTCAGATGTAGAACACAGCAGCCAGCGCCACACCTCACCAGTACCAGCAGGTTGTCTGCATGCTAGCAGAATCTGTACATAACCTCCCCACTGAGCCTCATCCAGAACATCCCTCAAAATTCTACCTGTTTATTGGTCTTGTCATGGCAATATAGTCAATTTAAATGACATCTTAACTCAGCTATCAAATAATAAAACAGTTACTCTGGAATAATGAACTCTGTGAGGCATTGCAGACTCACCTGTCATGAGGTTGTACATGTTGCGGTAGTTGGTTCCTGAATCTAGGATAGCATACCAGCTTCGTGACACTGAATGACCCTGAACAGTAAAAGTTAGGAAAAGCCGGGTTAAGTGAAGACTGTATCTCTGGCCATGATCATGCACTGACCCATTCTGGCCAGTGATCAGGCACTTACTATTGCGGTGAGAGATCATGACCTATGACCCTCACATATCAGATGTGACTCACCACAATGATACAGCCATCTGACTCCGCCGGGTGGAAAACAAACGTGATGTCATCTACAAACCTCAGGACAGGAGTCGTGTGCGTGGCAATAATATCCTCACCCGCTGATATGAGCTGAGAGGCATAATGTCACACTTGTAAACTCCTGATCTACACCCACTAGGACACTGTATATGGAGTTGATGTCATTTATATTTCAATTGAGGCAAAAAACTAAAAAATCCTCATAAAGCATTATTCATATTTTGGAATTCACAAACTATATTTCCAATAGCTTTGCAAACAGAATGAATTGATATTGAACAAAACCATAATGCAGCAAATCCAAAATTGGCATAGATGTGCAAGACATAACCAGATATTTAAAAGTTTACTCATACTATTTTTTTTGTTTTGTCAAGGTTTAGCTGAATTTTTATGTTCAATGTTGTATTTATGTTATGTTTAGTCAACAGACTGCTTAATATTAAAATGAAACCATTCCCTTTATTTTTTAAACTATATGGAAACAGATTCTATAATTTAGTGTGACATAAAAAGTGTCATGAAGGTGCAGAAAGTAAAGCATAATTCTTACAGCATACAGACACTTTTGACTCTTCCCAGGGCAATGGTCTGTTGTCCAATTCTGAATCTGGCCCACAAGATAAGAAGAGACATCAGCACAGGGAAGACTGACGTGCCTGAAACAAGGGGATATGGCCTTCATGCCATTCTGAAGCAGCATTTTTTTTACCCAAATACCAAAAAGAAGGAAACAAAGCATTGATAATCGTGAAAGTCACCAAAGTAACAGAAGCAAACGCCTCGTGGATGAGAATTTTTGCCTTTTCATTCAGAAATTTTAGCCAGTTCATACTTTAGTACCAAACAACTGGCCATATGATTACTCTGTTGAGGTCAAAGTATTTTTGAAACTAAATGCCAAAAGGCAGACTAATACATTTAATGGTCTATCGGCAAAATTACATTTTCACATATTGAAGTGTAAACATTCCAACCCACACTGATTAAGCAATGAGTTTAGCGTGCTTTGGAATTGTCAGACCCATTGTAGAAAAATCACAGTACAGAGAAACATACTGTCTTATAATAATAGCTTTAAAAGCGTCCTTTAATAAACGTTCGACTGACTTTTTCGTAACAAGGTCAACGGGTCTAATGGAACGTTTCGACATTGATTACTCACCATTGGACAAAACACTGAGCGTGCAGAGACCAGCAGCTAACCCAACAAGCACAACTATTCCTAGGAAAAGGACTACAAGTGCAGACAACGTAATATACTTGCAACTTTGGCTTGTTGACTCAACTGAAAGTGAGCTTTGCTCAGTCGCCAGCAAGTTGTTCGATTCATTATTTGACATCGCTCGTTCTTTACTGAGGAACTGCGGGTGTTCACATAAACCTGTCCCCCTTCTGTATGACTAGCCGACGTTATGCTAGCAAATATTATCCATAATCCCTGACCTGCATTGCCGTACGCAGCTTCTTAACTATGTCGCCGAATGCTTACCCTCGTACTCTTGTTTATCTTAAAATGAACATTACATTAGTTACAACATAGCTGTTGTTCACAAGACAAAACAATCGTTTGAAAGCATGCAGTTATAACAGTGTCGACACGGCTGAAAGGCTGATACTCTGCTTCACACGGCCCGGCACGTACCAGCACCTCCAGAGGAAATTTGTACAGTAGAGCAGAGAGCTATTTCAAATTAGGTGTTCAAACAAGCTTGTTTTACATTAACACGTTTTGCTGTTGCCACTGTGTATGAATTAAACACGTACTATCCCTCTTTATTTTTTTATTAAGAAATGATATCGGCTAGGCGGTAAACTGTACTATTGTGTCATGTTTTTATGCTTGAGATTAAACATATGTTCGTGAGATATGTCTGAGCCCTTTGATATTTCAGTACGCATTACATTAAGTTATGTACCAATGTTTTTCTCCTGAAAATACGTGGGTGGGGACAGAATTCGTGTTTCTTCAGCACGATACCACTATCTGCAGAGCACAGAGATAGATAGTAAGGGCGGGGACTGAGCACGTCACTCGCTATTCAACTACCAAAGCGGAAGACTTGACTAGTAAGTGACGCGCGATACATAACAACTACATTACCAAAGTGAGTAAAACGAGCCTTGATTTCACTAGTAACGTAAAATCTTTTATTTGTAACCCAATAACGAAAACTACATCTCCGAGCGCTTTCGATTTTGTGTAAACTATTAATAATTAGTTAGGCAAGATACTTCCTGTGTGAACCGTGGACAAATTCCACGGGTTTCAAGGTTGTTCAGTGTTGTTCGAAGTGAACTTGCACTATTTTATAGTTCACCATGCTGTCTAGGTTTGTGATGCTTGCTTATTAACAGAAATGTTAATTGAATAAATCACCGACTAGCTTACACTAATAACTTTAACAAGGATATCTCAACATTTGAAATAATTATGGGAAAACCCGTCTAACAGTGGCGATTTATCGCAATATTGGCTGGAAGGAAGTATCAACTTTTTATAAAATAGGTGTTAAACAATATTTGAGCACGTTAATGTTGCAGTGCTTTGGTTAGAGGTGTGAATTGTACTTGCTCCAATGTGTTTGACCTCTTTGGGGTGGAAAGAAATAAAGAAAAAAAAATGCTGTGGCACTAAAACATAGATGTCATATCACTATAGTAAAATATCTCGGGCTCTTGGGCTTTGCTAGCCATCAACCTAACGTAACGGAAGCCTACTCCATTTATAAAAGCACGAGAATGGCCAGCCATGTGTTGCCTTGCTGTACCAGTGAAGCTTTGTCTGAATGTTCTTTCCACATATATTCAGAACATTTTTTCTCAGTGTAGTGGTAAACAAGTACCTTACAGGGTGCAACAGGCATTCTTGTACCATCTTATAGCCTATTTGGGACCCATGCAAGCAGTGCTGGAGCAGTTGTTTTTGTTAAGAGCCTTCTCATTTTTCTGTCCGATACACCAAAGCATGAGCAAACTAGGTCGACTTGTGTAGGTGGGTGAAGTCTTGCTTAAGGTGAAATATTTCATAGATTTGCTGCCTGGTTGCACTAAAACGCTGATGACAACATTTTGACCCTTAGGCGATTCCATCTCAAGTCCTACAAAATTCGTGAGGGTTAAACACAGTGCTCAGATTGCCAAATTTTCACTCATATGTCAATCATTCATAAGAACATGAGTAAAATCTGTTTTATTGTACTCTTAAGTAACTCCTCCTATGGTGATTGCATCAGTGAGGATATGGTGTTGCTCCTGTACCTTGATGAATAAACCTCATTCAAGCCCTCAAAGATGTTCATTGCATTATAGTTTAACAACCCACCCTACCTTGAAAACTGTACAGAAACTATTGAGATGCTTTATGTGAGTTTGTTCTCACACGGCAGTGCTACAGTATTACATTTGTTGCAAAGATAAGAAGCAACATTCATGTCAGAAAAGAAAACAAATTGTTTTGCTAAATACTTCTGTGTGGAGAAGTATGTGACATGCCTTAGCTGTTGCCTTTAGGCATGGTCAGTGTGCCTGTTTGTTGCCAAGAGGCTTTTTTTGTCATTTTGCTGTGCTTTGTTAACCTTGGTTCCAGTTTGCCTGCAAATCCAAAGTTGAAATTTAAAGAATGCTGTACATGAGTCAGAAGAAGAATCAACTCACTCAGAGCTATCTGATTCATTCATGGGCAATATTTTGTCAGTACTATACATTTTGTGTGGACAGTAGCACAGTTGTGGCTAAATAACAGCTCTTTAAAATGTAGCTGCCCGACCTCAAGCCAGCTGTTGTTTCCCTTTTTTCTAAGATGTCATTGGGATGGACTGGGTCGGTCAAGTCTGGTTAGTTTATTTTCATTATATTTTAGTTCTGAGAAATCTACCATATAAAGTTTCACAGGCCTGACTGTGTTACATTGAAAGGGTTCTCCATTGTTTTTATCTGAGCTCCAGATATTTTTTACCTTCATTTTTTTGTTTTCAAATATATGTGTGCACTCTGTATCTGTATGTTTCAGGGGATGATGGGGAGACTATCATTGCCCTACATGATTGTAGTCATTCATTTATGTGGAAAAAAACACAAACAATGTTTTTAACAAAAATACAAATATAAAAACACACTCACAAGCATACATAAACATGCATAAATGAGTGAAAATGTATGTACTGCATGTTTGTTCATTGAATTATCAGTACTTTTCATTCTTACAGTTCATACAGTTATGTAAAAACTGGTATCAGACCAATTAATCTCTCTTGATAAGTACAATTATAAGGTCGTTAAAACTGATATCTCATGATAAGTAAAATCCACCTCAGTGTAATGATGTACATGTTTTGTGAAAGGTCACCATTCTGTCTCACCATATCTTGCTTAATTCTCTCATAATGATTTCTGTGCTCTCCTTCTGTTGTGTAGGCAGGTTCAGGATGCCCCATGGGGATTTAAAAAAGCCACTGCTGCAGAGATCCAGGGACATGGAGCCCCTCATCTCTGAGGCAAGTGGCCTTGTGGTGGGCATCCTGGGCACCGGAGACTTTTCCCGCTCACTGGCGGCAAGGTTGGGGAACTCAGGCCATGCAGTAGTGGTGGGCAGTCGCAACCCAAAGCATAGTGCTGGTCTTTTCCCAGAGTCAGTGGAAGTCACTACCCAGCAAGATGCAGCTGACCGTGCCGACCTGCTGTTTGTGGCCCTCTTCCCTGAGCACTACAGCACCCTGACCAGCCTTCAGGGGGCACTGGAGGGCAAGGTTTTGGTGGACGTCAGCAACGCCGACCAGCTCAACCAGGGCAGACCCTCCAATGCTGAGCAACTGGCTGGCCTTTTCCCCAACAGCCATGTGGTAAAAGGCTTCAACGTGATTTCTGCCTGGGCACTGCTGGCAGGGCCACGGGATGGGAGCAGGCAGGTGAGTTGCATGGATGAGGGTATAATAGAAGGGAGACTGGATAGCCCCCTTCAATATTTAAAATGCACATTTCTGAATTAAAGCATGATAAAACACTAACTATTATTAAAATCTCCTTTATATATCACAGTAGAAAATTAAGTTGTTGTTCCCACTTCCACACAGCATCCAATTTTATGCATGTGTCATATAGCATATTGTAATTTTCATAAATAGTAAACTATATGTTATTATATATGTATATACATGCTTGACTGTGACATAAAAATCCAAATATTTCATAATTTGATTTTGTCTACAGAACCAGAAAAATATTGGGCCATTGCGTTGCTTGTATTTCCAATTTCCACCATCAAATGGCATCTCTTTTAGTCTCTGTGTCAAGCAACCTTTCAGTTAATTGCAGCAATCATCAAAGTTAATTCTTCAGTTCACCACTTAATGAGGCTCAAGAGAATAATGACAAGACACTGTCTGTGTCTTTGAACACTCATAATTTCCCATGTTTCTGAGTGTAGCCTATTAAATAGCATGGCTATACATTAAAATGTTCACCAAGAACACCAAGAAATAGTTTTTTTCTGTGAGTAGGTGTGAATTTAAAACAAGAAATCTATTCTGCAGCACTAACAATATTGTCATGAAAGAAGTTAAACAGGCTGGGACATGTAAATACAAATTGGGACATTTTTGAATGGGGAAAAGTGCAGTAGTCTAAATTTTTTGTTAAATGTAATCATTGTCAGTTGTTTACTCTAGGAAACACATTTTGAATTGTATTGCAGAAGTTAAGCAGATTCCAAATGCATTTGGCATTTTCCCATGTGTGCCTCTTAGTCATTTTAACGTGGAGTGTGAGAGTCTGTCAGCTTCAGTAACAAAATGTGTGATTTGACATGTGATTTGATTACAATAAAAAATGATGCAACATTTAGCCATTTGTGAGATGGTGAACTGACATGCATTTTCATTTTTGATCATTGTAACTTCTAATATGAGTTTTCCTGTTCGGGTTTCCACTGACATTTGAATGGTTTAGTCAATACTTTGATGGTTAATTTATTGATTTTATATACTGCAACAGAATACATAGCGCAATAGTTTGCAACAGAAGTTCCCCATCTGGTTTCACATATCTCATATAATCTTTAGTGCCCTGTGCCACTGAGGAGGGACCCACACTATGTAGGTACACTGTGCCTTCTAGAATGACTTGTACCTCACCCATGAGTCATTGAAAAACAAAGTATTTGTCATATATCACTCCTTGCCTTCCAGATGTTGGAATTGCAACTGCATTCGCTACATGTCTGAATGCATGTCATTTTGTGTGATCCATTTTTAGGAGAAATCATGCAGCCCTTTCTGCTTACTTTCTTGGAAAACTGTTTTCCCCCTCACTTGAGTCCATTACAAATTTTTGTACTTTTGTGTTTGATGTCTTTAAGTGCTGGTCTCTCTTGTCTGTAGTCTTAGCCATACAGTCTATACATAAGTCACAGGATATGAAAAATAAATCTGTCAGAGTACATGTCGGTAACATGTACCATACGTATACTGTTTGTCATGTGTACATGTGTGTTGTTGTTGTTTGAGTCCATATTTAATTTCTTCCATGCTTAGCTGTAATGGTTCATTTTATTGGTTTGCACTGTAATTCCCTATGCGTATAATTACTCACGTGTCTGTGCTGATCACCAAATGATTGCTCTTGGTACCTCCAGGGACCCCTGGGGGATAACTGCTTAAATTCAGCTTGACAGCCCAGATGGTCATGTGCTCTAGATTCTCTCTGGGCCCAATTCCTGTAGAATGAACCATAATGTACAGTCAGGCCAGGAGTTTTGGATGTAACTGATGAATACTGTATGCTTGCATGCAGTAATGTCTGTTGGCATATGTGTTTTTATCATTAGGGTAGATATTGTGAGGCTGCCAGCACTGACCCCTCCCCGCCTTTTTATCCCCAGATCCCGATCTGCAGTGACAGCAGCCAGGGCAAGAGCACGGTCATTCAGCTCTGCCGCAGCATGGGCTTCACCCCAGTGGACGCTGGAGGCCTGTCCTCCGCACGGGACATCGAGGATGGCCCTCTGCGCCTCTTCCCCTCTTGGGGTGGGCCGGTGCTCTGCTCTGTCTGTCTCTTCATTGTATTCTATGCTTACAACTTTGTGCGGAATGTCCTGATGCCGTACTTGTCGGAGGGTGAGAACCTCTTCTATCAGCTGCCCGTGGGTATGGTCAACTCCACTCTGCCTGCCGTTGCCCTGGAGATGCTGGCACTGGTCTACCTGCCAGGCCTTCTGGCCGCTGGTCTGCAGCTGTGGCGGGGCACTAAGTACAGCCGCTTCCCCAGCTGGCTCGACCGCTGGCTGTGCGTGCGCAAGCAGCTGGGCCTGCTCAGTTTCCTCTGCGCAGCTCTGCATGCAGTCTACAGCCTATGTCTTCCCATGCGCAGATCTGCACGCTACTTTTTCCTCAACGCTGCTTTCCGGCAGGTGAGAACCCCCCTCCCTCAGAGGAAGTAAGTCATAGTGGGTGTGAAGACAAACAACACTGTACAAGAACTGAATAGATCACCAGTGTGTATTAAATATGTATTTTAGCAGAGCTCTCTGTATGTTTGATATCAGTATAGGGGCTGCTTTTCATAAACTTGCCACACAGTGAGAACAAGCTTATATGGAAAATGTATGTTTCCACAAAAATTTTGTTAGTCCACGACTTTCATTATAAGTGAATATGTAGATGTGTAATTGTAATTATTTTCACCTGCAGTAAAACAAATTGTACATTATGCTTCAGACAGATGTCTGGTGCATAAATTACATTTAAAAGAAATAAATAATTTCCTATGCATCTTAACACCCACTTTAAGCTCACTCATAACCTACAAGTGGGTCCAGACTTACAATTTAGGAACCTCTGGGATTCAGGGCATACCGATAGGGGATGTGTTTCTTGGCACTGCATAGGCTCACTGATTATTTACCATGTGTGCTGTCAGCCTGTCAGTATGGGACAGCATTTCATTAAAGATTGTTGCCACGGGAACAAGCCAAACTTTACACTTTCAAACGTATATGTTATTTGGTGGATTTAAAAGAATGCGAGTGTCTAAACTGTACTCAAGGGTGTAAATGTGCCTCACCCCAGTTTAATCCCAATATACTTTCTTTCTATGACACAGACAGGGACATTTGGAGCCATCTTGCTCACAGCACCCTCCAGTGACAGGGTTAGCAGGTTTTGGGCACAGCCCTCTGTGTTTTGTATCTGTTCCCACAGAAACCTGCTGGGAGAGACTCCTGCTGATCACAGCTCATTGATGCTGATGGTGTTATTTGTGTTCAGTTTGAAGTTTGATTATCAGATTAAAATTTAGGATGAGCTCATTGCAGTGCAGCTCTTCTATCATTATCATTATTATTATTAATTGTTGTTGTTGCTGTTTAGTCAGTTCTATAAGTATTTGGACAGTGATTGTCATCATTTTTCCTTTACAATTGGAGGACTATGCATAGAAATGGTTGTAATTCCTACACAGTTCATACTATATTTTTGGAGAAAAAAAAATCAAAGCCAACAGTCTACACTTTAAGTACAACTTCATTGTTTCGATTCAAATCGATTCAAATTCAAATCCATGGTGGCGTACAGAGCCAAAATGATGAGAATTGTATCACTGTCCAAATACTTATGGACTTGATCGTATGTATGTATTTATATATTTATTGAAGGATATATTAATTGGTTGGTTGAATATGCTGGTGAGAGGAATTTGAGAGAGTGAGGCATCATTCATTAACAGCCATTGACAGTCATAAAATTAAAAAATGCTATGTGATGGAATATCCAATGAAGATTTTATTCGTGCAATCACTAAAAGTTTAATACTGCTCATAGTAGGTGGGAGCAGTGAATCAGTAGTGAGGGCAGAAAGCTTATAACCTGAAGGTCACAGGTTCAAGTCCCAGGTGGGACAATGCTGTTGTTCTCTTAAGGGAGGCATGTAACCTTCAGTGCTTCAGTATGTCAGCTCTCTAAGTGTGTATTATTTTAAATGGAGGTCACCCTGGATTAAAGGCATCTGCTACGCAAAAATGACCAAATGATGTTATAAAGATAAGGACGATTTTCACGTGCACACAGAGAGCTGTAGCTGTCATTGTTACCATGCCCTTTGTCGTGATTGCTTAGGGAGGTTTTGGGAGCACAGTGCAGCTAACCTCTGGTGTCAGTCTAACCAATTTGTAGTTTGCCTAAATTTATGCCGTATCTTTTTGTATCTGACATTTCAGAAAGGCAGAGGACGTTTCCCCAGACAAGTGCTGGCATTGCCGAGACACTTCTGTGCCACCTAGTGGTGTAGTCCATCAGTGTCTGCTTTCATATTTATAACCTTATTGAAATTTAAATGTAAAGTTTAATCATTAATCATCAGTCTGTATGTTCATGATATAATATTACATGGTTTTATTTTCTGTTTTACGTTTTGATCTGGTGTAAGAATAACTACAGATAAAGTACTGTGTCCCAGCTATACACTCCAAATATGCATGGTGGATTTGGCTGTACTCTGAGCCTGCTTGATATGTCCTGGCAAATCCAAGCAAAGTTAAAGTATACCTGGCTACTCATTTAAAAGAGATCATGGGATATCTGAGTTACATAAAGGTAGAGCATACTGAGTTGTTGTACATGTCAAACTGACAGCTTGTTAATTAGTGCACTGCAGTGTAAAAGTATTTTTCTCCACTGATGCACTTGAACACTAGATCTTTGTTTATTGAAGCTGCATGATACTTTTTGGACAGAGTCTTCACAGCTTGTATATTCTCTAAGACCCTGCTGGAAGTGAGGAACAGGAATACATTTCTTTCACAAAGTTTATAAAAACAACTAATATGTCTGAAAGACTTTTCTGGTGTAATTTAATTGAAAACAGGTAACAACCTGGATTGCTGTGGAATTGCTCATTTTATGAATGGACATTTGCATATTTCTTCCGTTTGCCAAGTTTGGTAGTTTTGCAGTCTTTTGTGAAGGTTTCTGAACCAATATGGATGGCTAGGCATAATACATAGTGGGTAAATAAACATGGCATGCAATTTTGCAGCTATCTTTTTATTCCTATTGATCCAGCACCTTGGCCAAGGTTCTAGTGGCTCACATTTTGGACATGCTATGTCTTGGCCTGGTTAAACTTAATGCAGCTTATTAGCAATGAACTAAAAAATGAGCACATACCCACTATCATCACAGAGGTCTAATTTTCGCCCCTTGTGACCTCACAACCCTCACTAGAGATACTGGAAAACAGCAAACACATGGCAACAGTACTGTGTTGGAAACAAGCAAGCTGGTGTAACATAAACGGCACAGTTTTGACTTTGTGTGATTACAAAACTCATTATGAATTGTGATATCCAACCATAGTAAGGCCCTGCCCCTCAGCCTGCAGGTCCAGGCCCAACCGTATCCTGACAAGATGAAAGCCACCTGACCAGATCCTGTGTATACAGAGGAATCTGCATCAGATATGCTCCCTATCATCAATTTGTAAGATTGGTATCAGTTACAATATATTGACTGATACAAATATATATAAAGATCTGTTTACAGAAAGTATGTATAAATGGTATTTAAGAAGGGATTGAGTTCCTGAGGAAAAAAAAAAATCATCAGCAGTCATTTTGATCATTGATTTAACAGGGCCTGTACAGTCAAAATACTGGAAGAAAGTCTAGAGAGAATAATGTTTTTGGTCTTCTTACCTAAAATCAGTATGACTGAATCAACCACTCAGTTTCACTAAAGCCTTTTAAATTAAGCCAGTCTGTACCACTAAATCCTAGATGGTAGTGAGGTTCTGAAATCATGCAACACATTCCAGCCACGGATGCTGCCGTACACCATTCATAGAAGCGTCTTTGGCATGACGGCGTTAGGCCTGCTCTTCAATGTTAATACACAGTGTTACAGAATACAGTGATTTTTTTTTTTTTGGAGGAGAGAGAAAATGTTATGTTTGGAATTCCAGAATAAATTAAAAATGTTCGGACATTAAATAAACATCTTGATCAGGTGGGATGTGCCATTTTTACTATCACAATGCATCAGACAATAAAAGATTCTGTTTATTTTTTAGTAATCTTAGTGGATGCAGGACAAAAAAAATCAGAGCTGAAGTTTACATCACTGGCAGGATTTCTGGATATAATTTTACAAAAAGGATTATTTGAGATGCTATAAATGCCATGTCAAGTTACCATCATCATCAAGTCACTGCACTGAATATAATGAAAGGGGTGTTAATTTCCTTATGCATCATAATAGAAGTATAAAAATGCAAATATTTTGCACAACAGTATGCATGGTTTAAGAAATCTCCAAGCAAGATAAAGTGTTTAGCTTGCAATAAGCACTTTTTTCAGAAACTGTCTGTTTTCTCTGTCTTTCAACATCTTTCAGTCTTCCAGAGGATTTACTTTGAATGCTCAGCTTTAACTTGAAATTTGAAAAAAAGCAAAGCTCCTGCAGATATAAACTACAAAAGTAAAATCATGAAGTGAATGTGAACAAGTGATGTTTTATGAAGTCCACAATTCCTGTAGCCTGTTGGGACTGTTATAGGTCAGATTCAGGGAACTTGAATGCGCCATCTTGGAGAGTGACTCTGGGGTGGGGGCAGTGAGGTCAGGGCCGTAGAGTGTCAGCCGCTTAGGGGTGAGGTCAGGGACTGGCTGGCTCCTGCCTCGCCTCTCTTAACCCTATGACCTCACTCTCCAACAAACATCTTTATTTTCTTTGAATGTCTTCCCCTTAAATCTTGTGCAGAGAGACAATAGAATTTCTCTTGTGGCCTCCTATCCAACAGCATAGGCATCAGAAATGTTTTTCATTTGTTCCCAAGTTTCATTTGTTCCCAATAGGGTGTGTGCACTCTTTAGCCAATCAGTGACTTAAGAGCTGAAATACACTGAAAAGCAAAACAAAACAAGGCAACCCTTCAAGACTGGGTTCTTTCATCTGAGGAATATAGCATGCTTAAATTCAGATATTAGTAATTACTGAAAATGAAGGCACAACTAAAATAATAGCTTCTCACAGCACAGACATGTATTATTATGACAAGCTGGGCCAATGGGACTAAGGGGGTTCACAGTGTGGGGATGTGCACTGACACTTCTTTCAGGGGGCACACCATTCGACCAACCGAAGAATAATTTTGTCTTCTACTCAATTGACTTCAAAGGAATGGAAGTAGTTACACTAAGATAATAAAAATCAAGAAACTACAAAACAAGTACATTAAAAAAAAATGTGTGAACTATTTCTTGAAAATTTGTTGATTGAAGCCGAAAAGGGGAAAGTGTCACAGTGGTAGGCGCCATCAAATTTGCCACTTCTCTACGGTCAGCACTTCATTATTTTGGGTCTAATGAGAGTTTCAGTCCCCCTCCAATAATAAAGTGTTAGAGAAGAGAAGTTCATTCATGCTGACTGGGGGTGTGTTAGTGTAGGATCATTACTTTCACAGCCCCCAACTTACTTCCCCCACAGCAGCAAACCAGCATGTCAGCAGCTAGGTGATTCGTTCTTGCTAATTAAGAGACAACATGCAATCACAACTCCCCACTGTCTCCCAACTGTTGTCTGCTTTCCACTCTCTTGGGGGTAGGAGTGTTCATCTGTATGAGTAATCAGCTGGCCAATCACAATTTGTGTTGTATTTGCAGCAGTGGTATAACCCACAATAAATGTTTATTGTTCTTTTATTACGCTACATATTATGCATGTTGCATGTCATGTGCAGCATTATATAGTCATTAACCACTCTATCCATGGACTACATGAAATCATTGCATGATAAAAATACTGTGAAGACAGCAATTTCAGTGTGTCATCAACATATGTTAACTTATAATCTTGTGTGGCTAGTTGTAATTATCTGTGTGACATGGTGACTGTAAATTACTTACATTTTTGACCCACTGACCACAACAACCAATTATTTGTTGTAAGACCAATCAACCATAATCATGTTGTGTGCAGCCCACTGAATGTAAACATGTTGCATGTATGGCAGATTAACTACTTGTTCAACACCTTGCGTATTGACCAAAAGTATGTTGCTTGCATAGTGAATTGACTGTTAGGATGATGCATGTGTGGCACACTGACTGTAATTTGTCTGCTGGTGGTGCACATCGACTGTAGTAACAGGCACAAGGACTCCCAACATGTGGTGTGCAGATTTTAACACAGTGTGTTTGGTCCTGCAGGTGAAGGAAGGCATTGAGCACTCATGGAACGAGGAGGAAGTGTGGCGTATGGAGCTGTACCTCTCCTTTGGCATCCTGGCACTGGGTGTTCTTTCTCTGCTGGCGGTCACCTCTCTGCCCTCAGTGGGAAACTCACTCAACTGGAGGGAGTTCAGCTTTGTTCAGGTACCGGCCACATCTCAGTGATTGCTATTATAACATGATAATTATTCAATCAATTCATTAGCATCTGGTTTGGTGCAACATGTGGATTTCAGGTCCTCGAGTCATACTGCAGTCTGTATTAACAGAACTATTAAAGACATATTAAGTATCAAAGGACACAATGTGTGCCACCCCACACCATCACACTGCCACCACCAGCCAGCATGAACTAATATGGCTTTTCATATGTCCTGATCCTCTGATCAGTGTGAAACAGCAGCCTCAACTGTCTCTTTCATCAACACCCTAACAACTTTCCCAAGAACTTTCATCACTGTTTCCAACCACAGGACAAAGATTTGCTGGACGTTTTGAGCTTTTTTAGTGGTGGACATGTCTAGATACAATTGTGACAATGTAATGTGTGAAAACTCCAGCAGCTTAGCCATTTTTGAGCTAGTCATTTTGGCAAAGCCTACCATGCTGCATAACAAGAAAGTCTTGAATCTAGTTTTGCCCATTGTCTCTCTGAAATGCATTCTCGCTGCCTGTTTGAGGTATCTGCTTACCTGCTTGAAATAGCATAGCCTGATTATGTGACTCAAACACTATGTAAACATTAGTTATTACGATATACAGTAATAAGTAATGTTTGAACATGGTTTGAATAGTAACATTTAGAAGGTTTGGGGTGTCATTGACACTAGCAGGTGTCTCGTTTGGAACACTCCTCCCCTCACCACCTAAAAGAGGACCTTGCACATGATGATGTGACAGTCGTGTGTGACGTCGGCCTCACGCTTGCGACCCACAAGAAAGAAGTCCTGCTCTCAACCTGTTCCTACCGAGTTGTAATGGTTCCATTTACTGGGGATTTGCCGTTCCGCCTGGCCTTTGAACCCCCTACATATTTATGTTAAGCTGATCCCTGCAGCGTGAGATTAGTCACATGCCGCCAGTCGCTCAGATGGAAACGGAGGGAATGTTGGCGCTGCCAGAGTGTTTGCAGTCGACAGGAGGAAGAATCTTGGCATCATTCAGCGTTAAGATAAGACAGAATCCCTCCCCCTCAGCATCTGGCAGATGGAGTTCAGCTTGGCTGTGCTGCAATGATTAGTACAAATGTGAATTAAAAAAAAAAAAAAAAAAACAGGTTAGCCGGTATATTCTGCCTATTAGATAAGATGGGCAATTTTCAGACCTTTGTAGTACACTTTGTAAAAAAAAATCTTTTATATCTTTTATTTGGTCTCTTTCAGCATCTGTTGCATCGCTCATGTTGCTTTATTAAATTCTTGATTTCAGATTTTTTTAGCACGTGCATGCAGGTCCTTGGTATCAACATGCATGTGGAACGTTAGGCTCCTTGTTAATAGTGTTTCACCTATGTCAAAGAATTAATCCTTTTTTATATGGCTTTTCCATTATTTTGTCACCTTGTACTCATGAAATTTTCAATCACCACTGTTTAAATAACTGTTAAAATCACTGTTTTTAGGGTTTGCTGTATCAGATAAGGGTTAGTTTTCTTCTGTTGCAGCCTTAGGTGGGGTTGCAAATCATTAAAGGATTTCTGTTCACAATGAGCTGCATTACTCCCCACAGAAACCCTGACCATTGGAGCTCTCTGTGTGTACAGGAAATTAGAGGTCGCTCTGTACCACAGGGTACAGCCAGAGAGTGTGTTGTGAGGGGAACAGTGAACCTGGCTGCACATTAATGTGTTTGTTGCATGGGATGTAAACAGTAAACAGCATGATGGTACAGTAAAACCTGTGCCATTTTTGACACAAGTATCCATTTTAGCACCACTGGTAGCTCCTTGGGATATTAGTTATTCCCCTCTATATAGCTGTATTCAGTGTACCAGTAACCTAACACCTTTTCATTGCATTTCAGACTGTGCTGCAGCACCCAGCTAACCCCTCTTCCATTCTGTGCTTTTCAGTCCAGAAACAACCGTAACCACATTTTTTTTTTTTTTTTTTTACTGTACTTTTTGTCTTTCAGTCCCGACTTGGTTACACAGCCCTTACCATTGCCACCTTACACACCCTGACCTATGGCTGGGACCGAGCCTTCCAACCTGGCTCCTACAAATTCTACCTGCCGCCAAGCTTTATGCTGGAGTTGGTGCTGCCGTGTGCAGTGCTGCTCGGCCGGGTAGGTTTGGAACTGCCCTGTATATCTCGGAGGCTGGCACGGATACGCCGTGGCTGGGAGAGTGGCCACCAGGTCCACTTTCAATTGCCTGGGGAGGTACCCAATGGTGATATCCCTGAGGACATCAGTGACGTGTAACACTTGGGGGGGAGGAGGTGGAGCTTTTCACATAAACAGTTCTACACGTGACTAAAAAGGGAGAGGAATGTGTGTATATAACCGTAAAGAGGGACTACTTTTACTTGAACAAAGCTAATTTCATAAATGTTTGAGTGTTAAAGTGTTCAAATGAGAGATTGAGTGTGACAGAATGAGTCAGGGAGTGTGTGAATGTGTATTTTGAAAATGGCATAAAAATTGTTAACCTGGGTATGTAAAATGCAACAAGTTGCTCTGCTGCTTATCAGAAGGAAATCTATTTTAAGTCACCCTGTGCTAAGTTATACGCAAATCTGACTGTCTGTCACCAGTGGCTCAGCTCTCAAGCTCTGTTGCCGCTGGGCCTCGCATCATGTCATTTCAGTCCCCCAGTTTCAGTCAGAACATGCACTGGAGAGCAGTTGTCATTTTCTAGGGGCATTCAAGGACTTTCCCCGCAGTCACAACTAAAAGTGCCTTCAGTCGACAGCCAACCCTACCCTATATGTCCAGCCCTCAACCCTCAACCCCAAGCCCCCACTTCTCCCAACCCCAGGATTTCAGCGCTGAACTTTGTCAGGCTGCGTGCTTTATTCGGTTTGAAATCTAGGTCAGAACAACACAAATGACTTTGCTGGGAGGTTTAGAAAAAAAAAAAAAAAAACACATTTTCCATCTCACAGCATAATCACTTCCAACATGTCTGGGGTAGTTTTGTCCACGATTAAATCATTGCGCAAGCAGACCTTTACTCAGAATGTCACTACAGCAACAGGCATGTTGCAACACACGTTAATGTTCTGACTTTCGTCTGCCTGTATGTTAGAGCTGTTTTGTGCTACGCAATGACTGTACAATGGAACCAGGGAGTAAAATAAGATCACATGTAAGAATTTTATGCATCTTCTTAAAAAAGGACAACATGTTATTGGATGTATAGTGTGACTTATAATAATGATTCTTATTTTTTTCAGTTGGTAATACAAAGCTTTATTTCCATGATGCATTATATCAGCATGTGCCTTACCTTTCTGTTACATCTCATTTCTGGATTCTGTGGATCATTATTTACAAATGTGGATATCTGTATTGAATAGATTTTCTTACTTTTTCTATGATAAGTGATATGTACAAGTTGCCATATCACATAATGAACAATCTCAAATGGAAATATTTCTACAAATCTATCTACAGTCCTCCTGTTTTGAAATAAAAGCAATGCTTTCCTGATAGTTTTGTAATTTATGCATAAACATGAAAAATACAAATAAACTAACTACCCATCCAGGACCAGTGGAACAGATGTAAGTTTCCTTTGAAAAATAAAATTACTAGATCTCAGAGTCACTTCTGGTTTGAAAGGAAAAAATGCCTGCCACCCCTATACTTTGTCCAATTCCTCTGTTTGCTTAGGAATATCCTCTTCATCCTCTCATCATTTTAGGCAAGGGCTCCAGTTTGGCTTTGACGTCACCAGGTTGTTTTAGGGTTTTTCTTGTAAATTTCATAATCTTCATTCCGGAAGAAGGCCAACTCTGTTTCATTGGCTGAAAAAAGTTTGGACTGATTCATATCCAGGGCCAGTATTGGGTAACCCTCATGTATAATCTGGCGTATATGTTAGAGATGGGACAATAAATCGAAATTCAGTATATCTCAACCCAAAAATATTACGATCCATTTTGTAAGTCAGAAAATCATATTGTGATATTTGCTACTTTGTATCGTACCATGGTATTTAACCACAAATGAGATCTGGGATAATCTTTCAACCACCAAAATCTCTCTGGATGCGTTCCAATACTTTTTCTCATCTCCTCCTTTCCTCCTCTCATTTTTTCCCCTCCTTTCCTACCCCGGAAATATGAGGAGGAAAGGAGGAGATGAAACTAAAATTGTAACGGATAATCCAATAAGCCCTTCATTAAAGGCGATCTTGGCTATTTATGAAGTCAAGTAGGGCAAGTGGGGGACGTGCAATTTCATTTCCTACCTTTTTGGAACAGTGGAGGTTAGGAGGACACATAGATCAGTTTCCGGGGCATGGAGGAGAGGAGTGGAAGAAAGGAGAAGACAAATCTGAGTATTGGAACGCACCCTGTCTCTCCTCCAAATGAAGAATACATCAGTGTAACGTACCGTGGAAGCCTTTTCACATTACTGGGTGACATTGTGCTCACAACCAGTCAGATTAAAAGACCGTGCCACAGAATATTTCACCATCGAAAGGTTCTAAAACATGACAAGGGATTTACCCCCAGTCAAGTACTGCATAAGTGCCTGAACAGTAAACGGTATCCGGATAATTTATGTTAATAGGGAAACATTACGAATGTAATGCCGAGATGTAAAGCCAAGATCGACTTTCATGAAGGGCTAATCGGATTAGCTGTTTCAATTTTTGTTTCATCTCCTCGTTTCCTCTCCTTCTTTCCTCCACATACTTCCGGGGTAGGAGATGAGAAAAAGTACTGAAATGCAGGGTGCGTTCACTCCTTTTTCTTATTTCCTCCCCTTCTCTCCAACCCCGAAAATATGTAGAGGAAAGGAGGGAAGGAAACGAGCGAAGGAAAGGATGAAATGAAAATTGAAACAGCAAATCCGATTTGCTTGTCATCAAAGTCGATATTGATTAAGTAATAACTTTGACTTATTCTGAGCATACCTAAACCAATCACGCTTCTCATATGCTGCCAGCACTTTTCATGCCTTAAAATATGAATGTCAGTTACTCGCATTCTGCTTATGATGTAATATAAACATATGTACAGGAAATAAACCTGTCGCTACAGTAACTCGCTGAATCTTACATTGGTAAAATTACCATTCGGATGGTCTTTTAATCTTACTGGTTGTGAACACAATGATGTCACCCAGAAATGTGGAGAGACTTCCGTAGTAGGATACGTGAATGTGTCCATGGTTTGGAGGGAGAGAAGCAGCGAGTAGAGGAGGCGAGATTTCGTTTCCAACCCTTTTGCAACAGTGGAGGGAAGGAATAGATTGTTAATTTTTCTGAGGAAAGGAGGAGGCAAATTCGAGTATTGGAACGCACCACTAGATTACAGGAACTTGAAAATGGCTGCAGGTGGTAATCAAACATCTTTATAAGGGTTTCTGTTGTTACTTTGACTCTAAAAGTTAGGCTCTATCGAATCATGGTGATATCGAATCGTGAACCTCATATCGTATATCAAACCGAATCTTGAGATAAGTATCGTCTCATCCATATGTGTATATGAGTAGAAGTATATACTACTACTCAATGCAGGAATTGGACTCCATCACATAGGCTAGCAGAGTCCAGCTACATTACATGACAATCATTTAGCAAACACTCTTATCCAGAACAACTTACAAAATTGGAGAACATAAGTTTTGTCATGAGCTAGGTATGTATGATGACTTGAAGATAAATGCATTTCAGCTTAAAAACTGTATAAAGCCTGAACAGTAACTGATGAGTGTGTAGTAGACAAAGAACATTTTGAGTACAGCCCCAGATACCACTTAAAACTAAAATGGAGAAATAGTCTATCATAAAACAATTTTGTCTTACCAACTCCAGCTGCTTTTAGAGTGAATCCCTCTTTCAACAGCAGCTTATCATCATCTTCCAAACTCATGACTAATTCATTGGTCTGAAAAGAAAAGTTTACAAAACACTTAATGTTATGTCAAAGCAGTTTGGTCATAGATCAACACACATTACAAAATTATAGGAACAACATATTTACTTTACAATCCCCTTAAATATGTCCTTATTTCAATTAACCATTAAATGTATTGTTTTGGACCAAGAACAGGCCAAGGGCTGCAGTTCTCAAACTAAGTACTCAGTTGCACCTCAATGGCCCAGTGAGGGTATGTGCAAATCATGCCAGACATATTATGCTATCTTATGGTCAAGGTAAAATGAAAAGAATAAACACTTTTTTTTTTTTTTAAAAAAAAAAAAAGAAGAAGATTAAATATTACTTTAAACATTCCATAATCTGTCTACAACCGCACATGACGATAATCATGAAAGAACAGCAATCAGGTCTGTGGAACAAGGCTTGGGTAAATACGGAAAAACAAAGTCTGTCCAAGGAAAAATGTGATTTATATGTTGTACCGTTAATCATGGAGTAGTGTCTTTCTGTTCACCTGTGCACGTGCAGTTTGCAATTCCTGTTGCACAAACGTCTGTACGTTCAAACTCAATCATAACTGGAGATGCATGTCTCACCTTTGCTCCGTGGGCCTGGTGAATGATTTTCATTGTGTCTGAGAACAAAAATAACACAAAAAAGTTAAGAAAGACTATTTTAATCAACATCGAAGCATTCCAGCTGTAATTAAGAATATGTTGCGCTACTTACGCACCATATGAGAACTTCTTGAAAGGTGGAGGCAGTCCCGTTCTTGAAGAGATATCTGCAGAAAAAATAAGGCGGAAATTACGGTTACATTAACAAACGCAGTATTTCACTGTATACTTGGAATGGTCACGCTCGTAAAAGTAAACTCTGCGATGACTAAACATAACGTAAAGCAGTTTTACCTTGTCTTACAAGTGCAATAAATTCCTCCACTTTTTGGTCTAGATCTACACCTCTGAATACCACGGGTTTGAAGTTACGATGCTCAAAAGATCTCACTAGACGTATGGTTAGCACCGCCTCTGAAGACATTGTAGAGCCTGCAGTAATAAGATGATGTTTACTGATACATTCGACCGCCCATGTAGCTCGCTAATTAAGATTTTTTTAAAGTAAGTAATACATGTAGTTGATAAATTTCAGATGGAAATTAATGTACCAACTGAGATCCCAATACAGGCTTCTCAATACCAGATCGCTGTATAGCGGCGGTGTCTTCAAGCACTTCCCACTTCCTGGTGCTTCCGCTCAGCAGTGCGGTAATTTAAATATATTTTTTACGGACTTCAGAACAGCTAATACTTTTCTCACATAGTAAATGAGGATTACATCGGGGTTAGAAAACAGATCCAGGATCGGCAGTAGTCGGAAGACAGTGTTTGGTCACTGCAGGCAGAAGCAATCGAATGTGTCTGCAACGATCGTGGAAGTGTAATGTTGAACAACGATGTCGTAATCTAGGGATGTTGCACGAAGCGAACTGAGAAAGAAAGCCTGGATTCCTTCAATATTTCGAGCGATTTCAGTTCCATAAAATAAGTTTATTGCAATTTTCACTCAGTAACTACTGCAATGTATTATCACCGTTGATACGCTACCAGGCTAACTTCGGGTTTAGCCTAGCTCGGGCAAGTGATTCTCTCGTCTGCCTGAAACAAAAATCCCCGAAAAAACGTTCCGACCGAGTGGTACCCGGTTTTCTTACAAGTTGCATTAACAGTTATGCCACAATCTGTTTGCCTCACGTTATTAATAAAATTCATTGGCAAATCAAAAATCAAAATGTTTCAACATTTAGTTGAGATGCCATTGTAGACTTCCAATGAATTTAATGTAGACTTGCGCGTTTATTTAATTGAGTCTAATGTATGCAAATATTTGTGATCTCTTCTTTATTTAAGCGTCCCCCGTGTTACAAAGGCATTTTGGTCGACTCCGCCCACTATAAATCTTAACTTTTCGTTACTGTCTTTTTGCTCAAATCTAGATGGAAGACTAAATCGAAAAACCGTTATTAACCATGAACATCTGGTGAGAAGATACATTATTTTACACAAAATGACAACTATTTGCGTGGTATAGTTATGCTTAGCTTAGTGGGTAACATATACTGCCATCATCACACATTTGTGCTTGCTACCGAATGTTGAAGGTTTAATACCACACGCCGAGGTACTTTTGAGCAACTTTTAAGCGTTTAATCGGCCAGCTATTCTTTGCCAAATCCACTCATTGGATTTATAATGTTTTGATAATGTGCACTGGATTTATATTCTGTGGAGTTCCTGTTCAACCTTACTTTTTCTCCATAGCCTACTTTCCATGCAACTCCGCTGTTCTACTGGCGAAAACCCTACACTGCTGATTCTTTTGCGACACTCCGGGATTCGTCGACAATCATCAAATAGCAAGGGCACCTGAAATTAGGCGTGAACGCATGTAATACTTGCTTGCCTAACTGTCTTGAAGTAGCGTGTATTGTGAATTGACTACTCATTCAGTTAATGGAACGAATTGATCCCTGGTTTGCATGGAAAGATGTGTTTTGTTTAGCCTACATCCTACAACAAAATACCCTGACAAAAAAACATATTTGGCTAACGAAATGTACTGTTAAACGAAAGTAATTCATTAAGTATTATTACTTTGGGTATAGAAAGTATTTTTTTATGGCACAATTTAGTTTTAACTACATCTAATATGTTTTCCCTGCTGCAGTATTTAGAATGTCTTTCTTTATATCAAACCCAAAATTTTGATTTGTGTAAATTAATTAAAGAGATATACTTTTATTGTAACAGAGATGAAATTGGGCAAGGTCCAGGAATCAGTCTGGACCAAATTACACACATTACCCTAAATAGGTTTTATTTCTTTTGCTTAATGCATAAAGTGATATCAGCAGTGAATGCTAAAAGTATAATACCGTTGACACTCAGATTATAATATTGGGAAATATGCTATCATACAAGAAAAACTACATGTTGTAAAGGTAGCAAGGAACAGAAACATATTGCAGTTAGTGGGGTAATGCACAAATGCAATTGGGTGAAGGCAGTAGGGCAAATATTGTCTTTTGTTTGTTGTTTTAGCGAGAAAAAAATTGGGCCTTGGGCAAGTGTTCACATACATTTATTCAATAAAATGTGTTCATAAAATGGGCTGACCTCAATCCCTACTTATTTGACCTCATCCTTTTGTTGTCGCTCTGTGCGTTGATTGGTTATTTGAACTCACCCCAGTGAACGGAACTATGAACTATAATTGACATTTTCCTATCCACCAATAGAATAAGAGGGGCGTAACCATGTGCCGCAAATCTTGAGTTTTTAGCAGCTCCGGGCAATACAGTTGACACCGCTAGGTAACTCGTCATTTGGAACGGAATCATGTCTCAGGTAAATGTGTACATTTTGTCAAATTGTTTAAGATACAGCATGAATGAAAACATGTTTTTCTTTTCATTGTTTGGTTTGTCCTGAAATGGCTTTCTGCACGTAGTTGTTTAGCTGCCATGTTTCAATTTCAGGGTCGCGTCGATAGTTAAAAAAAAAATAAATAAAGAGTCCGTGTCAAGTGTAGCTTGGGTCTATAAGACTGTGCTCCTAAATTTGGTCGCTGGTTAGTTTAACCGTTCATTTACACCGTGTGATCTAGAAAAGCTTTCCAGCACGTTCAAACGTAGTCGATGATTGTTCATTTTTATGATCTAGTACTTTTGTAATCCTTTCTGGTTAACTTCGCTACATTCTATGAAATGTATCAAATCGAGCTTCGTAGCAAATTCTTGTCTTCTGACGCGAACGTTTTTATAAGACCTATGTGACATGTGCTTCTATGGTAGCCATTTCCGCAATTTGCACATTGGCCTGCAGCGTTTAAGAATTGAGTTAGCAGCGAGACGCTTGGATAGCTACGTTGGCTAAATCCTTCACTAATTAATAAATAACATTTCAGGAACTGATTTGTTTGGACGCTGACCTTTGCTTTTGTGGTTCTCCAAGCTGAGGTCATGATAAGACTCAATCCTGAGCCAGGAAATGGTACTGAAACCTAAACCACGCCCCTTCCCACTAACCGTTATAGTGGTGCTCTTGCAACATGAGACTTCCCGGGAGGAAACCTTATCTTCCGCGCTTTTCATGTTTTAATAAAAATCCTTCCGAGTTCCCGTTTAATTTTCTTTATACTGGTGGCAAATATATCATTTATACTTTATCTGAATCATAAAGTACAATCTTTCCGGCTTTTCTGACGGTGGCCACGTAATCCTTGGAGAGACAGCTGGTGGAGAAAAGTTGGTTGTGATAATGCAGCGATTTGAATGGTCCTCAAACCTTTCCCACAGTTGATTCAACCAGTTCTCAAAAGCACATTGTTGCTTTCATGGTCTACACTCAGGATTCAAAGCCAAGCTCTAATGCTGCTCTTATCAGTGGACTGAATATGGTGCAACTGGCAAAAAAAAAAAAAAAAAAAAAAAACAAGCCTGCTTTTCTTGATTGGAAATCGTAGATTATAGTGAATTGTGAGAATGTTGTATCAGTTTTCTCCCCCTAAGAAGTCTTGGAAGAGAGAATGATCATTGTGTCCTGCAGATAAGGATGTGTGTGGTTTATTGTGTCAGTGTTCGATAGCAGTTATCAGTCGTTGCAACATTCAGCTCATGTTTTTTGTGTGGTGATAGAAAATTAATTAGTCACATTTCTGAACAATGCACACAGTCATACTGACAATTGTTTAGACTTTAGAGCATGCCCATTCAACTACTGTGCTGGAGAGCTGCAGTGTGTGCATGTATAGTGGTTGCAGCATAAACACCACTTGGTTCCATGAATTTGCAAAGCACTCCGAATAGTAAGATGAATGAGTTCAGCCTCATACTAAGTGACATAACTGCATTGTGTCACTTTGTACAAGGCTAACTGATAAGCTAATCAATGTAAATGATGGAAAGCTATAGGCATGTAAATGCCATAGGTGAATCCATTCACTATCAAAAGTGGCTTCTGTTAAGAGTCCCGGTTTAACCAGTGGATCTTGAATAGACTCCACTGATTTAAATCTTAAATTAATTGAATGGGTATGTTGATCTAAAATACTTTTAAATCGTATATGGTACATTGGTGGCTGCTCTAAACAGCCCATTGCTCGTTTAATTGTACAAAACAAGTTTGCCATATGGATCCTATGTACACAGACCCTCATGCACCATGTATTAACTCCTAATTGTTTCATTCTTATTTTCAATAATGTTCAATTTAGATACTGTTAAAAAAAAATAAATAATATAATTGATCAAAAATGAATGTAGCTTCTGTGCTCCACTTTAGGATTGCATGATTTAAGTGAGATCATGCAAGGGAAGATTGAATAGGGTCATAGTTTATACTGGAGTAGATTTAGAAAAAAAATATACTCTGTAGTTCAACCCCTTAGATGGATTGTGTTCAGTAGTATAATGTTTGACGTTTGGTTGAGCTATCCCTTTAATCAAGCTGCCCCAGAATTAGCTGTTCAAGGAAGGCTTCTGGCTGGGGTGATTGTATTCAGTTCCTTGTCCTTGTTGTCCCACTTGGTGGGCCGATACACCCAGAACGAAGCTCAGCTGCCTTTTCGATGTACAGCCCATTCTGGCATCTGGGACGCATGCCATATCCCAGCAGACTTTGCTTCTCTCTCTCTCTCTCTCTGAATTGGTGATGACGTAATTACAAATTGTCTCTGCGATCTACTCTTTTTTTTTTTTTCTGTGGCATTTGTAAGCACACAAGCAAGTTTAAACCTAATTAAGTCTCCATTGTTTATTTCATCTACTGCCATTGACTGGCATCAAACTAATTGGATCAGTTAGAGTACTGATTGCTAAATGGACATCAATGTCATTTCATTCTTTTGTTGCATACTGTATTTATCTGATAGGGTAAAACATCTATAAAAGTTGTAGTCATTGATGCTTTGAAAACTTTGCATTGACTGCTTTGAGGCTAAAATGCAGTCAAAAGTCTTTTACTGATTGAAAATCTGTTTGAACCAATTTTAAGATTGAAGTTAAATTTTGTAGCCATAATATTTCTATTTTAAAAATGCAGGTAAATGAATTACGGTGAATAAATGTGTCATTAATGTGATGGATCCACTGGGACATTGAGATTCTTTTGTATAGCGCATCACCATAGAACATGCTGCAGTAGCTGTGTTGGGAGGAGTTCAGAGCTTGTGGTCTTTAAGTGTTTTACTTTCTCAATCTTCCATCAGTCACTTTGAGAAATGTGCTCTGGTACTTTGACCACTCTTCAAGATTTAATTTCATCTACATCTAACATGCATGGGTTTGATCTCGTTTTTAAATTGATGTCTATTGTACATGTTTCAGGTGGAGTTTGAGAAAGCTGCAGAGGAGGTTAAGAACCTGAAAGCCAAGCCTACTGATGCAGAAATGCTGAAGGTTTATAGTTTATACAAGCAAGCCACCGTGGGTGATGTCAACACGGGTACGTTCATCGGGTGATCTGTGAAAGTGGTCCATGAGTTACTAGAACCATAGAGCTCTCCATTTTTGGAATTAAACACTTGTCCAGTGGGAATTTGGTAACAGTGACATAAAACATAAAATCTAAATAGTATAAAATCATGATTTTGGTGGAGCAATAATGGAATGTCCATATGTGTCAAGCAGTTGAAAACATTGTGCTGTTCACAATAAAACCATAATTGGTTCAAATTGGACTGTTGTTGGCACCATAGAGCTCTGTTCATCTTTAGTATCATGATTTAATCCCCTATCACAACTGGCAGTCAGCCAGTGTATTAGAGGGCTATGTTTCAAGAGAGCCTAAATATATTACCTTAACCCAGGGTAGCTGAGCCTCATTCCACAGTGTGGCAGTTTAAATTGTTACTTGGACATTTGCACATTAGGCTCTTCATCTTGTTTCTGGGTCATTAATTTGATCATGATTAAGGTTTAAAAAAAAAAAAAAATCTGTGATGCCATGTAGGCCAAACTATGAAGACCAATGCCAAAAATGCACTTGTGAAAATCTGTTGGAGAAAGAGATGAAAGAAAATGAAGAGCCCACTGGCTTTGGTCAAAATTCTAAAGGTTTGCTTATTCCACCCATAATGGAATTCATGAAAACTTATTTCAAATGCTGCAAGGATGTTAATATGGCATATTAAATATTTCAGTTTACACTGATGCTCTCTTTCTTTTTCCCCTTCCCCACAGCTCGTCCCGGTATGTTAGATTTCACAGGGAAGGCCAAGTGGGACGCCTGGGAAACACAGAAAGGTCAGAAAACCCACAATCCCCTACCACCACCCCTCCCCCCATGGCTTGTGTTTCCAATTCAATGCCATTCTGCTACTAAAGGCCAAGCAGCATTTAATTTGCCAATGAGGGACAAATTATGCCTTTTTCATTGTGTGGATGAGTTAAGCTGACCCCCCATGTTACTTTGATTTCCTTCTGCAGGAATGAGCAAGGAGGATGCAATGAAGGCCTACATTGCCCTGGTGGAGGAACTAAAAGAGAAGTATGGGATCTAAACTTCCTGACTGGGGAAGAAGTCATCTGACGGGAATCGGAGAGAGCCTTTCCGGCCCACTCTTCAGGCCGTTTACATGATCTGCCTTAAACCCTCCCCAAAAACGTCCAGGTTCCTCGTACAGCATGTAGAATACCAACAATCACAAAAGGACAATGGGACCGTACCGTTTTGGACAGAGACCGTCCACCAGCAATTGCATTACGAATGTTTGGGATTTGTTCTTGCCTTGCTGTAAACTAAACTGGATTAAAGTTAGAAAAGTTTTTAATTTGTCGTAATGATTTTTATTAACACCTCTTCATCTCTACCATTACCTGTGAACTTTGTCTAAATTCCTGTGGTTGTGTACTCACCTGTGGATAAAAATGTTTTCTTTTTAACTTATTCTAAGAGTGGTTTCGTGGGGGGAGAGACTTCATCTAATTTGATACCCTTTACACTCAAGTGTGTAGGAACTGTGTGGAACTTCCCCATGTCTACGGTGCTAATTGGCCTATATCCAGAATTTCAAATCTACACCTCATGTCGGGCAGTTACTGAAGTACAAACCTGTGCTGCATTCAAAAATAAAAATGGCTCACCATTAACGTTTTTTATTTTAAAGAATATTCTCCAGTAAACTTGGGCATTTGGTGTGCATAGTAGGGACACTTGTGTAATTAGTGACGTATGATTGGCACCTATTCTCTTTATGGAACGGTTTACCGCTGTTTAACATCTAGTTCGCTCCTGTTTAACTTTGCGGGAGTCTACTTGGGTAATTATATATCGATAAACGGCATTCTTCTCAACAAAACAAAACGGCAGTTTTACTCAACCATTTTACATCTTGACCTTTTAGTGAAAATCATAGCAGTGCCATGTAGTTGGATGAGTGGGTTTAAATGCTACTTCAGTGCAGTGCTCACTAGCATACAAACTTGGCCAGGTATGAGGACCATCAGAAAATACAGGAGATTACCTATTAGGTTGCCCAAAACGCTTCAATTCGACGCTTCGGTCTAATATCACCGTCGTAGCACATCAGAATAAACAGGATGTTCCAGAAGACCCGCATTAGTCAATATCGCTCATAGCCATGCCATTCGAGATGTCGGCTGGAATGACTGCTGTACTTCGGACCGATACTTGGAAGATGCAGTAGCCGCATGTGTTGCCATGGTAATCGCCAGCCGCTACTTTTCTACCCCAATTAAAACCGTTATTTTAACCAACTGACGGTAAGATAAGATACCACGCAAAAAGATGTGTAAAAACTGTACTCATTAATCACGTAGTCATACATAAACAGTAGCTGTACGTTTAAAGCCCCTTAAAGTTTTAACACATTTTATACACAAAATGCTAAAAGTTAACTGGCTACTTGTAATTGTATGGTACCGTGTTGGCTCCAGTTAACATAATCACCTTCTGTTACAAATGTCTACGATATTTCCAAGTACCAGTAATACATGTAGCTGACCAAACGTCCTATTTTTCCAGACATGGCCTTCTTCAGACATGAAATATCCGTCCGGGAGAGATTTCTAAAAAAAAAAAAAAAAGGTCCGTGATCTTGCATTGCTTCCACACCGCGTATGCCAAGATTATAAAGAAGAAGAAGAAGAAAAAAGTCCAATATTATGTTTGCGCCGTACTCTAGATCCATGGAATCCCCCTGTCTCTTCTGTGTAGCTGCTTAAACGTAGAGCTCAAATGAACTACTGTCCTATCTACTGAAAAGGAGATATGCCATACATAATGTGACATTTATAAAATATGGTTACATGGATGTCCTTTATGTTAAACATGACACCGTTCAGTGCACGACCTACCAGTAAACGCATAATAACTACAACCTATCAGGGGGCGAGGCACCTTATGGGCTTTTCACGCGCCTCTGACTTTTTCCTAGTAGGCAGCTGAGAGCAAGAGCCAGATGACAGAAACGGAATGAAGCCTTTCGTGAGCACAGAGGAACTTTGTTCACGCATGAAAGCAGAGAATAAATCAGCTGACCGATCACTTTCAAAGGCCATGCACTGCAAATCAGTCTGTAATGAAGGTGGGGAAGAGTTACCTAAGATACTCCACGAGTTAGGCATTCCATGGCTCAGTCTTCTCTACCTTTTCCATGAGATTGCTCCGTGATCAACGTGAAAAAATTGTGGACATGCACATCGGCACGAACACCGAATCTCTGAAAAAAATAAGAGATTGTAACCTCCCATTGTCTTGACGATGTTTGTTAATGATATACTTAAATGCAACTCTATCTTTGAACTTTTGACTTTTGACTCCAGCTAATTTACAGCTAAAGATTTGACGTTTTTTTCTCCCGTTTTCCTGAACGAAAAGGGGCAACTCAACCAGCATAAACAACATCATGACTGCAATAAAGATCAAGGTAATTTAAGCATTATTTCTTCTCATGTTTTTCTGTGGTGAATTACATCTTTACAGTGTTGGCACCATTCTCACAAGTTAACTGTACCAGGGAATCGCATTTGGGCGACTGTAAATGCCCAATGCTATGAAATGTTAGCGTTCACTGTCGTTATGAAATGACAAGAAATTTTAGCTATATATTTATTCTACAGAGAACCTAGTGCCGGATAACATCCTATAGTAATTATTGAGTGAGTTAAAGTTGGCGCAGTGTGAAACAGCTGAAACGTTTTCACTGCCTCGTTCCTGTACGTTTTTGCTTGTTTCGATTCTAATGGTTTATGTATTTAATAATATGCATATGAATGTTGTTGGCTAATTTTCTGCAATGTTAATCTTCTTAGGTTGTTATTGTCAAGATTTTGAAGAGTACCAAAATTGAACGTCAGTAACAATATGAAATATTGTCTTTAACAATCCCCTGGAGAAAAAGGGAGAGTGCATTGTGTTCAGATTCCTTCAAAACTTGCATGGAGCCTTTTAGGGCTAAGCCTGTACCTGGTTTTAATGCCTGGATATCAGTTTAGCATTTGATTGTGGAATTTTAAATTAAATGGAGCTGTTATCAGATTATGTGTGTCTTTAAATGTACTTTGATGGCCCCATACATTGGATGTCCAGATGTGTTTTAGTCACAGAGAATGTATGCATGTATACATATGGAGTGGCTGTTATTGGAGGTGAATGCCATAGTTTCCAAAAAAGAAATACACATGAAATAATGGACAATGTGTAATCTTTAACCTATGCCCTTTTTCTTCTGTTTGGTAATTTCTTTGTATATTATGTAAGAGTGTAAGTGTTTTATTTTCTTTGTGCAATGCATACAATGTGGTTTTGTGACAGTACACCTCCTCTGATGTTCAGGCCCAGGGGGCACACAGAATGCAGAGGCCCAGGACCGAGTTTCTGGAGGTGTTCACTCGCAGCATGATCATCCTCTGCACGGCCCTGGCTATCTTCCTGTCCTCCATCGCCGTTTGTGATGGACACTGGCTGCTTGCAGATGGGCGGATGTTCGGCCTGTGGCACTTCTGCACTGTGGGGGACCATGGTGGGGCAGGAGTGTTGTTCGCTGAGGTGGGGGTCCCGCCCAACTGTACAACCCGGTTGGGCCTGGCTGGGGTAGAGGGACTGGAGACTGGGCTCAGCCTCTGTCGCTCAGTGGTCTCTCTGGCTGTAGTTGGTGCCATCTTTGGTCTGGAGCTGCTGGTGATGTCACAGGTGGGCGGGGACCGGGACTCGGGCCGTCGATGGGCCCTGGGTTCAGCCCTGGTGCTCTTGGCCTTTGCCCTGTCTTTTGCCGGCTTGTTCATATTTGTCTTCCTGCTGCATGCCCACGCTTCACCCCTTTGCTTCACCCTCACCTTCTGGTGCCAGTTCACAGCTGTATTCCTCTTCTTCCTCAATGGAATGGCTGCATGCCACATCCACCATATGGTGCTTACCCCGGTTGGCAGGTCAGGGAAGTGCTAGATGTGGTAGTTGAGTGCCTGATCTTTTCCAGGCCAAAAAAGACACATACTCATAGAATCTGCAAAGTGTGTGTGTATGTGTCAGTGGACTGTGCAATATGCATTACATACAATGTAGTGGAATTAAATATTTGATGCACAGAGGGCATGTCTTTGTATTTGGTCTTGTCAGAGTTGCACTATTAACAAGGTTTTAAATATGATTTGAGCTGTTGCAAAAAAAAAAAAATAATAATGAAATAAATAAGATGCACACATTATAGGGCTTTTTTCTCTTATAAAATCATAAATCTACAATTGTTGGGGACTGACAACCTTTTTTGCTGAAGAATGTATCAGCCTCTTTGTTTTAGTCCACATTTTGCATACCCTTTTTATGACAAATACCAATTTCCTTTCCAGATTGAAATGAATGTCTTTTGATATTTACTTGCCTTTAATGTTTATAACAATTTATTGCTACTTTTCCCCCTTTTATATAGTTGGGTAGTTTGTTATCTGTATCTGGATTGAAACTGGAAAAAACTCACTTCTGGTAGCTTGTATGTCCATTCACCCGACTCTCCTCAAATCACCGGCCATATAGTGTCAAGTAAACATGGAGTCTTAGCAGAAGAAAACAGAATGATGGATGTGCTGATGTAGTTCTGGTAATATATTTTGCCTCCTGACAACAGTGCTCTTTAGCTCTTGCAGTCAAATAGCTGTAGATAGTAGCTGACAAATATGAGAGATATTGATGCCTTATGTGTCCTTTTTTACCTGTTATATGCCTGAATCTTTTATCAATGAAAAGATTGTGGATCATTTGTGGGTGGCAATGGTTATCATCTCAGCTGCGATGGTCTTGCTTAAAAGAATAGTTAAACTGTATTTTCCTTCCTTTGTCTGTAACCATTCAATCATGTATGGCATTGGTTGACAGACATTACTGATAATCTCCTACACTCCACCTTTTACCTTCTGTCCAAAGACTAAGGTGATAACATTTTGATGGACTGCAGTAAAATTTCAAATATGCATGCTGGGAACTATTATGAATGTTCTTTGATACATATGATTAAACTGTGGTGCAGGTAGTTAATACATGAAAAGTTATATCTTTAGACACACCAAAGTCACCCAGTTAAATGGTATTTCTCTAAAACATTGAGTCATACAGTATATGAAATGAAAATGAATTTATTATTTACACAATGTAATGAAAGAACGAGAACAATAAAGACTACTGCAGTCATGGTTGTGTTTTAACCCAGATATTCATGAGGACCATAATCTCTGTCTGCTACATTCTCAATGTGTTAATAAAATAACAAACACCCATGCACAAGATTCTGCCACTCTTGTGTATCCACAGTAGAAGACAATTGTACTAGTTTCACCAATGTTGTAACATGCTACCAAACAGAACTTCCACATAAAATGGGTTATTTGTTAAATGATGTAGTGTACGGAACAGACTTAAGAACCTTTGTGTGAACTTGGTCCTTAGCCTGCATTTTTACAGAGATATACTCACGTGTGGTTGAAAGAACCCATTGCAAATTGCTTGGCAGATAGAATTAATTACATTGGGTCCTTTAGAATGAAATAAAAACAAGTGAAAATGATAGAAATGCACAAACCCTGGTTTTATGTATTGTGTGGTAAAGAAGAGCTTTCACATAGTCAGTTCCTGGAGCAAATCTTGTCATAAATGTCAGGGTATCAGCCTGTGGGGCCCAGGAAGTTCAGTTGTGGTACCTTATGGGAGGACAGGGATCTGATGTCCACAACAACACTGAACAGGAGATTGACATATTACTGTCATCAGTCTGGTGGATATGAGGGTGGTGGGTTGGAGTTCCTGTGACACAGCCTTGAGGGTTACCCAGCCCAGGGTTATACCACTATAAATTAGTTGCCATGAGGGAGGTGAGTCTCACAGTCAGGGATCCTAAGGCTTATGCTTCTAGGCCTGTGCATGTAGTTATGCCAGACTGGGAGATGGTAATGCTTTGGGGCAATCTCTGGGGCTCCATCAGAGTAAAAGCAGTGTAAGCAAGGAGCAGATGGGTGGAGTCAGTGGGTCAGGCATTTGGGGGACTGCCACAGTCACACCTGGCTGGCCTGGCGGATGGCAGAGCCCCGATGGAGCAGGGACACCTGGGTGAGGGCAGTGCCACTGTGGCTGAGCGAGCCGTGTTGCGGCCTGGACTCCCCATGCAGATGCTGCTTCAGCCTCCACCGCCGCCACTTCCTCTGAAACTCGCACTGCACCTAGGGTCAGAGGTCAATCCAGCAGCCCATCACTTTTAAGTTGTAAATTTAATAGCCAATCACACTTAAATCATCCCTTTCGACATATTATGCACACTGAAGATTCTTCTCTAAGTATACATAATATATATATATATATATATATAAAACCACACAAAATAGGTATTACAAAGGACCTGGAACTACTATGGTAGTTCTACTAATGAAAGGATTGTTCAAAAAGTTAGTGACTGACAGTGAGTTATAGATAAACATATTTTTTATTGTATGTTATTCAGGGACCTTTATTTTATCCCCTTGATTGACAGCCGATTGTAGCTAAACCTATGTTTTTGTTACACTGTCTTTAGTACAGTATTTTAATCAGTAAGTTGTAATTCAAGGCACTAATTTAGGCAGTGACTTATTAGATAGGAACAACATCTGAGTGGATGACAAATATCTGTTTCCATTGCAGCTTGCAACTGGAAAAGGTCTATATATCCCTACATTAAAGGGTACTATTATAAATCCCACTTTTCTTTTTCAGTGTCCTGGGCTTGGTAACAGGATTCCAAGGCATTACATCTATTATAATGTCTGTTCTGAACCTTATTTCATACAGAGACACTGACCCACTAACTCATCATGCTCTCACAATGTTAAGTATTGCTACAATGTTTATGAAATGTTCTTGAAATACCATTTTTTTATCCCTGTTTATGACAAAAGTGTGATCAGCTTTTAGCATGTAAGTATTTATGATTTGTGTTGATCACTGATCAGTGTGTAGAGTTGTCTAACAGGCAGGGCCACTTGTGCAGCTTGGAATTCAGCCTTTGACTTTGCTCCAGGATTTTCCCATCTGGCACCTGCCCAGGCTGCTGGCAGGCCACTTTTCATGGGGTAGCCAGACTGTCTGTTGTCAGGGGCAATGGAATTTATTCGAACTTCAAACCCAGCCAAATCAGTAACAACCATTTAAAGTGCATAGATCCATTTGGTAACTGATACACTCTGCTGGTCCAATGGGTTCACAAAAAGCTGGCAACCTAAACTAACGCATTTTGTACAATGACCAGTTCCCATCACCCAATGCCCAAGAGAGCAGGTGACCTACCCTGGTCCCACAAGGCCACAGTCCAGCAGGTTTTCTTGTTGACTTTATTGGTCTCAAAACTCCAATGTTTCATTACTTACTTGCTAAACAGATGCAAATATCCTGTGTGAATTGCATATCTCACATTTCCTCACTTCATCCATCTTATGAAACTGAATATCAATTGAAGGAATTCCCTACCTAGATTTGAGGCTGACATATTTTAAATAAAGCCCCCAGATCTCTTCCCTAGTGCATAAATCAGTGAGTATGTTGAATTAATTAACAAACAGAGAATTAATTTGCCTGATGTTGTGCACTACATGTTTTGTATGCAGGAAATGTGCAAACTGAAAACTTACCTCCCCATTGAGAAAACAGTACAAAACTGCAATGACAAAACCCTGTAAAGGAGAAGGGATTAATTTTGTGCGAGAGTCCAAGAGCAGCAATCATATTTTGCTCTGTTAATGTGTAATATTGCAGTTTCTGTAATGTTACAACAATACAACTCAAAAACTTTGGAGCTACAGTACATCATAAGAATATTATGTCAGGAAGGTGAGATTCCTTTAATGAAGGCAACTACATGGTGCCACCATGTGTTATCGGTCTTTGTAACCCCCTCTCTCACCTCTTAGCATTTTCCTTATTAAGAGCTTTGATACTGTACTCATAGTAATTATATAATGCTTAAGTATGAACATTGTAAAGATAATAATCATTATTGACATTGAAATAAGGGTAGAATAATCAATGTTAAGATAAGGTTACCCCTCTGAAAGAGAAAGAAAACACTCACCTGAACCGATGAGAGAGCCAACTCCACAGAGTTCCATATTTGACTGACTTCGACTGGGGAGAATGCGAAGAGGATATAGTGCAATCCAAAGAGGGACACAAGGAGGAATGTGGACTTTGCAAGTCTCCTTGAGTGAATAAAAGTGATCACACAATAATAATGATGTACAATGTCTTTTTTTTGCTGTGCATTGTTCCAGCTCTAATCCTAATTCACATTAAGCCTTGGTGTTGCTGGTAAAGAAAAAAAAAACAGTACATTTTATTTCTATTTTTCAAATCAACCTTCAATTTTTACTCAAAATAGGAAATTGCTCTTGCTTATTCACTTGTGTTTTAATGAACTTTATGTTGCACTGTAGAAAGATAAATTCCAGAAATACAAACTCACTTGTATTGGTTAAAATCACTGGCATGTACATCTGGTGTCCTTAGTTTTCCCACCAAGATTCTTATAACACTCAGAAAAAACAGAAAGTTTATCTGAAAAGTAAACAAATACAGTAAAATGGCATTAAAATAATATGGCACGGAGTGGCATATTGGCTATTTATGCTAATCACATACATACACAAACAAGAATGTGCCAAGTCATTCACCTCCTGACACCTCATGCTGAATTCACATTTTACACATGAATGTGATCATTTTCAATGCGCTTGTGAAGCTTAAATTATATTATGATGCTGGGTAATCCTATAGATATACTATGTAATATTACACATTAGGAATCAATCTAAGAATTTGTCTAAATGAAGCTCTACATATTGGTGTTTGATATGATCTTAATATCAATATGCACTGTGTACTTTTCTAATTAAAGGGAAAATCAACAATACTCTGGAGTATACTTTACTTGCATCTGACTGATTGTTTAGCCCTTGAGGCTGGTCTTACATACAGTGATGAAGATCAAGACAGGAACTCTGAGAATCCACCAGATCCAGTCATGGTTCCTCATCTCCCAGCACCTGGAATACAGCAGGCAATGTTCAACCTATGTGTTGTTACCAAAGTCTAACTCAAACCACTTATACTTAAAATATAACAATGTAGCATTTCATTTCAATATTTTTATTGATGGGACTGCATCAGAGCAAAATCAAAGTAAGCAGGTCACTGGATTTGACCTGATGCTGAATATGATCTCCTGAGGTGCATAGTCGTAATTAATTGGGCTTAAAGATTTTATAGGCATGTCCAAACCAATTACACTATATCTGCTTCCAGTCTGTTGACCACATAAGCACAAGCCTATTTTCCTTATGCTTTAATCTGACCCTTTTTAGTGAAGTAATTAAGTTTATTACTCAACTGTAGTTTCTAACCTTGACTTCAAAACTGCACCTTTCTGATTACCAATTCATGCAATATGTGGAAACTCTTGAAATGTAATGAAGTAAGTACAATTTTAATAATTACAAAATTACATTTCCACCAGAAAAGGAGGGCTTCTGGTATGGAGTTTTGGCACAGAAATTCTGCATTCCATAATATAGCCCATAAAATGAGGATTTCCCCAATTTAGACTTAAAATACTTTACCCTTCATTTTCATGCAGATATTTGGCCATGCCCCAGGCCACAATGACAATCATAGGTAAACCTAAAAATGACATAAAATATGATTATTATTTTTATTATACCATTTGACATTTCTCATCCAGGAACCAGTAAGTTAACATAATGTATATAAACATTTTAGCCAACAATTCACAACATCCCTGTATCCATATATGATAAGGAAGTATCCCATAACAACAGATAATGTATCATGTACTGACCTTTATTAGATAATAAATATCCATAGAAAAGATACATAAAAGAGATAGAAATGGAGATGGAATGAGAGGAGACATGAGAAAAAAGGAGGAGGAAAGGAGACATCAGAGGGAATGATATGCTGATAGGGGATGAAAAGAGAGGTGGATCAAGGACAAAATGCCCTTTTTCAGAGCAGCTATCTGAACAGATGGACCTGCCTACCCCAGCCCAGCACGATGTACCACCAGAAGAACTTCTTCTCAGAGAAGAAAGAGATGCGGACCAGTGTGTGCAGGTAATGGCCCTCCACTAGGAGCCAGCTGTAATTTGCCATGATGCAGTAATGAGAGGACATCACCACCAGCTTGCAGCCCACCTGCAGTGGGGACAGGGGACATGTTAGGTAAGCACATCCTATACTGGTGCCTCACAAGAGAAAATGAGGTTGGTTATAAATAACATGACAAAAATAACATGTAGATAATTATATTTTGATAATTTGTTGATTGATAAATGAACTTAAATAATACATAATTAGTGAGTAATTGACCAGATGCATCAACCATCAGACTGATATTTATGGGTTTAAGGGTTGATTTATTGGTCAGTAGATTGATAGATTTATGAACTGATAGATTAGTTGGAGGCACCGGAAAGGAGTCACAGTGGTATAAGGTCTCGTCAGAGAAGAGCACAGAGTCTTTGATGAAGATGAAGGCTGCCCGTAGGATAAAGGACAAGAACAGCTGGATGTGAATATAATTCCTTGTACAGTGCAGTTTCCTGGATAGGGGAAATAACAAGACAAAGAGACAATCACAGACTCAGAGGTTCAGATTCACCATAAAGCAGGGCTCTCAAACCTGCACCTTTGCGTGCACTGTAGGTTCTGCAAGTATCAATTATCTTTCACCTAATTGTTACAATTATTTTATTGTTTATTCACATGCACAATGTAAGTTGTACCAAATTCCTTGATTTAATTCATAGCTATCACATACGAAGTCTACAGCTTTCCTGTCCAGGGGGTACACTTCAGCTATTTCACATCAAAGAAATTAAGGTGAACCTTGCCTCACTGGGCTGCCTGATCCCTCCTAAATGATACTTAAAGATGAGTTAAGTGACATGTGAGTTAAGTGCTGAGAACCATTTACAAAATACTTATAGATAGATTGCTGGGTGCAAGGCATTTACCATGAGGAACGCTTCTTTGACAGCTATTCCTATTGGGGATTACCCACCTGAACAGACAGAGAATGAAAATGGCGACAGTCAGGGACACAAGAGATAAAGCATAGCCCACTGTATACATGGTCCTCACATACAAGAAATATTGGTGGGACTCTGAGATCTGCAGAGGAGAGAGTAAAAAGGGAGTGATTCATAGAGGGAGTGTGTGAGAGAGAGTGAGATGACAGTAAACCAAGCTATTAATATTATGACATACTTGAAGAATAAAATATGTAGGAGCCTTGTTGCACACAATTTTCAAATCAAAATGGGAAGTAAAAGCACTGTCACCTACATCCATGAGGGTCTCATTGAAGGCATACTCGCAGGCTATCTCATGGGGAGGGAAGGCCTCTGTCCAGCCCTGAGCTGTGCAGTTCCGATATACTCTCCCTGAAAAAAAGAGATTCTGAGAACTCATTTGCAATTTAAAAGATTTAAAAGCTGTTCTTATAAGGTATATTACACATATTCCTTTAAAAAGGACTTGATGACAGTGTGAAAGTGAACAATCACATACTGCCATAAATAATCAGATTCTTTTTTCAGTAAAAGTATTAGTGATATGAGAATTGTTTAAAGAATGATACCACAATGGTTAGAGGTACCAAAAAATAACTGGAATGATAAAAAGAATAACTAAGAAGACTTGCACCCATGGTCCTTGTTGTTAGACTAGTGGTCTTTGTTTTTTATGGCCAGTAGTCCAACATCCTAGGATTTCTGTATTTATACTGGGTAGTCATATGATCTGAATTATGGGCAGGATTACTGATCAACACTCACTAAAATGCAATCTCATCATGTGATCCTTTTGACCTCTGGCAATCAATCTCAGTGTGATGGGAAAAGCCTGATCATAAAGATATGTTTTTTGGGTACCACATCTTTGAACTTTATCTGGAGATTCAGGAATGTTTCAGCACCATTAAATCAGGTGATTACATTTGCATGGTTTCTCCAGTAAGGCCTTTTAACATCTTTTAGAAACATACCTTATGATATGTACCATTATATACGGGCAAATTCAGCATGATTAGAGTCAGGAGAATTCAGTGTCATTACCTGCAATGTAAATGTATGTAATGTTTTCCAACAGAGGGATTAAACAGTTTTTGTGCTTTTTCATAATAGGTTTGAAATTCAAACATTTTCTTATCTAAGAACCCAAGGGGAATAAATATACCCAAACATACACATTTTTTCTCAAATGCCACTAACAAAGGGATTTTTGATTGCATTTCAAATAGCAGGAGAACAGTGCTCTTACAACATCTGTGGATGCAGTAATTAACAGAGAATAGCATGTACAAGTCTGTCACAAGATTTTATTACACTTATGAAGGATTCTAATAGTCTCAATAACATAATTTATGTCTGTTCTTCATTTATTTACTAAGGACTTTGATCAATTTAAAGTGTGGTATATGGTAGTTGTGTTAGTTTATAGTAAATATGACTAAAAACTGTCTTTGTAGTCTCGTCTTTGAAAGTATATGAAAGGAAATAGGAAATTGGGCTATTAGTAATAAGTCAACAGGACATACAAACAAGTTATTTGGACATTCTACATATGGTTACAAATTAAAATTAGGTAATTAAAAATAGGTTTATAGCTGAAAGTAGCCTATTTAAAACAATACCACAACAGCATGTAAGTAATTTGTCCAGTTAAAAATATTCAAGTGTGTAACTTTCAGAGTGACACCATTTGCATGTTCCAAAATACCTCTGGGTATCTCTGAGGTTCTACACTCTATTATAATTCTGTCTATGAGTTCTGACCATTTATACTGCATTATTGTAGACCTTCCATCACATAAACTGTACTTCCTCACAGATGAAAAATTAACCATTTCCTGTGCAACTATCAATGGCAGAAGAGAAGTGGTCAATCAACAAAAGGAGTCATATGTGTATGATGGCGCCCTCTGTTGTCTTTTCTAAATCATGAACGTATCGGCGCTGACTGTGACAAGGAGTGTTTAGTTCCAGTATAAAGCTGGCCACTGCATCGCCCAGGAATGGACGATGTTTTCTACCTCATTGCTTAACGGTAATCCTTCTGATCAATCAAAGCACCTGGTCAATTGTGCAATCCTGCAAAACAGCAAACCAGATGGGGGATTGAAAAGTGAAAAGAAAGAATGGTAGCTGGCTGCACTTTTGAATGTCTACATCCTAGTTGATGTAGGATGCTGCAGTGATAAGGCAGCCTTACAATTACAATATGGCCCTACACCAGACAGGAAAGTTGAGAATGAAAATTTGTTCAGGGGACATGCATTTCTTTCATTTAGTAAGATACTTGCTAAAAGCATGGTAAAACTAGAGGATTTTACCTTGATGTTAAAATAATGTGTTTGGTGTTCTTTTCCTGACAAATCACACCCTACTAATTACAAATCAGTCTGGCAAACCAAGCAACTCATCTAAAGCCCAGCAGATTAGTGGTGTGTCTTCATTTATTTTATCAACAGCTCATTAGTCTACAAGCAAAAGCCATGGAAAAAGTCATAGTCTGAACTGGTGTGCTGTTCTGACACAAAGTCTCAGAAGCAGATGGATCCACTCACCCTTGGTTCTGAGGAATTTGGGACAGGGCTGGGACACCGTCTCACCGAACAGGGTGTGAGGCCAACAGTTCAGATCATCCCACATGCCCTGGCATCCTGACACAAACAAAAGAGAAAACACATACACATTCGCACACACACATGTGCTGATGCCCACAGACACAAACATACACAGATTATGGAGACATGAAGTATGGACATATAATAATATGGCTTTGGGTTCTAAAACTGAGTCTGTAACATGAGTACGCTCCTTTGCTGCATAAAAGATAACAAATTAAAAAGCTCAAATTCTAAGCTCCTTTGAATAATGATGACTTCCACACAAATGAATAATTATATGGTAAAAATGTTACACTGTACTGATAACTACAACACTTTAGAGAAATGTAAAGCAAGCATAGCAAAATATCTGTCACATCTGTTAAGCTCCCTCCAATAATAAAAACACTTTCTGTCATAGCCATTCTTTATTAATGTCCATATGCAGTATAGAAAATCAAAACTGTGACAGGTTCAGTTCCTGTATTGGCTCTGAAAATCCAATTAAGTGGCTTATGGTTACAGTGTCACATCGCTAGATGGCGCTGTTGATTATCCTATCAATTGTATTTCTGTCTTTGAGATTTAAGGAGACTGAATACAGTACCTGTTTGTACAGGAGATAACTAGTTAGATGAAAACACTATCCTTTAGCCTGATCGTAACACAATACCTTGCATATAATTGCAAAGTTTCCATTTACTATTGGTAATGGGAAACTTGCCTCTTAAGAGCACAATGTTTCCAACTGTTGAAATTATAATGTAACTTCACACTATGCAAAACCATCCAAACTTGTCAAAACAGTCCAGAACTCCATGCAAGATACCTTGCAGTGCAATAAAATTGCAACAGACTGGAGTTGTGTCAAAACATTCATACTGTTTGCTTTATGTACTTCATTATTCCCTGACTCATGTTATGGAGGTGCTACTGAAGAGGCTGTCATCAGACTGCTTTTGTGGGACAAAGCCTTCCAAAGACATTTAGGAGAGAGCTTCAATGAGTCCATTTCATTTGGCAGTATATGTGTATTAAATTTCAGGAATTTCAAAAGATTATGGGTTAGTTTTTTCTGCATGAAAATGCCTCTCTTCTTTTGCATTTGTGTAACAATATTCTATGATAATGCGCAAATGGTATTTAAATCAGGTATTTATTAACACAGCGTATAGTGTCATGTTCTATCAGAAATTGGCTGTTCTTACTTTTCATAAAGCAGTGGACCAAATGCACCACAAAATTGAATACACATACATTTTCATGTTAGCGCAATCCTGCTAGCAAAATTCAACATGAGGTTGACCAAGTTTATATTTCTTTAAATTCCTTAGGTTCAAAGGTCAAGCTGAAATCATCTGCTTGCAGCATTTTCCCCCATCCACTTTCCACTAAATATTTGGGGATTGGGGGATCTTTCATTCTTGGCCTTGGTTTGAACTCCATAATCTCTGTCAAGAGTTTATCTCACAAGTTAAGATGGACTCACCTGGTTGAGTAAATCCAGCCTTAGACAAGTTGTATCTCAGTAACTCATTGTAACAACTCTCCTCTTCCTTGACCAGAATATTATGAGGCTCACACTCCGAGGGAATGCCCTTCCATGCAATTAAAAACACATGTTTTATGTTACTGCAACATAAGTATTATTTTATAAAAGGTCGCTAAAAGTGGCACACGTTGTGTAAATACTAAAGGTAATAAATGTTCGGCATGATATCAAATAATTTATAATTAACAGATGATTCCTGACTGAAATATATCGATCATCGAATTGCATTCAATAAACACAGAGACTGTTACCAAATTGAACAATTTCAACACTATAATTCCACTGTAATTCTTCACCTGTGCAATACCATATTTTATATTGGATTTTTTTTTTTTTTTACCCGGGCTTGATTAGATTTAAACAAACACGCAAACACGACACAGCTTATGAATTACGTTTATAGGTAGCCTACCGAAGGAAATGCATAGTCTCACCTGTGCATAAATGTCAAGAAAAACCGTAAGAAGAGCAAGTTCCTTCATTTTCCTTTTTATCTTCATGTCTTAATCCATTCAAAATATGTTTCATTTAATCCTTAGGAAGAAAGCGCACACTTTTTTGTGTCCTCGCTCTCACAAAATATGACAGTGGGTTTCTCTAAATCCCCCAGAAAGCATCATTATGTAGGCTATGGATCCATTCTTGTGATTTAAAAATATTTTCCTAAATAGAAAGCAAGGGGGCGAAAAAGTATTCAGAAGTGGAGAGTAGCTTGTCTGTTCCAATCCTTATCGATCGCATTGCATACCACTGTCAAACGTTTAATTTGATGAATTTGCCTGTTGCCTGGTGGACTATTTTAATTACTACGTGGATACTTTGGTTGAAGTGTGAGGTACCTATAAAAGAGAGAATTTTTCCATCAGCCTGTGTCCTATGATCAGAGTCATGCTCACGCCAAAGTCAGCCTGCGATCTCTGCTGCTGGATTTACACAAAACGAACTACATCGTGTATCTTTGTTTCCTTTGGTGACAAGACCACGCCTACCTCTCAGTATCTGGCCATTGGGACGGGTTATATAATTCGTCATCTAATTTACTGATCAAGCCAGGTACAGTGCCAAAGGTCAGTGGCATGGTTTTTGAGAAGCAATCATCTATGTTTCAGTGTAGACATTTTCAAGTATTAGTATTGGACTTATACTGCAGAACAAGCTAGTCGTAACTACTATTTAAACAGTTCAATAATCGATTTAATTGTCTGACATCGTTAACAAAAACTGACATTCTTTGTAGGCCTTTAGGCAACATAGTATTTTTTATTATTATTTTAAACATTGTAGTTTACATGAACATGTCAAATGTAGAATTATTATCACAACTCATGATAATATGACTATAGGCATAACGAGGTTTATAACGAAATATTTCAATTGTTTCTTAGCTCCCTGCTGCAGTAGAGAATGTAGGCCTTTCAGTCAATTTTCCAGCGCATTAGTAATATGTTTGAGTCGTATTTGATAATGTTAGCCTTATTTACATATAATATAAAATCCGAATTCAGCAACAAGCTATAAAAGCGAACTGCTACAACACTGGGTTGCCCTAAATTGTTCCTCTGTGAAAGTCTCATCAGCACCACAGTAATCTTCAATCAAGTGTTTGCATTCGAACACAAGTCGACGCGCAAATATGTTCATGTCTGTGGTAAAAGCCTGCTTCTGATGAATTCATAACAACCCAGCCTCGGTGCCCGGTGACTAGACTTTTTGCCAGTAGTGATCGATCCAGTATCAGAGCAACAATATAAACTAAACGGTTAGTGCATGACTTGAATGCCGTGGCCATGGACTAATACCTTAGCCCTTGACTAATACAAGCTGAACCATCCTCGGCACGCCTTCCGTGCACGCCCCGGAAAGCCAGAATGTCACCATGGTGACAGTAAGTGTTTGGTGGAAGTTGGAACTGGTATGCGTGAGAGAGCAAGTAACAGGTAACGCTTCATTTGATGTTGAAAATCCGTTTTTCAAAACTTAAGTGCAACTGACAGATGCATGATGGCAACTTGGCAATGTAGCTAGCTGCAATTGGTTAAATAAAATTTAGCCCAGTAGTATAGCTCAGTTTAAAATGTCCCTTTGACAGAGCTGGCAAGTCAAGCTCGTAGAAGCAAAGAGGACCTATGTCGACTGGAATTCAGCTACTTTTGTAGAATCGGGCTCTTCTGAGCAATGTTTACACACATTGTATTTACTTACTGATTTTTAACTACATTTTATTAGTCGTCTCCCTTATTTTACACGCGGTTCGAAATTTTTAAAGGCGCCATTTTTATTTGCAAAAGCAGATAAACCTGTTATCAAGCGTTTTGTGGTAATAGAGATTATACTGGAGCATTAACTAGTCTAAACAGATGCTAGCAAATATGCCTGTGTCAGTGTTTTTCATCATCAGCTTCATTGTGGTAAACATTGTCCATAAGAACAAAAATGATTTTCTTGAAGATGAATTCTAATAATGGGGTTTTCAAGATTCAATGAATTAAGATAATAAAGTCATATGTCTCATGCATCATTCATGCCATGTAGCATTTTTTAAACCTTGATCAAAGAAAGGGAAAATGGGAAAGCTGAGAAACCATCATGATAGTATCTCTTATGTTTTCACAGGTTATATTCTATATTTAATTTCACATGAGAAATGAATGTGCGACCAGCAGAAGCAGGTTTGTTGCCAGCAGCAAAGGTAGCTCATTGCTGATGTTCTTTGTTAAAAAATAGATTTCTCAAAATTACATTAGTAGCCAATCACCTAAAGCACCCATGCACTCAGCCTCAGAAAGAGAATTCCTCTCATGGATTGTCTTCTTACTTCAGACATTGTACACATTATTCATTTCCTTTGTGTTACCAAAATTAGACAAGTACCACTGAAATGTGATGTAGCCTTGAATAAACACCCATTCATACCCACAAAATCGACCATTCCCCATGTCAAGAATTTTTGGCAGTTGCATGACTAGTGTTTGTTTGGTCCTTTCATCAGTAACTCAAGGAGTGAACTAAAAGCCATAAATTCAGAGGAATGAAGACCCTCACAGGGATGAGAGAAGTGATCAATTAAGCTTGAATGTGGAATATTTAGGTAAGAAAAACAAGGAATTAATTTCACTGGAATGTAATTAGTATATGGTTGTTGTCATCCAAAATGTTACATGGCAGAACATTATATTACTGGATGTAAAGATCATGGGCAGTTTAATTGAAAATACTGTTTTCAATGAGTTTTCTTGCCTCAGCCCATATATTTTAGCAACTTTGTAATCCAAGCACTCATTTAGTCACTGAGGTAGCTTCATTATTTTCACAGGCAGATCACTGGTTTTCAATCACATTTTAATCATTTTTTCCTGTACAGTATTGAAAATTGTATTATTATTATTATTATTATTATTGTAGAATATTATTCATTACAGAGTGAACTCTGTTTGCATATGACGCAACACAAAAATAAATGTTCATTTATTGAATGATTTCTTCCAGCACTGATGGCTTGTCTCATCCAGGATCTAAGGACATAGGAGCACAAGGCCATGATGGAGGTGGCATGCTGTGCTCCAGAGGCATTCTCAGGAAGCCTCCAGAAAAAAAGCTCCCTCCCTCTGGGACAGCTTGTGGAGGAGACCAGGAGGGGGGCAGACGTGCCCCACCACCTACTGGAAACCAGTATGATACTGATTATTGGTTATGTATTTGTGTTACATTGAGGAACGTGAATCATGACAAGTATTCTGAAGGATTTGAGCTATAGGTGGGATATTGATGCTACACTAGTTATAGCTCTAGTAATGAACGGCTACGGTCCTGATTGTAATTAATGAATATTCAGCTGTATTAACGAGTGACGGCTGTAAAACAGTCCCCTCAATCTTGCACTTGCTACCAAGTGTCTTTGCTAGTTTCACACGGATGCAGATGTCATTTTACTGTCTTTATGTACCAAAGAAACTTGTGCACAACAGGGTGTTTTGATCTTGGTCAGATGAGGTGTAGTCAGATACAATGTTGGAATACTGATATTTTGTATCTGAAAGTGGTCAACAAAAAAATGTAAGTATGTTGCAGTTAAGATGTTATCAATATTATCATTAAGATAATATTTTGCACTTACAAAAGTGGGTATGCAATGCAAATACACCTCGTTTGTCACACACAGGAGCATGTTCAAACATGAATAAAAATAAAATGCATTGAATGCCAAAGGTTAGTATTGTGTATTAAGATATGCAAAAATATTTGTAGTAATGAGTAGTCATTATTGATCAGATAACTGGCTAATCATCAGACCAGTCATAATGAAACACATCAGTAGTTAAACAGATTCATGAGGTTTCATGAGTTTTTCCAGTGAAACCTCTGGTGGCTCTTAGGGGACAATGTCTATTAAAGATATGGTTGATGACACCATATATCATGCTTGCAAAACTCCATGAACCCCATTCAATTTAATTCAATCGAAAACCATAAATTCTATGCTCATGTGCTTTCATCTTGTACACCAGGAGGTCTGTTTCCTCAGCAATGAATCTCTTGTTTCTTCCATTTTATAATTCCAGCTAATCATTCTAATAACCGAAAACCAAGGCATGCAGTCTGCATGCTTACCCAGGGTTACAAAAAAGAGCAGTAAGGTTTCACACTGCAAAAGATTAGCTTTTGGGCATGTGTCTTGCAGGTATCTTTGCAGTAAAATGAATGTAGATGCCCATTTCAGCACTGTCTATCTCCATTTACATTTAGAAATATTCGCCAAACTCCAGGGTAATGATGTCATTCAAGCTGAGCCATCTGCAATTCACTTTGGAGGCTTTGAGCTGGGGAAAAAATACCACCAGGTCTTGGTAAGGGAAAGCTGACAATCCCCTGAAGAATTGATGAAACCAACTCTCAAATAGTTAAATTTGCGTGCTGCATAACAAGCTTAAAGATGCAATCAGCACTTGTACTGTTTTTCCTCAGTTTTTTTCATTTTCAAATGGATATGAATGCTATTTTCACCTAAGATTAAATACAGATCTCCCCAATTGACCCATACTGAAATTGAATTGTTAATTGCAATTCTAATGCACTAACCATATGTTTACTTGCACAGAACCTCATCAATATTTCCTCTGAAGTGGTCAACATCCACATTATACCTACCCAAACAAAGTACTTTCAGACAAAATATTCAAAAAAGGTAAAATTTTCCCCTTGATATCGTCCAATAGCATATTAATATGTTTGGACTCTTTATTTTCAACAGTTTATGCTTGTATCACATTTAGACAGTGCATTTGTTACAAATGATTGTCCTGCACTTGACATAATTGAAACAAGTAACAAAAATTATAAGGAAGGTAGAATATTTTGCTTATTGCTTGGTGTGCCTATATGTTTAACTTTAAATAAAATAGAGGATTATATTGCAGTTTGGTCTTTTAGAACATATTTTCTTGTGTATGTGGAACGTGATTTGTTGTGATTCAGGGACTATGTATTGAATAATGTTGTCCTTAAGGTTTTTAAATCACATATCACTTCAGGTAAAGATGGCATCAAATCATTAAAGCACAGAAACTATAATTATATAGTATTTTATATTGATTTGTCTTGTTATTGAAATGTAAAAACTGTAATGATACAGTATTTGTATGTATTTTCTAGTATCGACTAGTGCCTGGACTCTCATACACTGTAAAAGTGAGCTTCTGCCCAGATGAATGGCGGTACTTTTACGATTGCATTCGGATCCACTGTCCGGTAGGTATCTCAGGTCGTTGTGTTGTTGATATCAATAAATGTTTGTCTAAAAGGTAAAAACAACTTTATTTTTCTTCATGTACACATTATGCTCATAAACACACACAGGCACACACATATGTACACACTAACATTCATTTACCATGCACAAAAATGTTTAACTCAAAATGATCTCAGGGGATAGATTTTGATTTAGATAGTTGTATGTAAACATTACATATTTATTTGTGCATGTCTATATGTGTAACTTTGTATTTGTATACATGTCCACACATACAACTGTGAGTGTTTGGTCTATATCTGTGCAAGTTGAGATGTCTAGAGGCTATAGTTCTGTAAAAAAAGATAAAATAAAAACTTTTCCTCTTTAATTGACATGCATGCTTTTCAATGTCAATAAAAAGAAGAATGTCAACAGGAAAAATTACACTGTACAATTCACAATAGTACACCTGGAATGTAATGCACACTAAATAGTCCAGTTGCACATGTGCCCGAACAAAGTGTGGCTTTTTTCAGGGAGATGATAACCTCCTGGTCCCTGTCCATGCGTACCCCATCATCAATGACCTGGAGATTCCCCCTCACGTCAGCCTACCCCCTGTCCCTTTGGGCGAAAGGTGAGGGAAAGGCTGAAATTGTTGGCTCTACACATCTGCATGGAGAAAGAGAAAATATTTGTCCTAGGCATCTATAAATTAGCCTTGTCAGGAGCATTTGCTGAGATTTTGTATCCTTTCAAAAGCTTGACATTCCCTTTGATTTTTTTTTTTCTTGGGAAAGAGGAGGTTGATTTCATAGTCTTTTTGAATACATTGTTACCATGGTAAGTGACAATGTTTTCTCAGAGGACATGGACACTTTTTTGTCATCTGACAACAATATTACTAGTGTGAACACCACATCTGTCCAATAGGATGGCAGTGATGAGATCCAATATTTCTATAACACAATGCACATTCATGTCAACCTTGTGACATTCCGTTACTGTGATTTTTCTCATTTGCACAGAAACAACTGGGAAATTACAAACCCTTAAATTAGGCATTCATTGAAGAAAATTGAATACAGTGGAAACTGGGAAATCAATCATATGTAAAAGAAAATGAACTGATTACAAAGTATGTGAATGACAGTTTTCAACCTTCATTCACATACAACATATCAAATCAGCCCACTGCAATGGTTACATTACAGTTTCAGTTTCATTGTTGAACGCCTCATTGCTGACCCACAACCAGTTACCTCTGTCATATTGTGAATAATACTCATAAAAACAAAAGTGCCAGTGTTTTCAAAACACTTACAGGCAACAAGTAGACACCTGATATAAAAAAGCCACACCTTGCCAATGTCACTTTGAGCGCTGGTTTATAAAACAGCCGTCGGCGGGGCAAACATGATAAGGAGGCTGCTCAGCCACGTTTGAGGAGTAAACACATGGGGCATTATTGCCAGTTAGCTAAAGGCAATAAAGATTAGTTTTTAATACTCTGTGTGACAGTGACAGATTAAATGAGGAAAAGTGTGGCAGGGGTGTGGGATGGAGGCCACCTAAGACTGAGCAGGGCTGTTTGAAAAGTGGGAACCTTTCTCACTGACCAGAGCTACATTTGAGCTGTTCAAAGCTTTGCTGACTCCAGGGACTAAGGAGCCACCATCTCCATGTGTAGCATTTTTATGTACTTGGAATGAATGGAAAAGGGGGATAAAATGCAGTGATATACATCATGGTGACTGTTTAATGGGGTTTGGTTGCAGCTTCTCAATGAAACAGTAGCTGTAAGATCCATGACCAAGTAGGCTGCACAGAGCATTTTGTAAAGTACCTGACAGAAAAAAAAATATATTACTGAAGAGTCCTAGCAGTTGAGATAAAATTCCAAAGTGAGAAGAAACAGAATGACATCAAGGGACAGCAAAAAGAGAAATCACCAAAATTCAAAATTCTTAGAAATATAATAGAAAGCAACCTGTTAGAGTTAGGGTTTTGATTCCATTTTAGGTTCAACATGAAAAAGAGCACACATTTTAATTACATTGACAGTGCTTATTGGCAGTGAAAAGTGTTAATAAGTTTATTGGTTCTGGGTAGCTGGTAATGATGAAGAATTCAATCATGCAGTTCAAATAATTTTAATAACCCATTTAGTTCCTATTTAACTCTGGTATGGAAACTGGAAGACAAAATTTATATTTCCGTAGTCAGCAAAGCCAAGCCAAAGGGATGAGAAATAAACCTTGTTGCAGCTCATTTCATTTCCTTGTGTTTACTTTGGCACAAAAACAGTATCGATTAGTATTTATAGTTGTAAATTGTCTAGGCTTTGTTTACTTGTCTCACTATACCCATCCCTTACATTCCGCAAAAATCTGTCGCAATACACTAGACTTTACTATATTGTTGACAGAAAGGGTTTTAATAAAAAGTGGATGAAAATCTATTTTTAAATGAACTATTTGTCTCCAGAACCAGGAGAAAGAGTCAGCTTCTTGATCTACTGTTAAAACCAATGCATCATTACATTTTCAGGACAGAAAAAGAGTGAGCTTTTAATTAGGTTTCTTTTTGGCTGGTGTTTTAAATTATGTTACTGCTTTTATTACCATTAAGGTATATACATATTCCCCATGTATATACTCATTCTATTTACACATGTAACAAATGCTGTCATGTCAGCTACACAAGTTGCACTAAACATTTGAATTGTAATTATAATGTAACATCTAGGCATGACATTTCAATCCACATTGATCTTATTTTAACAGTATGTGAAAAGATTATGTGCATTATCTTTGATTTGTCATAACAACTAATGGTTAAAATTAATGACCACCGATGAGGAAGTCAAATGATTAAAAATGATACCATCCCAATAATATTATTTGAAATATGGATTTACTGTATTTGAATTGAATATATAATTGGAAACTATTAAATTAGAGAAAGTTGGTGCTGTACTCAACAGAACGAAGTTCTGATCGAGAGTACAAATTATGAGGAAGTAAGTATGTTTTTAATTCTACCATTACCTGTGCATTCCGTGTATTTAAAGAATTAGAAAGCATTTATATGTGGCATTCAGCAGTAACAAATGGCACGCTGTTATTTGCTTTGCTCGGGCCCTCTCAGCCTTTGTGGAGAATGCATGTTCTCTTCTTTCGTATTTGTGTCAGTGATTAAGATTGGTGTATTAGGAATGGTGGTGCGGGGGCGGAGGAAGAGAAAAGCACCAGCCTTCTTTCTGCACAGGATGGCTCTCCAGCAGAAATTATAAATCCATTCATTTTGCTATGTTTGCAAATTCCATTTATGTCAGGTGCTTCAGGTTTTCTGTAAATGTGGTTTGCAAGTCAATGGTCACATGGGTGCTCTGATATCACATTAGACTGATGTTTAGCCTTGGGTGAATGTATCGTATGTCTATTGATGTTGTACACCATCTAATATTCTGCTATTTAAAGTGCCTTTTTATGTTTTTTTCACTTTTTATTCTGCTCATATTCACAAAACATTGTCATCACTGCCACCTTCGCTGTCAGTCTGGGAGCGCACAGACAACCACATGTTCTCCTTTGACATATGTGATGTCGGATGGCAAGTACAATGCATATTGTATTAATCGAGGGACTGCAGCAAGCAAGAAATTAATTGGCAGGAACTGTTAAATGCAATGAAAACTTTAGGTGTGCAGTTAAGCCCTTTGTGCACTTCTGTGTGTTTCTCTAGCATCAGCCACTCCATTCCCTTGAGTTGCAGCTGTCCCATAGACTTTGAGTTCCAGGTATACTGCATTGAGCCTCACAGGGCATTCAACATCCAGCCCCTCTCAGGTAATTTCCCCTAACAGTAAGGGCCTGATGGAAATTGAAGTTGATCAATTGTGTGGGAATACTATACTAATGGGAGTGTGAGGTAATATGAGCAAATGCATCGGTGGAGTGACTATCTACTGCCAGTCATTTGTGGTGAGTAGACATGGGGGAGCTCCTCAGGCAATTTTGCAGAAACAGGCAGTGGGAAGAAACATGATGGACAAACATTATCAACTGTGGGAATACATATCTAAAGAAATGTGGCATTCTCTCCTCCTTCTTCTCTTATTTTCCATAACATATTAATTTCAGATTAAACAAGATGTGTTTAACAGTTTGACAGAAATAAATCAAAATAAATGTTTTGCCCTTGCTTGGTTCAACCAAATACTGTTGACTACATTGAACTCAGTGAACCTAATTACAAATAAAATATTTAAATGATATGTGGAGTCATCTAGCCAGCCTAACAATGGCTACTTGAAGCTGCAATCTATCTTAACCTTGTTGCTTACAATGGGTTGACTAGCTGACTAATGTTGCCATAGTTAATATTTTAGGCATTTGAATATGTTAAATGTTGAGTCATTGAACAAGTGGAGACTCTGTGACAAATGTATTAAAATAAGTAAATCACTTACAAGTCCACTAATTTTGGAATTTATTACAATTAAGTGTTCTGTGACCTCAGAAGCTGTCCACTAACTTTACTGCACAAGTTGTCCCTCTAGCTTTGGACTTAACTCACCATGGATGCTCATAGTTACACCATGGTTAATCACTCCTCCATGTTTGCTGAGCCTTTCAGTTCTCTCTGATTGACACCTAACTGATCAACAGATCAAATGTAAATGTAGAGGTCAGAAATCCTTTCAAACCCTTTTAAAGTTGGATGACTCATTGGAAGAACTGGCATTTGACTTAATTACTTCTTAACACTGAAATCCATGCCTGAATCCAAGTCAGAACCACTCCTGCCATCAGTGCAGTGTAGAAAAAGAAAAGAAAGCAGATAATATTTTTTGTTTATGTTATGAACATATTTTTTTATAATCATGTTTTTTTATATGGTTGAAACTAATATGCAAGCACCTTTCCATGTTTTATGTCTGACTGTTTTTTAATCAGTTTTACAGAGTTCAGCTTCACACCTGTTTATAGTGAATCTCAACTTCATGCTGGAGGCATGTGAGAGCTGCTGGTGCTGTGAAGGCACTCATCTGATTAGTGTGTTTTGGAAACATAGCAGACACACAAAATACACAGAATATTTTTGCCTGTGGCACCTTGTTCCATGTCTGTCTCAGCTCTGTCCACTCAGCTGTGAAAACTACATGGGATGAGTGGGTGTGCATACAATGCTAAATCTACAATCAAAATAGTAATGTATATTGGGACCTCTTACAATCCTCTGTGATTGCAAAGAGACTATTAATGGATCTCACATTATTCAGAGTACGACTTACATACGCTTTATATGTAAAGCCTTCATAAAATTGACGTGACGCTTTATAAACCATGCAAACACAACTTTCATACTTTAAAAAGGGAGATGAAGCACTTTCTTTTGCATACATGTTTTACAAAATGTGGTAGAACTAATAATGCCATCTGGTAAAATGTTAAACATGATGCCATTATTTCATTTGCAGCAGTTTTGCACAGTGGTTCAGGACCTGGGCTAGCAGATGGTTGTAGATTTATGTTGCAAGTGGATTGGGAAAACTGCTGTGCCCAGACTGATTTGGCTAATTTTTGTAGAATTTTTGTTATCATCTTTCAAAGTTCTCAGAATGCACTTTCTAACTGAAGGTTCTGAGGATGACTATTTCTTCAGTATTTTCAAAAGGCTAGTTCCTAAAAAGTTTCTAAGTAAAATAACTAATTCCCCTGACTTCATCTTACATAAGGCTTCTTTTTTTAATGCAATGTCTATTATCAATTATTACATCACCTAGTATTTATAGAATTTATTGAAATGTATAGAAATTTATAGAAAATATTACACATGTAGGCTTTCAGTTGGGGCATGGTACATTTGTAGTGCCCGCTGGGCATCTCCTAGTTGGGTGTTTGAATCCCAGTTGCGCTATTAATGGCTGTGCCTGGCCAGAGGCCCACATTGACAGGTTTGTGAGCTGAACACATGATTAACGTGCTAAAAATAGCACAGTCCATTATTTGGAGGAGAGAAGGCCTACATTAGAAAAAAAATACACAACCAAATTTGTATCTCTCAAAGCTTGTGTTTAAGATAGACCCTATTCAATTAGTATCTGCTCATTTTACTTAAATAACAATGACTATTCTGGCAACCCATCTGAAAAAAGAGAGGTGTAACAGATGTGATGGATCAGAAGTCTCGAAAGTAGAGGATCGTTTGGCGTGTTCAGTGGAAATAATGCCTGATTTCCTCCCCATTTTTTGAAAATGAGTTTCTGCCCTTGACGTCATCAAGCGCGTCACTTGGGATGGGGGTGGTCGTTTCAGCCACATCACATTTTTGAGCTGACATGTGCTGCCCATCATCCACATTGCTTTATCCAAATTCCTCGAGTGCATGCCAAACTAATGCATTACACTGAGAGGCCTTGCGATTTCCATGCCTTTTTGTCTTAGCAGTGCAGTCAGTGCTTGAGACATCAGCTTGTCAGTGTTCAGTCAACAGCTTTAAATGTATTTACAGTTTAAACTATGCATTTGCTTAGGACAGGGGCTCCACTTTTGAAGTGCAGAATATGACTACCTAAATGACTGGGATGTTATTAAGCTATATATTCACATTCAACTTCATTTTGCACAGATTCCTGAAATCATACCATGCCTACACCATGTGGAGAGAGGAGGGAGGTGTTGGGGTTTGGGGGATGGGGGCGGGGGGCATGGCTTGTAACTTATTCTGGGTTGGTCTGTCTCTGGAGCATTGATGCAGTCCAGGCATTGTGGAGAATTAATTTTGATGTTTACACTAGTCCTAACCAACCAGTTCAGGGTTACATTGGTTCCCCCAGTTCATTAACCAGAACTGAAATCAGAGAGGAACATAGTATGCAAATAGAACATAGAACATTGTATGCAAATTTGAGGTTGAGATCAACCTCAAATTTTGAGGTTGATCTTTGACAATAATTAATTATGAAAGGAGATAGCAATTAATTAAGCCTGAATTCCTTCAGTGCACTCCTTGCTTTTACTTGATGTAATTTTTTGTGGGTCGAGTTGTTTTGATCCAACTACAACCATACCCAAATATGTCACAAACAATACAAATAACAGACACAAAAATGACAATGAGTGTAGGCACATCAGCACACATTAACTGATATAGTTTCCACAAGTTTAATCCTCCATAGCTAAGGAATCAGCCTGTCTTTACTCTTTTAGGTGTCATCCCAGCAAACGGAAGAGTGAAGGTAACTGTGAAGTTCACACCGTTGGAGTACGGTACTGCTCAGACCACTCTGCAGCTGATCATATCACAGTTCAACTCCAAGCCTTATGTGTGCACCCTCGCAGGGACCTGCTTTCCTTACCTGGGCTTCAGGTAAGCCCAGAAAAAAAAAACTAAAAAAACCTATTGTCAATAGCCAGTGACTCCTGAATAGGATCTGTTTTCTTTTTCAGCCAAGGTTCTGGAGAAGTTAAATGATTCCACTTTCCTGAATCCTTGAAATCCAATGGTTCCAGGTCTGTCATTTTGTGATGTCACAGTCCTGAGGTTTCACCATTAGCACCTCAGGGTGTGTTGTCAGTGTTTACTTTTTGGGTTTTTGTATTAGCCCTAGCATTACACTGGGAGAGTCCTACTGATGTCACGGGTAACCCTCAGAGTGATTTGATGCCCCCTATCTGCCAACAATGTATATGTCATGTATGAGGTTGGTGATAATTACATTTGTATAGCATTTTAAAATGCATATATTATCTGCCTGGAATATTTTGGGACATATCAGTCCCTTGGCAAGTTGTGTGTATAAATGAAAATGAAACCTAACTGTGCCTCATACGTGTAGGCAAACATAAATGTAACCCAAGCTTAAGATTTTTTTTAAAGCATCGGATGGCTTATTAAGGTAGTATGCTAAAGCAGTACACAGACATAACAACTACATTAAAACAAAATGTACACATTTATTTACTTCACCTGATTTGATTTTGGCCAGTGATTAGATTTTTTTAAAAAAATGAACAGTCAGACTATGCTTAGAGACCGTATTCAAATACTTTGTTGTTTTTAAACCAAACTTTTAACAAAACAAAAGTTCAATCTTTTTCAAGGGCTGTGCATAAGCACTGGAATAATCATAACAGCAGGTGACCATAACTGTCACACAGAAGTTGGGCTGTAAACTTGCTTAGTCCTTTCATGTCTGTGTTCCATAGTGTGATAAAATACCTCATAAATGTGTGTTGTTCTTGGCTTATGCTGCTTTTTTTATACATGATCATGACCACATGAATATATTCCTCTGGTCTGTAACAACATTTTCCTGTCAGCATTGTGTCACTTTCCATGTTAGGATCTCAATGGTAATGCATTACGTTTGTACACTGTGTTGTACATGCACTGTGCTATAATATCTCAAATACTCACAAATGCTTACCACGTTAATTCTGACTCCAAAGTAATCCAGCAAGCACCTACTAGAATACCTTGGCCATAGCTGTTGGACCTCTAACACTTTGTGAATCAGGACTACCGTTACCATCAGACCTTTTACCCACTGATTTACCTACTCATAATAAAGGATCCTAAATTTGACTGCATTCCTTTGACTATCTGCTAGCACACCACTGTTATGGTATTTTGTATTACCGCTGGCTGTGGCTCTGGTACGCTACTGTATGCTTGCTACCTAGGGTGATGCCAGGATGTACAACACAACAAAAATTACCTAAAATTACTATGAATTCATGAATGGGGATTGTACACCTGATTAAATTAATGTGCCAGTTTGGGAAATCCACCTATACATGTTCCTGTAGGTTGACTGTCAATTGGATGTTACTGGTTTATTAAAAATATAGATAAAATCATAGTATGCACATTTGAAATAGCAGACATGAAAATGACAATGAGTATAGACACATCAGCAAACATTACTACTGTACTACGAGTTGTTTCACTTCAACAAGGTACATGTACAATCATGCATTTAAGGTAATACCCATAATATTTTGCAACTGGCTTTGGTGGCCTTTTAAATGTGGTTGAAATTTCCCGAGTACTTTTATTTGCATGTTCTCCACATTGTCTGGGCAAAGAAATAAAAACATCCTCACACTTCCAGAATGTGTTGGCATTATCATACATGAGCAATGGCCAGACATTAAAAATTGCCAGTTTTTTGTATTTAATTAGGAAAAAATATGCTTATAAACAGAGAATCTAATTCCAAATTCAAGAAGCCATGCATTCCCATTTGAATTTAGATAAGAACGCTTCAGTAATATAATTGGCCTTGATTGTGTTTCACCATGCGTCTAAATAGTAAACCATTTCTCCCTCCTCCGCTCTGTTCCCATGAGAAAGTGACTGCAATCCATCAAAGAGGACAGATCTGCATTGCTCTCCTGTTTATGGCATGAAGATGTTAATGATTCTCCAGAGGCATACACTCTGATATCAAGTTAACAGTCATTCAAAGGTCACCTACAGATCAAACTCCCCCCTAAGAATGGTTTGCACAGCCTGCCTGCCATTAGCTCAGACATAAGTGGGTAAATTGAGTAATGAGAAGGTAGATGGATATATGGATGTATGAAGATTTATTGATTGATAAAGAGGACCTTGAGAGATTTCTAGATACAAATGTATTTAGAAATGCATTGGTTCTTTGAGAGAAACCTCTGCTTTTGTTGAAAATAGAATTCAAATTTTTATATTTTTATTATATTGTTAACCATGCTGGTGTTCTGTGCTCCAGGCAGCAGGAAGATAATGAGGAGCAGGGCTGTGTGTCACTGAAAGAGCTACTGGACCCTCAGGCCATCTCACTGGTGCACCTGTCCAGGACCAAGAGGAAGCTGAAGCCAGCTCAGGCCCAGCCCCAGGCCCTGACCAAGGTTATACCCACAGCCCACTGTTATACACTTCCTCATCACACTATCAGCAGTTTGTCTAGAGGGAAATCCAGGACAGTGTAATACAGCATGACCAAACCTTCAGCATTCAGTACTCTGGCTGTAAGCCCCAGCTTCATAATCACTGTGCTACACACCCTCCCACTTTAATGATGGTTTTAAAATAATTATTGTTTTAGTAATTGAACAGTGGTACATCCATCACATGTAAATTTGTGAACTTTGGTTGCTGTAAGTGACTAGTAAAAGTCATACTGTCTTGCTGTGCATAAGGAGACAGAGCAGCAGAACATGAAGCCTCCCGTGGATGTGACCACACCTGCTGGAGTGGCCAAGATGTTGATCCAGCGGCCAGACAAAATGAGCTCCAAAGACCTTAGAGAAGGTATATTCTGAGACTTTTCATTTTAACCAACCCAAACTCATTTGCATGGCTGGATAGTTTTTAGCTTTTTTTGAGGTACCATGCTCATTGGTACAACTTTAATGTTTCACCCCTGATCTGGTACCAATACTCACCAGTGTCAAATTTCACAAAAATGACAACCTAAACATTTTGAATATCATGCAAACATTTTAGACAAAGTCTGTGGTTACAATATTATGAAAAAAAAAACTAATAGAAGACTAATTTTTAGTTTTTGGATCTCCTCCATTTCCACTTGTTTGCATTTTTTCACTCACAATGTTAGAAGAAACATTATTTCTCCTTGGTACAATTATGAATACAGTGGGCAAAATCAGTTCAATGGTAGATACCCACGTCATTGATATTGGATAGCTGCATGCCTAGGTACATTAGACTTGCACCATGTTGGTCATGTGTCCATAAGGATAGACTAGTGAGCTGGACAAGTAACAGGCATGATCATGTGCAATAATATAGAGGGCAATGTTTTTTATGCTGTATGCAGTTTTGGAATGCTTTATTTATTATTTTAATAAAATAAAAATAATAGCTTGTCCAAACGTTTTTGGAATGTCTGACTTTTAAGAATTATCATTTCAACTCAAGAAGAGACGTTTCTTACACAGGGGACATACTAAATGCAGCCTCATGTAGAGCAAAAACAAAGCAAAGAGGATCATAACACTTCTCTGCATGTCAGTGTCAAAATATCAGATGTAGTTGACATTATGTCTGCCATTATTCTGCAATAGCAAGGTGTGGCAATGCAGAAAAACATTTTGATTTGGTGCTGTTTCCTGCGGAGGGAAAATAAACTAAAGTGTGATAAATTATGTTCAGATAAGCATGATAAAAATGTTCAGATACCCATTATTCATATCATGAATTATTGACAAATCATCCACTCCTATTATTTTCATATTCATTAAGGCTATTGTTTTAGGCCATTGCTTATATTAGGTTTAGGAAGGCTTCTGAGCTTATTGTTCCACAAGTGTGACATTGTTCACATTCTGTGCCATCGCCAAGAGTGTTTTCATATTGTCCCAGTTGTTCTTGCTTTACGCTGGTTTACCTGTTGCTTATTTAGTTGGTGATTTTAGTGAGTCCTCATTATTCATTTTCTCAGTGTACCCAGATAAGATAAAATCATTGTGTCCTTTCTCCAATCATTGCCAACCTCCTTCATCTCTGCTAGTGACAACACATGGCTTTGTCCCTGAAATCAGTCTTCACACATCACCCCATGCAAGGCACTGGTTGTGTGAGAAGTGTTGCTTGTTGCTTTCCAATCACATTCCAACTTAATTTACTGTAACTCCAATTTAATTAATTGCAGAATTAGTTAGCAATCAATTCAGACCCAAGAAGCAAGGAGAATTAACTGTGCAATCAAGTTCTTTATTGATCAATTCAATGCAGACTAAAAATGAGCACAAGAAGACACTGTGGCTCTCCATGGTAAGCATTTGAAACGTCTGCTATAAGCAATATGTAAAAAAAAAAAATCTTTTTCAAGTGAATGACCTATTTTCATCATTAGGCTTTGATATGTATAATATGAAAATGAATAATATTCATAAAAATATTCAGGGGGCAGCCTGTAGTCTAGTGGCTAAGGTACATGACTGGGTCCCCTGAGGTTGGCAGTTCAAGCCCCAGCCCAGCTACAGCAAAAACACCACTGCTTTTGAGCCCTTGAGCAAGGCCCTTAACCCCACATTGCTCCCAGGGGGGACTGGCCCTTGGTTAGTCTTATCAACTGTAAGTTGCTTTGGATAAAACCATCAGCTAAATGACTGTAATTTAAAAATATGGTGTCTGTTGATTTTATGGCCAATATTGTGATGCAGCAGGTCTTGCAGAATTTATTGGGTGGCCTTTAACTGTAATGACATGTAATGATGCAATTAACAGTACATCTCAGTTATTCTGTGCCATTGTGACCTTATCTTTCAGAAGCCGATTCCTCTAAATATGGGAGATAGACCCTTAGTTGAACTGCAGTTGGCATTTAATCAAATGTGTTTGGCATCAAATCTGATTCACTAATTATAGACTTGGCACTGTAGAGTCTTTATTGGAAGCAAACAAAACAAAATTGGAAGCACTGGACATGAATACTATATTAGGGTTGCTGTTAAAGTCCATCAAGAAATGTCAATTAACACATAATTTGTTTTAGTCTCTGGTCGAAATATTGAACATTGCCAGAGGGCTATTTGCAGAGTGAATACGTTTGTAACAGACAGTAAGACTTCCTATTGCATGAAAAAGGGTCTGAGCCCATAGTTCAAGAGTGAGTTATTTCCATCCCTTGTGAATTTGCAATGGCTATCCAGTTTTGTTTTTTTTTTTTCTTTTTTAAAGCAATGTCCCAAACAAGGGTGGAGTTCCAATCAAGACAGATGAAAGAAGCTCTATTTGAAAACAAAGTCCATCAGGACGTCCAAGAAGAGAGAGCCAACACTTTACGATGGTAGGCCAATGATAAAGCAGGCCTTGGCTAAGGTTCTGCTGGCTCTTTGTGCTAAGACGCTGGGCTCTAATGTGTGGATGTGCCTGCACAGTCCTATTTAATCCTAGCAGTGCCAGTGCACCCGCTAGCATCGCCCAGCAGGGAGAGATTGTACTCATCTCATCTCACAGCAGCAGCACCACTAGCTCTGCATGCACTAGATCTGTCTACACAAGCTGTGTATGGTTTAGCCCTTTAATGCAATGACTGTAAGGCTCTGTCAGGGGAATGTGGTGTGGAAATGAGCAGTATCTGGCAATAGATACTTTGAAGGAGACTGCAAGCTTGTCAACACTCAGAAATTTCATGCTACAGCCTTGAGATAGGACTATGAATAAAACTGAGCATTGGTAAAAAAAAAAGGACATTGATAACAAAGAGAAACAGGCTCGATGAGTACTGTTCCAGTTTAACACAAGAATCAGTTTTCTGTAAGAAAAAAGAAAAGCTTTACAAAGTACAACACACCAAAAGGAATCAACAGATTCCTCACTCTCTGTCTTTGAGTCGACACAAGTGCATTTCACAACTTCAATGCTAAAAATGTTTCTGCTCTGTCAGCGAGGAAAATAAATTCACCTCACTTGATGCTTTAAAGAAACTGTACAATAATAAATACATGAAATTCATATATATAAAATTTGAAAGATTTCTATGGTAATAGTTTAGCTATACTAATGAATCTTGCCACTATGTTAAACAGGCAAGTTTGTCTTGGGAAGGATCCAGTCTCAGCACAGAGAAAGAAGCAAATACTGGAAGAAAGAGAGGTGGCCAATCATGAATACAAGGTAAAATGAACCTGACATTCAGCTGACTGAACTATAGTACAGGACTGAATGATGGAAGTAGCTGAGGAGGCCAGGAAGAGGGAAGAGAAACTAAGCATCCTTCTTTCTGTGACCAGAAAGAAGGAGAGCTAAGAGAAAGAAATGTAAAATTGCTTAGTACATTGTGGGGCCATCACTGCTTTTGATTAACCTGACTATTCCTCCACCAATGTCAAAATGTTTGGTTAACAGATTTGTGTTGACTGATTTGCTGTGCACTTAGACATGATCGATGGATGTCACAATTCCTTATTATGTGGTCCCCTGAGCTCTGGTTATGTGGTTCTGCTGAGCTTTGATGATACACTGTCCTCTCTTTAAAGTTCCATGGCAACATTGAAAAGAATGCTATTGTTTGCGAAATATCAGCACTGTCAGAGTTACTGAAACTCCTGGAAATTGTATCCCTATAATAATCCCTCTTTTAAAGTTACTGAGGTCTCTACTTCCATGCTAGGCTTAATTATGGGCATGTTCAGGTTTTCCATGCGTTTCCTGTGCACTATTATCTGCTGAGTGAATGAATGAACCGAAACTGTTCCATTGCCTATACCATGCATATATGTATTGACCGTCATTTGCTTTGCTGTTTGCAATTTTCACCCTGTGCATGCAGAACATTTTGTTAGGAAAGAAAAAGGTGTATGGACATAATATATCTATATGGATTTAAAACTGATAAATGGGATTGTCAAAGTTCAACTAATGAACAGTAAGGTCATTGTATACTATTGGTGAGCAGAATTAAATGACCTGAATAACCTTTCCAAACCTGACATTAAATCCCAGCAAATGCATCCATGTGGAAAAATCTGACCTGCTCTCTGAAATTTGAGAGGAAACCTGAGAGTCAGAATGGAGAAGAATGACAAACAACTGGTTATTTGTGAATGTCAAATTCCGTCTTTAAGTCCTCTGTAAGAGATTTTCTGAATTGGACCTCAATTACTCAGTCACTGCATCTAGTTTCAAATGAATGGATTAGCTCCAGATACTCCTCTCAGTGTTCCTCGCTAGTGCATGTTGTTGATATACAGTAATATTACACTGTTTAATTAAAATATGTAAATTAAAAATATCTACAGTATCTTTTATATCATGTTGAGATATATTCTGCATCTGTTTGATGAAACACATTTAGAATGGTATTGCCAGTTTCAGGTATACATTCTAAGAGACTATATGTAATATAATGCAACTGCTAAAATGATTGAAGCTTATGATATTACTGGCTGCCCTGGACATATTCTTCTCGTTAAATATTGCCACATAAATAGTTTTTATCAGACTAAACAGTAACACACAGTTGGTAGTGAGTCATCTTGAAACAGATCTGGATGTCACAGTGTCCACAGTTTGTTCACAGCATGGAGTGCAGTTGCCGGGGCAGCCGCGGGGGATTTTGGGGACGGTGGAGAGAGATGGATGGGTGACACAGTCCCCCAAGATGTTACACAGCGCTTCCTGTCCTTTCTCCTCTGTGTTTACACATTGTATACTTTATGAGAACTTTGTTTTCTGGAGAAGGGTAGACAGACACTTCTTCAAGAGACAAACTCTTTCCTCCCAGCTTCTCCACTGGAACCCTGGAAAGCTGCCAGGACATGGCCCCATCCCCATCAAACTAGTCCCATGCATACGATTTCCCAAACATCCAATAAGTGTAATGTATATGTGTTTATTCACAGAAAAGAGAGGAAGCGAGGACAGAGGCTGTCTTTGACCAGGACCGGACAATATTGTCACTGAGGCATGTCCAGCGCACTGCAGGCCAGGTAACATTGTCACCTATTGACTAGACCAGTAGGTATGGATTATTCAACTCTGATCCTTTTCCAAAGGACAGATATGTTATTAGTCAATGTGTATATGCTGTCTACTGCACAACGTCATTCTTGAAGTAGTGAATGCAACCATGTGCAAATAAAGTAGTGAAAGCAAACATGTAAATAAGTACATGCACAATATGTAGCTTATGTAAAGGTGATATCAGTTGTATCCCATCTGATATGTAACCTCACACCCCTCTGGGACAGAGCTCTTCAAATCTAATCTAATCTTGCTCAAAACTATACCATACCAGTCCATAATGTGTTTCAGATGCCACTGTACACCCCAGAATTCCACACCTACCCCAGCAGCTTTCTGGATGTCAGACAGAGGGCTTTGACACTGCTTCAGCAAGCTGCCCGCAAGGTATGCTTACCCTCTAAATTCCTCAAGATCTGCCTTGTTACAAATGTCAGAAATATTGAATATAATATAAGGTGCCTGCAGTCTGTGCTGCATCAGATGAACAAGTAGTGCAGTCCTTAGGTCAGCAGTATGGAGTGATAAGAGCTGGTGGCCTGCATACTTCTAAATGGACAGACAGGTGGTGAATGGTCTCTTGAATCCATGTAGGATACTATAACAATGAGACAGACCTATGTCTATGATTGAATCCAAATTACATCCTTAAAAACAAATATGGTCATTGAGTAAGACTTTGTGTGTTCACACAGGATGATGGCAACACAACTTTCAGTGATCCATGGTCTGTATGTTTGCTAGAAACATTGTCCTTTAAACAAAAATAAAAAACTATTGGAAAACAATGTGGATTTTACTCATAAATGAGGTCTGGCTGTCTATAGTCCAATGTCTTTGGGATTTTACAAGCCAGTAAGAGCACTTAATGCCTTAAACACTGAACTTCTAAACAGTACATTAAGAATGAGCATCCAAAGGTCAGCTATATTTAGTTTGATGAGCTCGTTAAAGAATACATTTTACTGTGCCTCTGCTACCCTTTGTTATATGTGCCAAATTTAACAACATGCCACAATGTGAAATTTAACGCTTTGTTTATCATTTCTGCCAACAGAAATACAATCATGTTCTTTTATACACTAAGGGATATTTTATCCTGGTTTATAATGGGGAGTTGCCTGGTTGCAATCAGCAGTTCTGTCTCTGTGCTCTGTTCAGAACATAAGCATTAAAATGAATGCATGCACTGAAATATCCATCTATAAAATCCATATCTCTCAAAAAAAGTAATAAATGAACAACTTTGCTGTCATTTCCATGTTTTTAATTTCACTGATTAATCTTGTTTTGAGATAAAGAAAATTTGGCGACATAATTGGTTTCTGTAACTTCTACTTGCATTTTCCCAAAATTGTTTTATCTCAGCTTTAGCAGAAATAGTATGCTACAGAAAGTTTATGTCTATATTCCTTTGATCAGCTTCAATAGTTATACATGAAGCGTTTATTTTATAAAGTGCTTGAGTGCATTACTAAAACTAAACAAACACTGTTTATTTGACAAATGCTTGCTTCCTTGAGGGTCTTTTGTGTTTAATCCCAGTATAATGTGCAGTTACACAGGGTTTCACTGATGGGGAATTATCAGCAAGTAATCACTGAGACAATTCTATTTATATGAAATGTATACCAAAGCTTTAATGGGTCTTATCAATGTTTTCTTAGTGAATTTAGAAACCATATAAAATTGCATAATAATGTATTCTGAGGTTACCTACCCATAGTTCAATGAATAGCATTCAATACATTCATACTTAAATAGCCATGGTTTCAAAAAATATTGTTCTGTGAACTTAAGATCTTTAATTAATATAAATCCTGCCCTGGTTTAACCTACATCAAGACCTCTAAACCCTTACACAAAGCTCACAATGCATTTCCCCTCTTCCTCTTTGCCTGTTTATTACTATTACAGTTGAGTCTGCTAAACTGGAAACAATTTCTCTACCATGTGGACATGTCCATTTTAGAGATGCACTGACCTTGCTTAAGAAGGAATTTCAATGTGCTGTTGTAAATCCTGGAGCTGAAAGATATAGATATAAGTACAACGCACTTATAAGCTTGGCTTAGAGCTTAAGAGGTATCTGGAAGGGAAGACACTGGTATTTGCAAATGCTGCTTGGGTCACTGCTATGCCCCATACACCTGTGGAGGAAGCATTATGCACTTTTGCTTTTCTGAAAGGGTACTGCTCAGAGGAGTGGCATATCTGCTTTGATAACAGCTTGTGGATCTAGCCTGTTGTGAGAGAGTGGTAACCCTGAGAAGAACCCTGGACAGAATGGGTAAAAGCCATTTTTTTCAAGTTGTTTTTTGGGATTTTTCCACTTTATTTGACAGTTATAGTGGAGAGGCAGATAGGAAATGCAGGAGAGAGAGAGGGGAGGACATGCAGCAAAGGGCCCAGGCCAGATTCAAACCTGGGCTGCTGTGGTAAGGCCTTATGTAGCATATACGCTACCAGATGAGCTACCAGAGCACACCAGGGTTAAAGCCATTTTTGGGTCATACACAGTACAACATTTTAATACAACTTTTTGAAGGTGTCTTTCACGCCTGGTGTCATATTTGGAACTTTGGTCCATTTACCCTCTAAGTACAGGTCCATTGAGCAGGTGAGAAGATTGTATTCACTCTGGAGTTCTCAAAAAAAACCCAAACCATTCTCCACCTGAAAGGGATGGTCACAGGCCATTTGCAAGTGAACAGGAGTGTGGTTCCTTATGAGTGAAAATGCAATCTGACTAAACTACAGAGAAGAAATACTTGATGAATAATGAGCTGAAGGTGAAAGTTTTCACTTGCTAGCTAAAAGAAGCAAAATGATAACAGCAACAAACAAGGATCATGTGTCTTGAGTACTATAAGACAATCCAAAATGCACTTCTCAAAGTCTCAACAATCTGTCACATTGCAAGATTTCCTCAAGTGTCCTTTATGGATAAATATAAGAAAATTATAATTTCCAAAGGGACATTTTAAATGTTATGATCACAGTATGTAATTGATTCTCCATGCAATAATGCTGAATGTGGATCTGCACTTGGGGTAAGGCACTCTACAGATTTTACATCATTTGGGAGCTAGAGCGCCTCTCTCATATAACATCTCATCCATATTCATCAGACCCAGCTACAAGGTTGCCGGATGTGAATGAAGGATCACCGTGATTCTTCTTGAACCTTGCTGGCCATGAAAATCAAATTACAAAGTTGCATCTGAGCTCACAGAAGGAGGAAGTCATCAACCTTCACAGATTTAATTACAGGATGACAAATTTAGCACACAGAGTTCAAATGTGCCTGTCTTTCTGGGATGAGTGGTTCTGGCGTATCCAAAATGAGGTTAGATTTGCTATCCCCAGGAAGATTTGCTGTTCAATTCATACAGTTGAAATTAAGTGTAATTCCAGTGTCAACGACAGCAATTAGACAGACCAGCATGAGAGGGAAGTTTGTGATTTAGTGTTATCTCTCTTCCAAACTATCACATCTGCCTGTGTCAAAACAGACGTGTGATAAGAGGGCTGATGGGGTACAATCAGAAACAGAACCAAAAAAATGTACCAAGAATTTTGCATTGACAGCTCTGAAACCCAGATTCAGATTTGGCCTGTGTTGTGTGCATTTCAGGTTTTGATTCGCTGTCGCATGAATAACCGATTAGCATGCTTGAAGCAGCTGGTCCACAAATTGAAGACACATGCCAATAATGACTCATGTACAGGTGAGCTTTGTATAACCAGGTAAAGAATTATCTGTCATAACAGAGAAAAGAAAATATAATACTACTGCATTTGTTTCTGATACATCACATACTCTGGTTTGACAATGGATGAGTTTTTTGCTTGCAATTGTAAGAAAGTAAGTTCATATCTAATTTCTTCAAAGTACTGTCTGATAGGCATTCATAGCTCACCCATATCCATCAAACCATATTTGTTTTTTTTTTTCAACATCTACTTTCAAAAGTTTATGTTGAAAAAAATTTAAAAAAATGAAAAAATTCCCATTTTTCCCCACCCCTTACTCAGCTCCTACCAACTCCTCTGAATCACATGACAGCCATGACAACCCTGAATATGCACTACCACTTACATGCTGCCTATGTCTTCGGAGGATGACAAAGTCAGCTACTATGTCTTGTGCATTCATCGAGAGCCACCCAACTGAGCAGGAATGGCTGCTACAGAGCAATTACTTAGTACACTTAACTGGCTTATCCCCTATCATTCTGCTGGTGAGACACACAGAGGCCTCCAAATCAGATTTCCAAAGGTTTTGTACAATGTTTTTATCCTAAATTCTAGAATATGAATGTAATGATGACTTGTGTTTGCAATTAAACTTGTCCTTTGTCACAGGGGATGATGAGAAGCCACTTTCTTTAAAACTGTCCTTAGACAACCTTCATCCCTTCTCCTTTCCCATATTCAAGGCTCCTGATCACCTGGATGAGCTTGTAAGTAAGGACCTCCCAGACATTTTGTAGGTGATTTTATATTGCTTGTGTTTTGAATTCACTATTTATGGAAAATATCTCAATATTTCTCTATCAGCATATTTTATTTTCTCTGCCATTTTTGTCTTGGAGACATGCATGTTACAAAAGCAACTGAACTGATCAAGGCAAAATTAAAGTAGATATGAGTGATTTGATTCTTACACTAAATTCTAGAAATCATAAACACTCTATGTGACAAATAAGAATGTGTCCAAGATGAGCACAGAAATCAGTCGTAAGGGGTTGACCAATTGGATTACAGATCTGAGATCAGTTTAGTAGAGTATGAGTTAGAACAGTAAATGAGTATGTGTGATGAGTTATCAATGGATCTTTTAGAACATCTGTAAAGAAACTTGTTTCAGATTATCACTCTGATCTGTGAAAATATTAACGCGAGTACAGCAGTGAAAGGTGTGACAGGGATATGACAGAGTAGTTGTGTACTCTCCTCTCAGGCTCCTCATACATCGGCTCCAGTTCCTGTGCGGTGCGTCCCAGTTCTAATCAAAGCACATGTCCCCTTCTTCAAGCTCAAGGTATTGTCCTCATACGCTTCATCACAGCTGTGCTCTCTCCTGTGAAATACAGTAACAGATCTGAAACTTTGAGATCAGGTCACTACATATAGAGAGGTGATCTGAGTCCTCTGATGAACACATTTAGTCTGCATATGACACAAAACAAGGCTTAGCCTCCTCCTCCAACCCCTAGATAACTCTTAAGTTAATCTTAAGGACATAATAGTTGCTCTTATAAGAAGCACAGGCCTCATACATTATGAATGCTGTTATGCTAAGGCAGGTTAATGTGGTTGACAGCTGTGTATCATGCAAGCATGTTAGTTTTCCTTAGATTGCCGGCTGATGCATTAGATTATGGTATTTTTTCAGAATGTTCCCTCTTGTGTTGAATTCTGTTTTGGTAAAATGCAACCATCTTCCTGTTTTTTAAGGTTCCACAGCACTACAAGTTGATGGGTTATCAGCAAGTGTCTACTTTCCAGGCCTTGGACAGCTTTCTTGCTCATACCCTGACCCGGCCACTACGAGTAGGTGCTGAGGTAATAATAATAATAATAATAATAATAATAATAATAATAATAGATTACATGATAAATATAGGTTACATGTTACTAGAGCAAGTTACATCAAATGCTGCCCATTGTGACTTTGTAAGTTTATAAATATATAACATACATACCTAGCTCTAATTAATGTAAAACTGAAAAAAGTTTTATGTAATGCTCGGAAATTTCTTCATATTGGGTAATATCACTTTGTGTCATTATGTTTCTTAGCTAGGCAGTGTCTAAAAGTTCCGTGAAAGCAGATTTTTCTTGCATTGCTCCCATGCTGTCTTCATCAGTAAAGATGTTTGCTCAGAAAAGTAACTGGGTTATGATTAGCTCTGATTCAGATTTGAACAGGTTTGCAAAGAACCATTTGTTCAGGGGTAGCCATGTCTAAACAGAGCTCCAATGCCATCCCAGGGAACACAGGGGAAGTGGTTCCTGACTGTGGACATTAGTACATGTTTTCTGACCTCACAGTTTGCATAATACTATATCTCAAGTCTTTTCCAGTGGTCACATGGAAACCTGACCCTTCTCCTAGTACTCAGCCACCCTGTTATTGTGCTACTGAGTAAACATAACAGGGACCATGATAGCCATCCATCAAAATTCTGCAAACACCATGGAAACATGCTATAAACTATGCTTCTCATCCTGCACTGAGGGCTCCTACTAAAATAGCCTCAATGCCGCATAAAATACATAACCAAAGTCAACAAACTGAAGATCCCATGATACCGTTTAGATGCATTTGACATGACTCATTACTCTTTCTGTTCATATTCACGCATATTTTAAACTGAATGTTTTTTGAGCTTTTATAGTGGTGTTTATTATCATAATGAATGTTCTGAATGAAACGCTGCATTCTGAAATGGTTCCACATGAAATGTTTGCATTCTATGCTGCAGGATGAACTTCTAGCAGCAGTGATCACACCGTCAGAATTCAGTCTTTTAGAGACCAAGAGCCCAGAGTGTAACCAGCAGAACCAGGCTGTGGACCATTTAGAGACCCCACTCCTGAGCTTCAGTGCTCCCTCTGCCCTGCTGCAGCCTCCACACAACCACACACTTAGGATCTTTGTAAGTCCTGAGCCAAACCGCAGACTCCCCGCCTACCTTTCATACTACACCGTATGATTATGCTAATTTCTAACGGATTATTCATGATTCACGGATGATTGAGTATAGTTATTGGTAAGTAGTGATGTATGGTGATTGGTGAAATATTGGTTTATGAATTGGTTTAGAAAAGTTTATGCTTGAGGCATAATGTAGTGTAGTGTAATGTAGTGTAATTTGCAAACAATCATACTACATCACTGTACACAGCACAGTCATGAAGCGTAATATCGTGGGACACTGAAGCTTAATAAAAACTTAATAAGAACAGTGAAAGGATCCAGTAATTATAAAATATCAACCATATGGCTATGGCCTTCAACCAGACACCTCAGATTATGATGGGTGGTATCACTTGAGCAAAACATGGATTCATGTATTGTTTTTGTGGGCTGGACTATTTCCCCTGTGATGTAGAATCCCTCCCCAGGCCTGCAGACCTTTAAACAGCCACCTCGTTACCTGGAGTGTGACCCCGAGTACCACCTATGTCCCCTCCCGAGGTACCCCGTTTACAAGGAAGTCAACATGGGGCTTCTCACAGGCAATACCCTGAGGAAGTTCCTAGACCACATGGTAAACACCAATGAACATGAGAAACAACAAAGAGAGATGATTATAGAACCAAAGGTATTAAAGAACACCTGGGGAAGTCTGATTAACCTTAAAAGTAGTATTTAATGCATGTGTTACCCAAAACTTACAAATAATTTGGCTCATTAGCTTATGAAACTAACCCCCAGGGAAATTATTTGATTAGATATTCAGAGGTTCTAAGTAGTAGTCTCTAAGTTTATATTTAATTGATAGTACCTGTCATCTCTTGAGTATGCAGCAAGATTTTATGAACATCTTAAATGTTCAGCTACATCAAAAGCAGCCATGATTATTTTTTAATATTTGGTTGGCAGGGTATCATCTTATGGCTATTTGGTCACCAAAAATAGAATTTATAAAAAAAGAGTCAATGGGCAAGGCTTCTGAAAACACTTTAGGTACACCATGCATACAAATTTAATCCTTAATTTTTACCTGTACATCACGAATGTGCTCCTCAAAAATACTCACTTTACATCCAGGTTGTGCAATAGCACGATGAACGGGATACTTCTGGAGTCTTCTGGAGAAAAAGCAGCTTGTTTGTTGTTTACTCTCTGTTTATTCACAGGAAGTTATCCGAGGAGTGATGACCTGGAAGAAATTCCAGTCAGCAGCTGTATACTGTCTGTCCAGCCCTCCAAATGTGATTAGCTCCAGGACATCACACATGTAAGGACATGATCATGCATGTTGAGGAGTGATTGAAAATGATGTGAAATTTCAGCTGCAGTGTCTGGCTGCAGAAAAGACTCAATTTTGTATAATACATTTACATCCACAACTCTAATCTTAATCCTACCAATAACCAAACCATACATTTGACTGAGTACAATGCTTGTTACTTTAAGTAAATTAATTTCCTTGCAGAACCAGAATACACTATTTGCACCGTGAGAAAAGTAATATGTAGTAATATGGGAGTAATGGAGATCCCACTAAGAGACAAAGATTAAAGTCACAGGTCTTACTGTTACACTTGTATCCTTCAACTGATTTTCTGAGTAAACATTTTATTTCAAAAACCAAAGTAGCTCAAACTTTTGTTATATCTGTATGTACATGTCAGCATTCAGTCAACTCTTTTGTTATTGTGACCATACAGGTTGGAGGCCATCAGTCACCTTTAAAAAAGAGATGTGGACTAGGTGAAGCATTTGTTTTACTCATGGTACAGTGGAGCTAGGACCAGGGTTTTAAAGTTGATGCAAGCTATAACAGGCAGCCAGTTAAGTGAGATAAGGAGGGGAGTGACTTGAGCATGCTTGGAAAGATTTAAAACAAGACATGAGGCAACATTCTATTTTAGAAGAATGTTTAGCAGGTGTATAGTGGCACAGACAGGAAGAGTGATGAGCAGCGATAAGCATCAGTCCAAATATTAGAGGACCAGGCATTAGCATAGCATAGATGGTGAGGAGAGGATGGATACTTCATATCTTATACAGAATCAATGGGACGTTAAAGAGCCTTTTCCATCTAGGGTAAACCCCAGGGGAGGAACTCCTTGGGCATCCAGACCGAGGGAGATGTCTTGGACCGGTTTTAGAGTGCCTTAGTTTTAGCCAGCCTGAGCTTGAGGCAAAAGTCTGTCATCCAGCCTGAGATGAGCTTTATGGAAGATGAGGTGTGTTGTGAGTCAATATAATTATGCAGTTAAATTTAAAATGAAATGTAGATCTAGATATAAATAAGAAGTCCGCCTGTGTTCTATGGTTCACAAGTAATTTTGGTTAATTTTCAGTTGTTTGTAATTATGAATTGAAATGGAAGCATGTGTGTTTCACCAGTTTGCACTAAAGTAACACAGACTAATTTGTATTATTCCTGGCACATTAGGTTACTCTTGGTTTAACACATAACAATTCACTTAATTGTTTGATATATAATTAGCATTTTATAAAGATCACATACTGTAGGTATTTGCACCTTATAGTATCCAAAACACGTTTAATTAGTTTTTGCCATGTTTGTGTGTAATATTTAATATATCAAAAACCACAATAGCCCAAGTATTTTTTTAATATAGGAAATCTATTCCATTTATTTAGTAACAAATGAAATATGTGGCCCAAAACCAAGGTACTGTATTTGGACTGAATTTTCATTTAAGATTTACTGAATTGATTAATAACTCTGAGTCCCTCAGAATTTCCAAAAAAAGCAAGGAAGGATAAATTATAGATGCAGTGCCTAATTATGAAGACTCCTTGGAGATAAAATATCGACACAGATACTTATACAATACTTACACAAACATTTTATAGATATAAGATAATAACAAAGACAATGTTAATAAAAATAATAACATGCTAAGACATTTGGAGTGTAGAGGCTTTACCTCTTTTCCATTAGGTTAAAAAAAAGCATCATTACCTTGTTTTTAGCTGCTTTTTATGCTGGTCAGTGCTCTTTGCCGCCTCATTCCTGCAGTGTTTGAGAGATGAGTGATGGTGTATTCCCTTCCTGACATCCTCACACAGCCCCCCTCCCACCACTGATTAGCATTTGCGGAAATATTGTGATTTAAAATATGTTTATGGAGCGGCAGGGCACCCAGAACTCCATTTCCACTTGAGAGATGTATCCTTTCATCCTCAGGAATTCACCCAAACCTGAGGTTACAGCAACTTGGCTCTCTTTCTTCAGCTGTGTTGAAACAGTGTCCAAACACTGGGATAAGTTATTACAGTATGACAATGGGATGCTGTAGCTTTGTCTTTATTTGGAATGATCTTTGTCCAATGTGGCCTTGTAACGAACAAAGTGCCTGAGTCATTTTTAATGTGAAAACAACAGCAATGAGTCCAACTGTTTGACTTTGATACTTAAGTTGTCCTCAGTGGTAAAAACACTACATTGTTTTATGGTGTGTATTGTATTCCTAGTGAAATGTAATTTGCTGAGAGGTGTGAATAAACACAAGACAAGATCAAATAAAATACAATGTAATGCAGGATTTGTATGCAATATCAATACAATATACACTATTTATTTATATATTACAAAAAATATGCCAGTCTGCAGATGCTCCCTAAATGAGAAAAGGAAGAACAAGTAAAACAAACAGATAATGTTTGGTTCAAAGACAGTTTTTTATTTTGCTGTTTAGTCCACAATTTCAGATTTTTTAATCATCATTTAATGGCTCAGCTTTTATTAAAGGTTTTTGGAAAGTGTTCATACCATTTGGAGTTTACAACACTTTTTATAAATACCCCCTTCTGTTTGATTACAAATCAAGAGAAAGGCATGTTTGTGCCAATTGGTATGGAGGGCACTTTATTTTGGAGTGATATTTGTAGCAGCACTGCTACCATTTACAATTAAAATGAGTTTTTCACTGCAGTATCTGTATGAATTGATTTTTGCCATTGTAGCTCACCTCAGTCATGATCTTTAATTTACACAATGTTTTGTGTTTATGTAAACCAAATCCCCAGAACTTACATGGCTGTGTATCACTCCCAAACAGTTGTTTATGCAGCACATCGTGGAACACCACTAAGATGGAAAACAGCCACATTAGTAATGCTCAAATGTAAAAACGTAGCATATTCCCAGAGTGATATACTTAATATTAAGCTTACAGTCTATTATTCTGCCGTTAATTATGCTGTTTAAGATTCAGCATAGCATGCTTTCAATGGCTTTCATCAATATGATTTATTTAAATATTCTAATCATGTTCAGCAGTATATGAAAATGTAAGTCAATAAAGCAACAGTTTATTTAAGTCATTGCCCAATTACTATTGACCCAGAAATTATGTAAATTATTACTCTGTCAGCAAAGCCCTGGAAAGAAAATACTGGCTTTGGCTATACATAATAAATGCCTCAATGTTTCAAGACTGCTTATATTCTGATGTGTTTTTTTCCAGCAGATCTGACCCCTTTAATGGAAATATACTTCCATATTCAGCACCCCCTGCACTAGACAGTCTACCTGAGGAGTTGAAAAAAGACCTGATAGATGGACTGTAAGTACAAGGTCAACATCCGTACTCACAGTGGAAATGCTAAATTCACGGAACATTCAGAATCACAGCCAGCACCCTAAACACACTGAATATCCAGAGTCAAAATGCCAAAATGCTCTTAACACTCTTAACACAGATGACACCTGGAACACTCTCACTCACTCCCTAAATCTTAGTCACACTGAAAAATTGATCTCTTTAGTAAGCATGTTAGAAACACCAAACATTCTACCTTCAGTTCAGCCAAAACCCAAGAAAGACATCCCGCAGACACAGGACACCTAGGTTCATAGATGAAAGCATGAACATATTTGACCTTAAGGGCTAATTCCAACAGGATGAGCAGGATATGTTCCTGATGTTTGGGTTACTGAATTGTTTAAGAAATAGACCAGAACTTTTGTTCTGGTATTTTTAGAGTTCTGCGGTCAAGTGTTTAAACCCCATTGAGGTCATTTTAACTGGTCCCTGGAGCCATGGCTAACATCCTAAACAGCTAGGCCCCTGAGGTCCTTGTTTAACGGGGGATGTTTATTTCTAGAATGCTTTCGTCCTACTGATTTGTGCATTTGTAAAATGCTAAAGTGCACCGTATTAGGATAACAAACTAAGCATGTAGACTGAAGATGATGGCTGCTTAAAGTAGGAGGTTGAACATTTAGACAGAATAAAGGCAAATTGCTTTCAAAGCTCTTCCAATCCCAAAATGCAAAGGGCAGGCTCATCTATGTTACAGATTGTTGGAGATATTGTCCAAGTGTGAAAACTGCAGTGAAAAATGAAACAGACATCTTACAAATTTTAAAGTTATTATTGATTAAACTGAGTCACTTAATCAGCATTTAATTATGGTAGTCAATGCAAACTATGGTTTGTAATGAAGAAAAATTGTCTGGTTTCAACAGCAACTTTGTCCTTTTCTTTGTTCCCTAATCCATAAAAATACTCAGTCCTTTAATTATGCTATTCACTTCTGTAAATGAGCCACCCCTCTGAAGTACTAGATTAAATTATTCACTGCTGTACATAAATGAGATAATTAACTCTCACTCCTCTCAGGTCCCAAGGATATTAATCATCCAGACTGCAGAATGCCAAGAACACCTTGTGTGGACATGATCGCTTGGTTCTGTTCACTTCAGTATCATACCTCCACAGAATGTGTACTGTTTGCTTTCTGGAACAAAATTGTAGCTGCCACACCTGTATATTTCTCTTATTCTCCTGTAGTGGGACATTATTTCATATTTAAAAGTGGTGTGGATGTTTATTTACACAGATCTGAAAGTGAGGGAGGGGTTCTTACGCCGGAGATGCTAAGAGCAGAGTTTCCCCTTCCTGAGAGTGCAACATGCTCACAGCCACTAGAGGGAATGGCCAAATATGACAGGTAACACCAATGTGCAGCCATGTTCTTTTCACCCTGTACAAACACAGTAGAAAAGATAACACTGAAATAAGCATGAGTCTAAGCTGCCTTTCAGTGACTGCAAACCATCAAAAAAGCAAAGATTCAGCCGCCTACTGGAAAAAGCCAGTAGCATGATATTGGAGGTTCAGGAAGAGAGGTTTGGAAGGCAGTGATTTTAAGTAGATTGTTCGACAAATGGATACGCTAACAGTACCATTAAGTAAAGGCCTTCTGTAGTCAAAATGAGTTAAACCTGTTTTTTTTTTCCACATACGGATGTCACATAAACACACTTTAACACTGCAGCCAGACATCAGTGTTATTTTACGAGGGTGATCTTTTCAAAATCCATGGATTTTACAATTTGTGACATCACAACTGGGCCTTTTTTAAAACTAGAACCACCACAGTTTGGCATATACCTTGAACAACCAATGGTCATTTGATTGAGGCACAGTCAAAGGAAAAGAGCAAGAAAAGCACAAACTGTAGGCTATAAGTCATGCCTTGTGGGTATTACATTTGACAGTTGTGACATAGTTCATTAAATACTTTTATTCTGTAATGACATAGTCAGGTTTTTTCCGTATTCTGTTAAACCTATCTACATTCAACCTAAAAATGTATCCCTACCAGTGTAGGCAGACTATATACACTTCCATAAAATAATTAATTAATTTTTGGCAACTGTATGACAACCATAACCTTTGTTTTCAGTAGCCTATCTATTTTTAATAAATGTTTTAATGCACTGTTTATGCTAAAATTATTGTGATTTTAGTTACAAAATAATGTAAGTGAATAAAACATGTTCCAGCAATTTCATCCAAAAATAGCTCAAATCAGCAAAACAGTTCATACAATGTCATCTACAGTGGTCCATATGGCATACACATATTTTCTATATTTTTTCACTTTAATGAACTGGCCTTTACCAAAACTGGAACAAGATTCTGCTTAGTTAATATACTGTTGGGTTAAATGGACAATTATGCAGAAGGATTCCCACTATAAAGTACTCATTATGTCTATTAATGCAGTGTGGAAGCAGGGTGATAGTTACAGGCTACTTTGTCTTTTCAGAGGCTCAGTACCATACATTTATTGAATCAATCATGTAGCTCACACAATGACTGAGTAAAACAATATCAATGTCATTCACAGCTAAGAATTATTTTTAAGAGTTTTGTATAGATGTAGAGATTTAAGTGTTACACCAACATTCAGATGCACACACTTTGCTTGGTGATCACTTCCAAACACATTGTGCTTAATTTGCTAATTGCTAATTTCAAAGCTACAATTTGTTATGTATTCGAACAAGATGTCTTTTTCTACGGCAGAGGCTAGACCATCCTTTAGCAGTAACTCTCTCATCTGATAGTTCTATAAAGTGTGGGAAACTAAACCATTCTCTCTTTGTTGTTTGTATACAGAAAAGCAAGAGAGCAAGAGCCTGAGCTGGCTCAGTCCAGTAAACCGAGCTCCAAGGTGCAGGCAAAACTGAGGGCCCTGAAGGTGCTGGAAAACACAGACCTCCTCCAATACTGAATCTCAGTGGGCTCTTGTTATTTTTCATTAGGAATGAGTAATGAAATTCTAGGAAGGCTGTACTGATCTGTGGATTTTATGGCAATGTATGTGTGATATAATTACAATAATTTATACTTTGTAACATTTTAGCTACATTTATTGATTCACTCTTGAATTATATCTGAAAACTGGTCTTTTTCCCTCTGAGATTATGGTGGTCTAATCTTCAAGTGAACCAGCAGTGGTGTATAAAGAGTAGCTATGGAACCCTCCAGAAGTGCAGTTTCTCACACTGGTTTAAGCAACCTGCATTTGTTAGGGATTATTTATAAACCCTGGACTGTCTAATTCCACAGAATGGAAGCCACTGTAATATTATGTGCAATGCTTTTTTTGCAGTGGTGCTGTGTGGAGTAGTAAATATGGGCATGTGTACAGTAGACAGGAAATTTCAAGTGGGAAGGACAGACATTATGGACTGAGGGGTGAAGATGAGCCTCTTTTGATATCTGTAAACTAAAGTTCATTGACCCTTTGTTTTTTTTAAAAACTTTTGTACCCACTGTTTCATATCTATATACATCTGAAGTTTTCTGTTTATGTAAAAACATTTCTGAGAATTCATAACCATGATTCATTTAATGAACACAATGCCTTCGTTGTACAATGGCATGTAAATGTGTCATATCTCATAAGAAATGTCTTAACCATTGACAAGTACTGTTGACTGTTTGAATGCCTGCACTTATTGGTAGTTGCAGTGACTATTAAAAAACACTCACAGAAACTGCATATTCTGTGATGATTTTAAGCCAAAAAAAGTGTAAGGTACAAATTGAATTGTAGAGCAGTAGTTGAACTCATATACATTTAAGATTATTTTGTGAACTATTTTTTACAGGATTCTGTAATAAAGTATGTTTTAGAATTGAGTTAAATTACTGAACAGCACACATTAATGAACACTTTTTCTGTAAAATTTTTACTCATGATAATGCAGTATTCAAAGTATGTAGAATTAATTTTCTGCATGTGTTCTTCATCCCCATCTTGTGGCAGTGTAGCAATTTCAGCAGATGATCACAGGCCGGCACCTTTCTTAAAAAAACTAAGCCAATCTGGTCACACATAGATTAGTATGTGATCAGCCTCCTAGAAAGAAGAGATTTAAAAAAATAATCAGGTTTGAGTTTTAAGGGCTACTGTCCATATGCTTCCCTAGAACATGTGCTGATGGCTGGAGGAATTCGAACACTCTGAAAACCAACTTAAGAAAAAACTTTGGAATAAGTGAAAATTGAAAAGAGCACTCTCAGGAAATTACCAGCCAGCACCATAAAATGAGTACCTGGTACAACTGTCTGCAGCCTCCAACGTTCTACCATAGTTTCAAACTATGTCCATAGTTTCAAATTGTAACTGATCAATATAACCAATTAATTTGTTTCTGTTATGGAGACAGCAATTTAATAATAATAATGAGTAATAAACAGTCATTTTGATGTGAGCTGTGTAGTCTTTGTTTGGTAAAAAAAAAGTTTAAAAAACTGTTCCGGTTTTGAATAAACTTTTACTTTGACATCAATGAAGTACAAGTTTTGAAAGAAATGTGTTGAAGCTGGGGAGATTGATTGTAGGTAGCCTCTAATATAAGTACTGAAAGTAAAAAGCATTGGCCGTTTCTAAAACTATGGCTGAATTTGTGACTGATTTTGAGGGATCAGAAAAAAATCCAAATGTCAGAATGGACATGTTCCAGGACAGAAATTGGCATAATTATGTATTCCTCAGTAACCAATTTGTTTCAAGAAGCCTGCAGATATTTATTCATGATTTTTTACTTCCTCTGAAAGTGTAAAAAGGGCGCTTGCTGTATTTAATATGGTGCTCATTGTAGAACATATCATAAAAAGGAAGCAATGATTGCACACGATATATGCTCCAATGTTTTGGCAATGTGTGCCTTTGCCAGGGTTCTCAAATATAGGTACAGTGTTTAAAGACATATATAGCCATCGCCAGAGCAGAAGCAAGCGCAACAAATTATAAAATGTAACTGAAAACTAGTTTTAACCTACAACATTCTTTGTCAACAGTATTTTTAAATGTGAATGTTAAATTCACATAGATAACCAGCTTCTCAATACTGTATGGCAACATATCATTGTTAATGAACACAAAAACACTACAGATGCCTTGACTACAGAAAGGCCTATAACATATTAGACAACGCATTGCCTAACCACAAATGTATTACTTATGTAAACAAATTAAGCCACATCATTACAAAAAAGGTCTGAAATCAATGTTTAGATTTAATCCATTGAGTATATACTCTAAACTGATCAGATCTCTTCTACATTTTTAAGGCCCTTAGCATGTGCCAAGCTGCTTCGGTAGTTTCCACATGTAGGGATACTGTCTCACATTGACACAGAACTAACATCAATAGACCTTCAGTTTCTTTTAGAATCAGGAACAGCAAACTGTTGTGGCTATTAAATGATGCTGTCTTTAGTTCTCTAAACCCAAAGGAGAAATTAAGACTTTCCTCTTACTATGGAACTCCTGTGAAAAAATGCAACTTAACTGGAATACCATAGCACCATTATCATTGTGTCTATTTAATAAGCTCATATTTTCTATTGGACAGAACAATTTGTCGAAAATGATACATATCATAAATCTTTACATTTCAAAGAAAATGCTAAACCAGGGTACATGTACCTACACCTCATCTAAACTCTGGGCACACTTCAACACCCACAGCTCCATGCATCTATGCTTGCAATCCCATATTGATTCACTGTGAACCTCTTCCCCCATCACAGAATTGAAGTGCATTTGGATCAGGGCCACTCATGAATGTATTATACAGAACACACTGACACATGTTATTGGTGTGCCATGCTCAGGTTTATCTGCCCCAGTCAGTTACATACAAGTTGTAAGGTCCTGTAGGTCTGGGTATTGATTGCCTTGAATTCTTGTTTAGCGAGTCTATCAAAGTGACAGACATTGTCACTTAGCTGGGAGGAAGGAGCCCATGTTCGAGGACACCTTCAGTGACATACAGGCAACACTCAACTGACAAGGATGCAAAATAAGATTGTGGGTTACAGTCTCTCTCTTGAGGTGGAGGAGAGTATTCATTTGGCTAACTCAAAAAATATACCTCACACTCAGCTCCTCTAATCTCAGACTTGTGCCAAATGCTAATAAACTAAAACATGTAAAAGAAGGGCATTGTGCTTCAGATAAACTCAACTTATTTTTATTTGACTTCAAGTGCTGACTACCTGAGTGCTACCTACTACCTGGCCTAGAAGGATGTGATTATTCCAGGAAATAATGCAAAACCATAATCACAAAGGCGTACACAGATGGAAATGTTAAAAAAAAAAAAAAAAATTTAGCATGACAAAACAAGGCCACCAGGTGACTAATGAAACCCAGCCTCGGAAAAACAAAACTATCTTCATTACTCAATTCATTGAGTGTAAAAAATTACATTATTTGACTTTTATTAGTGTAGACCCTACTGAGAAATCAATGAGGACCAAAAGAGAAAGTTGTTCGGAAGAACTAGGGGGAAATCTGCCAACAGTACCTGAGAATATTCTAAAGCTCCTGAAAACAAGGGTTAAACTTTAGAACATTTACAACATTTGTGCTACAGTGAAAATGTCTCCAAATAAGTGTGATGCTGAATATTTGTTTTTCACCAGAAAAGAATAATGGCATAGAAATGTGAATTCAACATAGTGTATCCTCAATCAATGTAAACATTTGAAAAGCTGTTTGGCTGGCAATGTGGGCATTTAATTTGTGCTTGATGTATATTCAATTGTTTTCAAAGCTTGAAATTGCTATGCTTTTAAAATGAAGTTGGAGAAATTGATTTTGAATAACAAATTAATTCAAAATCTCACTTGGGACAAGGTGCAGTCTATCTGTGTAATGAACAGTTTAGCCCCTAGGAAGCCGTAATTTATGTTAAAAGGCATGCAGTGGAATAGAACAATTTATTCCAACTGGAAAAAAGTATTTTAGCAGCCTAAATTAAAACACTGTAAATTATTACTTTAATTAAAAGATTTTCCAACATACATTGACATTCTACCGAGTCTGAATATGAAGAAAACTTCACTGAAGTCAAAATTAATTGCTTTCCAAGTAGCACATTTGGGGTATTTTCCTGACTCTTTGTCTTCATAACAATTGTTTATATTAACACATTCTTTATGAAGTAAATTCATGCATGCAAGTGCTGCAGGTGTGCTTGGTTTAAAATGGGGATGTAGATTGCTCATTCTCTATTTTTTGAAATTAAAATCATGTTAAGAGTGAATCAATGCATGTAGGATACACAAAGAATCAATGAAGGATGCACCAGCCCCTTCATCTCTCCTAGATGCAAAAGGAGGTAATGTTTAGAAGGCACTGTTTCAAGAGCATGTGAAAGGGATATTCAGACATTCATGGATTGTTTGAGTGGATAGAATATCACAATTTAAAACATTACATGCTTTTCCTAACTGATACTTATTTTTTAGAGCCCAGTATTTGGGCTTTTAACATCAGCAGCTTTATCAGGTAAACATCAGTATGACAATGGACCCCATTGTAATTAAAAACAGGAGTGTAGAAACCAAAAATATTCATATGTACTTCCTTGGGATTTGGCTGTGCAGGAAAAGTGTGCAGGCCATATTGTGGTATAGTAATGGGTTAGCGTGGAAGGGCAGCTGAACCCAGACCAGTTTATGTCTCTTACATGGACCTCAGTGAAACTCTGGACCTGAGGTAGGACAGCCATCCTGGGGATAACATTGTGACCCATATGAAGAAACCAGCTCACACATAGCCACAGCAGTCAGCCTCAATAGCCAGGGTACCCTGAGACATCTGTGATATTTGAGAGGGCTTCTAGACTGAAACTTGATCTACCAGATTGCTGTCGCCAATCAGTGTATGTGGCAAATTATTTATAATCTGTATATTCAATAATAATTGACAATAATTAAATTACATTAAAATCTGTTTTATATTGGCTTACTGAGAATCATTACCACTTAATGCCACTTTCATTTTTTATTTGTAGCACAGAGCAAAAAATGACTGTTCAAGTTGCTTAAATCAGATTTATATTTTTATTAAATTGTCATTTACCCAGCAGAAGCATTATGTGAAGGAGAGAGGCAATACTGTACAAACATAATATCCAGTAATAACACTTTCAAGTGCCATAGAAATTTGTTGCTCTATGATACCAACTGTTTATACTCAAAAGGAGAGAGGATGTAACTATATGCAAGTGCTATTCAAGGCACTGGGCACCAGGGGGTGCTCACAACTCATGAGTAGGCATAATAAAAACCTGCCAAAACCAAACACACAAATCTCTCGTCCAATACAAGGCATTTTAATTTTTACGCTGAAAGGCAACCAGAATTGAACAAACATCTTTGTTCTTATTTGTCTAGTATGAATGTACACACTTTTATATTTAAGTATATCATGCAATGTCATGCATGTACAATGTAATTACTTAGAAATTGTGAATTTTATTGATCTTCTGCTGGTCCAGACATTTCATGTTTCCGTGCATGTTTTCATCCTCTGTACTACAATCATAAAATGGATTGTGATCAGTTTGTTGAATGTCATAGCCCTCCCCACATTGCTCAGTGAGCCTAAATGTGAGATTTGGCAGCTGTCACAACCAGTCCTTCTCTAACCTATTCAATTTCAGACTTTCTACTCACATGTAAGCAAGCTGTTCAACTTCATCTACTGCAAAATATTTCAAACCCTTCAGATGGACAATATAACCTCAAGTGGTAGCCTCTTACTAAACCATACTCCTTTCGTTCTTCTGCCTTTACTTTCAGGAAGTTAAAATCTAAGCAGACACATTGCTAGTATAGCCCCTTTGGTTAGATTTTTAACAATTTTTATAAGAACCCCTGCACAGAACATTGCTTTTGTCCATTATGTCAATCTCAAAAATCTAAAATAAATCAGATTTTTTTTTGTCTAATTCAAAAGAAGGCATCTCATCTACAATCCAATGCCTGCATCATTACACTTTCTTTTGGATTTTCCAATTTCATCGTGGTCTATAGTGGCAAGTTTGTTGTTTCCAGGGGGTCTCCTAACCAAATTATAACCAGGGCCACACCTTTTTGCCATTCAGCAAGAGCAGGGTCCATTGTGTTGTGGCAGCAGAAAATGAAAAATGAAAAAAAAGAGACATGTCAGCAACATTTTGGTGTTGACAGGTTCATACAGGCTGAAAAGAAAAGGGGGTGTGTATTTGGCAACATAAATATCTCTTTCAAACAAACATAAATATATATAATTAGGAAAGCACTGATGCTGGAGATGGATTGAAAAAGATCCAAACTCCAATACCAGCTTGCATCTCCACTATGGACACCTGAGGACAAGCACAGAAGAGGACAGCCAAAGCTAGCATGGCACAAAATGGTGGAGGCAGAGCTCCTGCAAGACTAAAATAGAGCTCAAAAGGCAAAAAAAATACAAGACAGAAGTGAAAACCCTGTTTTGATGGCTTAAGTGTCATCTGGTATGATGGGATTGAGTGAGTGCCTTCTAGTTGCTTGTACTGTATACACCCTTTAGGTGGCAACATTGTATTACAAAATGGGACAGGAGATAGGCACTTGACATTCAAGCTAATCAAGTGTGATGTGTGCAGGATGAGGTTAACCTGTTCCTCAAATTTAATATTGTATGCATGATGTGTACGGTTCTCATGCATATATGCATTCATATTTGCATGGCTGACAGTAGTATACCACACTGTTACAAAGACATCTCCAGGTCACTTTTAAAATAACTGATGTTTTATCTGGGACAAATGGAGGTTAAAAAACAATTCTGCCATACAAGTTCAATATTCCATGGCATAATAATGAAGGTTTGTGGCAAAAGCAACACAAATCACTAGAAAGGCTATTGTGATGCTTGAGGCTTTTCCAAGTAAAATGTTCGATTTTCAGAAAGAACACACTCAAATTGCCTCACAGTGTGTTATGTTGATGTCAGATCTGTTAACAACACAACCAGGCAATTAGAATCTTAGCTTCACCCACACATACACACAGTAGAATTGTTCATCTGCATTGCTTCACTAGCTTTTATTTGGGGGAAGGGGGGTGGGGGTGAGGGAGCTGGGGTGTTGTTGTGCTGTGCTAAGTGGAGGTGTTTCGTGTAATTATTCTTTGAGTGTCCATGTCCAGTTGTCTGCTTTAATTCATTTCCTCTCCATTGGAATGATTGCTCAGATGCGACTCCAGTAATGGTTTTTGCTGTCAACATGCTGCCTGCTCAGATGCACCCGGAGTCTTGTTTACAGCTAATGGAGTCCTAGTCACATGGATAAAATTCAAGAGAGCTTTGCCCACACACATGCTCTTTCATGCTTGCACACACAGGGGAGAGTTTAGACATTGATAAGATCTTTATCTTGGAGTTTGCCGAACTTACATGACCCTTTTCCCTCTTTTTGCATGAGGTTCTATCAGGGTATTATCGGAGGCATTTCATTTACATTTTCACAGCATGGTCAAAATACCCCAAACAGCACTAGGCAGATCCAATACTATAAGTGCATTCAATTCAATTACACTAAAATGTCTACTTCAGTAGAAATGTATGTTTCGTTACATCATAATGACATGTAATTAGGACATAAATAACAACCCATAATTTAATACAATAAATTCATAAGTACTGTACATCACAGTACAATCCAACATTCAGTAATGTAATTAAAAGAAGAAAATCAGAGGTAAGACCAGCTATAGGTGCAGTGATCAGTTGGAAAGAGATAAAAGGAGATGTTTGGAGAAGAAGGGAGAGAATGCCCTGTAAAGATGTTAAAAGTACAACATATAACATATAACCATGACCTGTAACCATAACAGTGTTAGACTGTGAATATGGTTTCCTGCCCCATTACAGAACCACAGGACAGAGGGAGATTTCAGTGGAAATGATTCACACCATCTGGTATGAGGAGGCTTTGCTGGGTACTGTAAGAGGGAGGGGTTAACACGTGGTTGTGTCTCAATTTTTAGAACATATTCCATGTTCTTTTTCTGGCCTGACTCACACTGCAGTCTGCTAAGCTAGAAGTTTTGCCAATAATCATACTTCAAACATTCAGGGTCCCTCTGGCATGGGGAAAATAAATCAATTATTCTCAGAAACTTTTCAAAGTCAATGGATATCCAATCACTCAACTATGTAATGTACATGCTCGGCAAGGCAATGTTTCATGAGTCAAACCACATTTCTCTTTAGTTCTGCCAACTGTTCCTTTCTGACGGTTGAATCATGTGTGTTCTATTTTATGTAATACACCAATACTGCCTTCAGATATACTGGGTAACAGTTTGGGCACAAGCATGAGACAAAATATAACTGATTCTTTAGGTTATATTCACAATGACTGTGCCCCCTCAGAGGGTTTACATGCTGGCATGATGATATCTGATGATAAAATAAGCTTAGGCAACTCCCACAGAAAAAGGTTTTTAAGGACTCTTTATTTAATTCTTACAAATCTAGTCAATGTTTTTTTTTTTAGCAAGTGTAAAAGTTGTAGCAAATTGTGTCTTTCATAATTGTTGCTGTCTGTCAATGTATATCTTACTCTGAGATTCTGGATAACTAGCATCCCAGAGCTTGTTTTACAAGTGTGAATGTCAGAAAAGACTGAGTTGTATTGGGTGTAGGAGGAAGGGAAGCCTTGTGGTTCTTCATGGACCATGCTGGATGTTGGCCTTATGAGGGCTGAGAGAATAATTTGCTATGAAAATTTTGGGTCCATATTCTCCTGCACTGTATTATCCACTTATGATGGAATAATCACTCTGATTTTCTGGCCCTCTGAAAATATAGAGCCATAAGAAAAGCACAAGGGAGAAACTTCAAACAGGAAAATCTGAATACAAATAATTTTGCTACATAACAGTTCCCTAATTAGACTCATATTCGGCAAAACAGAATTTTATTGCATATATTTTATTTACACAAAATATAGATGGTAATATTGCCATTATCCTATTGCAAGTTAGGAGTAAAAAAATGTATCTCACAAAATTACAAGAAAATGTGTCACATAATCTTTCACACCTCCATTTAACAGACTGATGCAAATTTCTAAAAGAAGATTTTTTTCTTATTCTTCTTCTTGTTTGCTATTAATTGCTTTTCCTGCCTCATGTTTCAACATACAGTGACAAATTTAGACAGACATTTCTGCAATTGTCCATTTTAGATGTTTTTGTTGTTGCTTAAAGTTAAAGCAGCATTTGCAGTTTAATTGCCATTGTTTGTAATCAAACACATAAAAAGTCTAGCCAGTTAATTTGCAATTCCTGTTAATCTGAAATTTAAGTAAGACTAAATTTCTCTCATTGGCAGAATAAATCAATGGCGGTTATTTCCTTCATGGCAATCCTTGATACCTACAGACCCAGAAAAATCTGTGATTGCATGCAACCTGTCTGCCTTTGTCACTCCATGCAACATAAGGTGCAATGATGACTGATGGATTCATTCATTCTTAATATTAATTATGAACACAGCACTGAGAAAAAAAAACATTCTAAATCTTTTTAACTCCGCTTCACAGGTGAATCATCAGATGAATTAATACACTAATCTTGTAAGTCATGTTTTTTCTTAGTGATGTGACATTAAAAATTTGATTGGTCCCCAGTCACAATCTATTTGTCGCATTTTATGGCTGCAGGGATGTGTAGCGATTTCAGGAGATTTGATTAGAAAAGAGCATGTCATCAGTATGCAATCCTGCAGCAATTTGGTACAGAAAGGCACTGGATAATCATAGCTTACATTTTACATTGTAAGAACAGTAATGGATTTCCCTAATTCATTGTGTGAAGGAATATCTCTCCTAAATGTAATCTTCTATGGTGGCTCTCTGTTGCAGCTAAGCCCTTAGTTTAAGTTCACTGGCCTAGCATACTGACACCGCTAGTGTAAACAAAAAGGAGCAAGAAGAGACACAAGCTGAGCAAGAGGTAATGTGCTGAAACATCATGGCAACCACTGATGAGCTGTGATCTGAGCAATGCTTGGGAAATGACAAGGGTGAGCAAGCCATGCAGAAAAATGAGCGCTCTGCTTCACACTAGGTCAAGCACAGGAGGTGGCCCTTGTATTTGTGTTTATACCATCCACATATGTACTCATGGGCAGTAAGACAAAAACCCACCCACCCACATTTGTTTACATGTACTGATGTCAAGAATGCAAGTAACATTCCGGTATTTATCTTCATGTTGAGCCGCACAAGATCTTTACGGTTCATGACAGTTGACAATGTCCTCAGATTAAAGTTAGAAATGGGGATAGTGGGCCAGTGCATCTCTTTATCAGAGCAAAGCTCAAACCCAAAGCCCATGTACAAACATGCAAGGGAAAAGCCATCTCTCTGCATACTATTCAGGCAAGTGAGTCTTTAAGGGTATAGAATGGGAAAAGGCAAAATTTAAAATGTTCCAAAGGACATTGTTTGCATTCATTCGCTACAACACTTCAGAATGTTGCAAGCTGTTTGCTCTCAAATTGCCTGTTCACTTTGAGAAATACACCAAGGAAATACATTACTGCTCTCTTTCTCTTTCTCTTTGTGAGCAAATCAACTTATGTGCAGTATGTGAACTGCTGTGTTACACTTACTGGACAGAAGACCAAGCAGAACCTGATTCTTTTGGATGAAGAAAAAAGGTTGCCACTGCACATGTTGTACAGAAGATATGTAACATGCATTTTTATGATTGCTGTCCATGTTAAGAGACCTGATTTGCATTACATTTTAAAGTCAGTTGTAGAAAAGGTCATCTGTTAGTTGGTATTAATACAGTCATTTTATTTTTGCTATCACCTCACCCTATGAACTGAATGTGACTGGACTTAGCTGGAGAAATTGTTCAGTTCAGTCTCAGGTTTGAGATGCTTCACAAAACGTTTTCTTTTTCTAAATGCACCCAGATGTTTCCGATCAACCTGCAAATACTATTAAATACTATTACCTAAATGGATAAAGGGAGGTTCAACAACCCTGGACTATGAGAAAAAATGGACTGCTGAAGAAACAGCATAGGAACTGACATAATTAAGTAAGCCATGCCAGTTTGAATCCCATAACACAAGTTGTGAATCCATCCACATTATTCTTTGAGGTCAGCTTGTCTTCCTCCATATGAAGACTTCCTTTTATCATCAGGACTGAATATAGGTGCTTTAAAATGAGATAAATAACAACAAACAATGTCAAATCCAAAATACATATGGAATATACAGAAGTACAAAAATGTTTGGACAACAAAAAAATTAACTGTTTGAATTAACATTTTGTGTTGTGTTTAAACCTAGCAAGCACACAACAGCTGGCAATATATTTCACATGCCCACTTTTGGCTGTACTGAGTATCAAACAGGTGGCTGAAATACAGGACATGATTAATCATGTGACATACAATGACTCCAACTAGTGGAGTTCAATTTCACAGCAGGTGTAAGTACAATTACATTTTATTGCACAATCACACATAATTGCACTGACATATTAACATGTCTAATGCAATGACTTGTCTTAGGCAAACATAAACAAACAAATAAGAATAATGTAATCTTACACAGTGAGAGTGTACAAATTGATCTGTGCAATTGTTTCTTGCATAACTTTGATTAAACAGCTGCTTACAGTCAACTTGCCAGTGTTGCTAAACTTTTTATACAATTCATTTTAAGCACTAGCTTATTATTAATGTGCATGGAAGCTGCAGCTCTAAGTTTAATATATTTAAGGTAACTTCCATGTATAAAATGACAAATATCAATTATATGATACATATATTACAATTTCCTAAAGCGTTATATAGAATGTTTGTTGCAGTCCTTCAAATTGCATATCCTACTCTGAGAAAGAATAGATATCTAAAATGCTCACGTATATACAACAAAGACAATACCTGATATGCCTCAATGTCATGTTACCAGGAGTGTAATGTGTGAGCGTAGAATAATTTGTTAAATTGTTTTCAATGTTACTGCATTGATTTTGAAATTTCCCTTTTACGGTGGTTACCTGTGGAGCCAAAGATGCAAAAGATTGTGCTTCCATCATTCAAATGAAAATTCTTGAATGACAAGCTTTTAGATGTATTGAAAGAAAAACAAGGCACCTGAGGTCCTATTGCTTTGAAATGACATTGACATGGCTGAAAATGCCCCAATAGTGGATACGGGCACACAATGGAAGACAATGCTTTGAGCTGTAGGTGTGGCATGAGGACATCTTTACCATATTTGGAGGGACAAGAGCAGTCAACAATACTATTGTTGCAACAATTCTGGTTTAAGATTAAATAAATGTATTTATTTATTTAATAAAATAAATGAATGAATTAAAAGTATCAATCCGTGGTTGAGTTCATGCTCTGTGCATCCAAAAGACATACCTCCTAAAGATTGTTTTTCATTTGTCTCCTTTATAGTTTTTTCACCTCCCCTGGAAGCAAAAGCACATTAAAATTAAGGTCCATTATTTGGAGAGCTGAAATCCGATTATACGGCATTGTTCACTGCCATTGTTAGCTGATGCTTTGTCAGACAAACCAAAATAATCTTATGCCACTCTGAATAGTCTCCAATGAAACAAAATCAATGAGAGATCCTGTGGGAGGGATAGGGGGAGAGAAGACAATGAAAGTGTTCCATAATCCAGACATTACTAGAAAAATTACCATCCATTCTATTGTGGTACATGGTTGATTTGGGTGTGTTTTGGAAGATTTCTACGATACCTGTTTGATTTTAATTTCTTAATTTTTAATTATCATGCTTCCAACTGTGTTTCTTTTACACTGCATTTGAAAAATAAATATCGACATTGTCTGCCTATTTTTGATTATTTGGTCTTTAATTCCATCTGTAGTATGGTATAATAACCTAATAACCTAATTCAAATAAAAATGGAATAGAATATTTACAATATAGTACATTCAGCAAAGAAAAAGGAAACATTACTTGATTTGACAAATGAAACTCATGGGATATGAATGATTTTCATTTCATACACGACTGTTTCTACCTGCCACCCACAGTGGTTCATCAGAACTGAACATGAGAACCCTTCATTTAAAGAATACTTAAATGGCTGCGCTATGCTGGTGGAAGCTAAAATGTGACAGATTTTTGCTGTCCCTCTCACTGCATTTGTCTTCATAGTCCCATTCCCTTAAGCTGTTTACACTGAACCATTTTCAGCCTTGCTAGCCATTGCTGTAGGCAGCAAGGCCTGCCCAGCCTTTTTAAATATTTATAGAACTATACATACTGGGTTGCTATTTCTTAATTAGCCTCTGCTTTGCCTATGTTTTTGTTGCTCATTTACTCAATAGTTTCAGGTTTTTGTCACATTACTTGTAATTCTTCATGCAAGGCAGTATCATCAGCTTCCGCTAGTTGCTGTTATATCAGATGGTTTAACTTCCTATTTAACAATCCCAAAGAGCTTTATTGCTGAGCCTAAATTCAGCTCATGGCACCCAGGGGTAAAGTGATCCGTGATACATCCAATGTGATTGCAATGAACATGGCTGAGCTGGCACAGAGATGCACAGCAACACACATGCTGTGGTTAAGTGATCCCCTAATCCCGAGAGACCATTCCATGCAATGTGCCATGACATCACCAAGTCATCATTCCAGAACCCTTGAGATTAAAGAGCATTGTGGAAGCACCCTCTCTGGAAATGCACAAAGTTACTCTCTGCAAGTGCTATTAATTGCATGCTGAGAAAAATTTGAACTGTAGCTCAAGCTAGCTGTGAGTGCATTCCAACTTTGAGCATAATTGCATGTTATTGGTATCATTCACTGTACTGTTTATCAGTTCCAAACACATATCTCAATAAATAAATGACCCTCTCCAGCAGTACAACACAGATATGTATGCAGGTAACAAGTGGAAATAATTGCAGGATTTGCCATGCAAGCTGATTTTAAATTAAATAAATCTTCTTTGATGTCTGCTTGCCAGTGAAAAGGGACTCCTTGTTTAAATTTTAATGTCTTTTTGATGCCATAATTGTTACTGAGTCGCCTGCTTAAACAAGTAAACACATAAGTATGCATGTCATTATCATCTTGAAAATTGGTGATTTACATGTAAAGTCAAAATGATCTTCCAACAAAATAATTAGTGACACATCAGAATTACCGATATAGCACATGGAGATGGCTGTCATTTTTCCGGAAGGCAGACAAAAATGCTCCACAATAGTTATGGAGCCCTCCCAGCTGAGTGAGAAAGAACAATGTATGTGCCTGTCGTTGCTCAGCTAAATCCCTCCACACTTGATCCTGTGCATGCGAGCCTGAAATGGCAATTAGGAGCATAGCATTCACTGCTTGCATGTGCAGTCCATATGAAACAAGCCTGCACTGAGTTATGTGATGAGAATACCATGAGCCATTGCCTACAGTCATCACTACTCCTCAGGTTGAGAGGCTTACCCAGGAGCTGAGTATGACCCACCTCACCTCATTAAATGAGAACTGAAGCATCCTTTAACATTGGCAGGGTGGGAAGTATCAGTTTCTGTTCTCCAAAGTGAACGCTGCAGTCCTATCTCCCCTGCACAATTAAAAAGGACCTTACAAGCCTTCAGTCTCCAAAGTGTTTTGGGACCTCTCTGTGTCTGGAAGGCTGTGGTTGGCAAAAGAAACACTACAAAGACATGGTGGCTACATGGTTGTTCTGTTCTTATCCCCACTGCTTCATGAATGTTCATAATCCTTGAATTATTCTGTTAAGAAATCAAAAATATTTTGGTTGCAGGGATAGGACAGCCATGCTTTTTAAAATAAACACAAAGAGCTGTGTGATATCTTTATAACTTGGGAACTGCAAACTCACTTCTGATGCCTTTCTCTATCTAATCCTGTTTTTTTGGACATGTTGAAAAAATTCCAGGAGCTTCTGAGCGTTTTGTTATTGGACCCTCTGAATTACTGGGTATATTAACACTAGTCCCTCACACAGATATTCCTCCTAATACCCCTTATCTGGTCAGAAACTGCTTTAAATGTGGGTGCAATTCAAGTATTAGTCTTTGAAGAGAGATGCCTAAAGCTTAGATTCAATCTAGATGTGACTCACTTTTTGCTTCACAGAGTTCAGTCAGTTGATTTTGGTGGTTGCAGAGCCCACTTAACTATTTTAAGACTGAATAACATTAAAACATGATTCTCTGTTTTTAAGGCCACATATTTGAGTCCAGTAGTAAATTATTGTTACACAGCTATGGTGAAAAGGCCCCCTTACATTCATGGCAGTGCTGGGATAAATCATTCATGAACAGCTGCTGCTGGGCTGGCTCTTTCCCACAGCTTTCCCAGGCATGGCTTTTGCTCAGAGGAAAGTGTGGTTTTGTAGAACAATGAAGCCAAGGGTACAGACTAGAGTATGCAGACATTTTAAATTATCCTAATGGTCTGATTGGAGCTGTAGTCACGTTTTGCTACTTTCTCACAGGGGGCGAGTGGATAGTCAATTACAGTTTGTGTATGAGGACTGGAAGATAAAACATGCAGATAAAAGCAAAACAGTTTCAGTCATGTTTAATATTTCTATGGAGCAAAAATATAATTTCCAGACTCATAGACGAGTGGAAGCCATTCATTTCAACATGACAACTTAGTTTAAAAAATGAGTCAAGCGAGTCTCTAAAAATGTCTCTAAAATGGCAGAGATCTATAGAACAAACATGGAGTATAAGTTACACAAGGCTGTAATAGTACCTCTTTAATAAGCCAGCTACATTATCCTGATATTTCTTCAGCTCATTATTTTTCTGCTGCCATCTCTCTGGGAATTGCAATCAGAAAACACTGTTTCAAAGCAGATGATATTAAGCAGAAAAAAGGAGATCAAATTAAAATGAAAAGGAAGAAATGACCTAAATTACAATCTTACCACAGAACACACAAGACAAAAAAGATACATTTACACCTCAAAGTGAGGGCTGGTTTCTTCTGTGATTTAATTGTGCAACACACTTTACTTTTATATAAAAGTTTTTAATCTTGGCTGATTTTCCTCAATTACTGTGTGGGCTGAGCTGATTGAAAACGGCTTGCTGCTCTAAACCAAGTTAATAATTTTCCATTTTCTATTTTCCTGATATTTATAGATTCCAAGCACCACACACTGAAGGTAATTTTTTAAAAAAGTAAATTAGCCAACTCAACTGCCATAGTATGTAATATGTTAATGAAAGTAAATTCGGCTGTTTACATGCAAGTTTATCTAGGTGAATCACAATTTTTTATGCTTGTTTTCTCCCTCAAATTGCAAGTGCTTTGAGGGCACTGCTTTTGCTCACTCCCTATCCTGGAGACTTTAGGTACGGTAGGGGCAGGCTAAGATGACCAAAGGATTTATCTGTTGATTAAAATAATAAAGATGAGAAGAATACTGAATTGGAAGTGATGATATTCAGTGGTATCAGCTGGGAGCCAAAGATAAATCTTCTGACACTGTAGCCAGTGCTGAGCAGAGTTCCATTAAATATTTTGGATTAAATAAAATCTGAAACTGTGCCTTGTATGTGTCCTGCTTTGGTAATTTAGTTATATCTATGACATGTGATATTTTATTAATTGCTTTGTGGTTTAACCATCTGTGGATGACTATGAAACCCAATGCACTGGAATATTATGAAACCTATAAATGCTGGTTAACCTAGAGCGATTCAGTCCACTGGCTGGGCCCTTTTCATCTTTTGGTTCTGCTGATGCAAGCTGTCAGCAGGATTCATTTCAAAGGACAATGAATACAACATCATCTTTTGTCAATAATACAGCTGCAAGATGATTTCCTGTTTCCCACCTTTCGTTTTTTCATTATAATTCATAATGTGTGTGTCCAGTAGTTATGGGTAAAAAGATTCATGTAAAGATGCAGTAAATTATACAGCAAGTGATATTGTATATAGAAATGGAGATTGGGATTATCTGGGATTATCTCATAGTATACCATATAATGTATCAGGTCCTCCCTATCATATGGCCATATAGTGGCATCATATACATGTGCTTGAGCTGATAAAAATTTGTTGTATTATTAAAAAGCAGGAATTTCAAGCTCACCCTCAGATTTCCTTTTTTGCTAACTGGACAAAAATTGGTCGTATCGTAAATTGAACCTTTAATTATATTGTGCAAAAATGCAAATGATGTCCTGAAGTCATAGGCAAATGAATGCTGGAAAACTATTCCCTGTTAATTAGGCAAAAGAGGCACCATTATCCACACAAAAAAAATGTGAAAGTCAAATCTTACCTTCTCATTCAGTTGTAATACAAACAGAACTCGAACATGGCCAGAAGCCAGGAAACCATATGACCGAATAAAGCTGTATGAGAGAATGGGAGGGGGAGAAAAATGTTGTAATAAAAGGCCAAGGCATTGTGATGCACATTCATGCTGAGCAAAGCAGGCCTACACCAGAGAGCAAAAGAAATTAGTCTCTTTAGTAAGCGGAAATAAAGACCCATGATTACTTGGAATGCAGAATCTCTATGATCTGACACCATAAGATAACTGTGATTTGTGTCTGTGAACATAATGCAACACTGTAGAACTGCAATGTGTAATTAAAAACAGAGCCAAACCATTCCTAGAAGAAAACCAGATCACTCTTAGGATTTGTCTCATCCCACTCCTCAGAATTTCACCAGTTTCTAAGACCATGAACCTAAAAAAGCTTGAGCCGTGTGTATTTAAATCTCACCAGCCGTATTAGTGGGTCTACTGCTTCTAAAACATGATATTAAATGTATTCTTCCTTATAATAATTATTTGCAATCAATTGACCCTGACCCCCATATACCAATAGGTTGTTTAATTACTCAGAAACTTCTTTGGGCTACAAAAGTACTTAAACAAGCTGAACACAAGCTTTGAGAGTGTACAAAATGTTATTACATTGTTTCTGGGAAAGATGCACAGAATCCATTGCAGATGGCTCTCTCAGAAAATGATGAATACTTGCAAAAGCATACATACAGAAGAAAAAGATAAATGAAAAATGGCATGTGTTTTCTCCGATATTTTATAGTTGTATGTTCAGTGTAGTTGCCTGGCAATGGACTGGTGACTTGCTCAGGGTGTCCCCCTGCTTTCTGACTGATTTATGCTGGGATAGGCTCCCACCCCATGACCCAAGATTGGTGTAGATGATGGATGGATGGATCCAACACTGTTGCCCTGTTAAAGTGGCATGCGTATAAACGCCTCCTGACTGAGTGTGGTCATTCCTCATCTCTCTCAGGGTGTAATTTTCTGAGTGACTGGCGGCTCAGGTTTTAGCTCCAGGGGTTATCGCAGTGTGATGGGACTGTACTTGAGTTGGTCATGGCTGCTAGCAGGTTTTTTTTTTTGCCTTCCCTAATTCATACGCCTATAGATACATATACACTTACAAGACAGTCTTGATGAAACCTATACTTGCATCTGTTGCTTTTCTTTCAAGTCATTATTTGTTACAATTTCCACACAGGACATTCATCAAGAAAATAACTTTCCTCTCATTTTTAATGGCTTCACCCAGGTTTATAGGCCACCCTGATATTTGTCTTCTAGTTGACAGCTGGATTGCAATTTTAGTAATGCCAAGAAATAGGCTTAATTTCAACACAACTAGTTGTACGATTTTGAAATTAAATTCCTATCCGCAGTGACACATTATGGGATTGATTTACTAAGTTCTCAGACAAGCGGTGTTATTTTCTGTGTGCACCAAAAGTATTTGAGTTGCTTAAACTCCTATTAATAATATACTGTTAAAAATACACACAGTTACACTGACAATCATCAGAGATTCTGAACAGTCCCAGAGAGTGACAGGTCTGTAAAACTACAGAACTGACTTGACTGTCCCAAGGCCAGTTTTCTCAGTGTCCTCACAAACTGGGGTGTAACTCTATGATTTGTATCTGCATAATACACAAGCAGTACATGATAAATGTATGCTTCTGCCAATCAAATAAGCTGCTGTCCTCCTCTGCCTCCTCTTGTCCCTGGTCTTTGAACTCAGGCAAGCCTCATGCTCTCAATAATAAATGCATTGATTGATTGCTAATGCAGTTTACTTGTATTGACTTGGTTTCATTATCAACACAGGAATATAATTAGAATTCCCTGTCTCACTCAGTCTTAATTGCTGCTGGGAACTCTAAACTCATGCCCCTCTGAGGGATGGCCACAGCCACTGATGGAGGAATCTTCCCGTCAGTGCTATCTTATATAAAACACACAGGAGGCTCAGATTTTTCCAGCCCTGGCCAGGCTCTGTGATTTTTCCTCTCCGGAGGAATAGGCAAGGACACAGACAGGGCAGTCAGAACACACGAGAGATGAGTCACAGCACAGGTTGACACAAATGACTGAAGGCAGTGGGGGTTCATTTCAACCTGCCTGCACCAGGGGGTCGACCAGGACCAGGTCCCAGGAGAGCTTAGAGAATTTAATCTGACACAGTGCATGTGACTCTGACTGGCAACCCGCCCCAATGTCACAGCTCTGTGCATCTCCTGGTCAGTCACCCCAATACCTACCCCCACCACTGCTCATCATGCACTGTACACAAGACAGAGAGGGCATGGGGGGGACCTGCAGTAATAGAAAGATGACAGGAGAGGGAGATTTTATTTATTGATCGATGCTCTTGTTCCATTTCTTAATTGTTATTTCAGAATGTGCTTTGGTAAAATAAGGCTGTCCCTGTCATGTTCGTGGATTTGAATTTGAGCAGGTTACAGGAGAGAGAGAGATGGTGGATATGAGAATGGGATGGATGAGAAAGTACGAGCAGGGTGAATAAGAGAGAGAGAGAAAGAGAGAGAATGACATTCACAACAGAGTATGTCAAAGGCTCTCTGTAAACAAGGGCAGAATGGCTGCGAAAGCCTCTGCAGTGCAGTGTGACTTTTTTACATTTACCTTGAATTCATTTCACCTTCCATCCATCAGCGAAAGTGTCCTGTCAGAGCTGCGCACACCATTACCACAACTCAGCCACCTCAGAGCTGTACCAGGTGTTTAATGGTCCAAGAGGCAAACCCTCAAACACACCAGTCAAACACATTCCTTTGGAATTATCTTGGGGCACAAGGGACAAGAGGTTTGCCCCACTTTATTTATAAATGAGACATTATCAACAACTAGAAATTCACCTTTGATTTCAGGGGAAAAAAAAAACAATTGTATAAGAGAGTGCAGACAGTTTGGATTTCTCTGGAGAAAAGGATATGGTTCAGATTCTCTTTTATAGCGTTTCATACTGCATTCTTGTTTAAAGTGTGCATGCTGGAAAGGTCTGTGGAGGGGTAAACACTTGAGCATTTGAAAACCAGATACAGCAGGTGTGGTGTCTTGACCTAAGTTTGGCTTGCAGGCACTATGGTTATTTGCAGTTTACACTGCAGTTCAAAACATGCTCACCATTGTATCTTACAGAGCAGAAGAAAACAAAAATTTGTGTTCTCAGAGCTTTTACAGCCTAACGTTTTCCCTACAACTTTAACACCTCTGATTTTAGGACGATGCTATTACATTATGAGCCAGATTAGCAGAATCTCATGCTCTGGGCAACTGAATTTAGGCTACATTTTAAGAATTATCTAGCCATATATTTGTCGGTATGGATGCAGCCTTCACCCAAATGTGTAACTATTGCACACTGAAAACATAATCTTTCATTTAATAACACAAATAGCATCCTATCACCCACATAACAACTGTTTTTAAGAATCATAAAATCCACAGTAAAGAAGAGTAGTCCAGCTGCAATCACTCTGAACAGAAACGAGGGATAGAAAGTGATATTTCCTGGTGCCTGGGACTAAAGAAGTAAACCTCATTCCCCTTGATGGAAATATGCCTCAAGCATGCAAACAGAGCTGAAGGCAACAATATTTGCATAAGAAACCGACAGAGACTATGCTCTGTATTTACAAGATAGACTGTGATTTTGTGAAATTAACAAAGACACATTACACATCTGTAAATTGGACAATGTAAATTGGAAAATGTATCATTATGAAAGAAATAAGTAAAAACTGAGTGAAATCTGTTCATTTTATGGTCAGGAGATCAGTGCAGTTCCATGAAAGGGGGAATTTAAATGCAATACCAAGTTTAGCGGCAGATAGTGAATGTGCACATTCCCTGACTTATGACTGATTGTCTGCCTTTAAAGAATCCCCTCAGGTGAAAGAAGCCAAGGTTGGTTTTGAAATTTCAGCACGGCCATTGCGTCTCTTGCAGAAAGTTTTCTTATGGAGTGTATGATCACTTTGAGATAATACAGGGTGGAAAATGCCCTGAGGTCGCCACGGTTCTGAGTGACTTTGATCAGAAGAAGAAAGAAAAGAAAAGGTAAATCGCCAAGCTCTGAACCACAGGATGGAATATTGATCTTCCCAGGTCCTGTCCTGGTGATTAAAAAAATGAAAAGTAAAACCTCTGAACTGAAGATGTTAGCAAAAAAATTGCACATAATGATCTTGCCATTGAAAATATACAGTAAAATGACTTGTAAATGACTAATGTAAATGAAACCAATAAATGAATGCACCCCAGGATTACAGATTGCAAGAAAACCCACTTCTGAAGACCCCATAAACAGATTTCTCAACTGTCTGTGTATCCTAAAATGGTGAAAAAATAAAACAGAAAGCATCTTAGCATGTTTAGCATGAGAATGCAAATGTTTTCAGGAGAGATTTGAGGCTGAAATTTCATGATTGCCCTTATTAGAAGCTGTTTAGCTGCCTTGCCAATGCATTGTCAGTGGTGATAGGGCATGGCCATAAACACAAGGGTTAGGATTATTCAAATAAATTAAGTTCCAAATGTTTCCCACTATTAAATTTGGCAGATGTGGTGAGGGTCTGGACCCAGACATCCAACACCTTTAGTGGGGAAAATGTTATCCATTATTCAGCTGCTTGCATGTAGCTCCTCTCAGAGCACCGTTGGTGCAGCAGCTGTTGTGTCACAGTCCCCAGTCTCAGCTATGCACCCTGATAGCTCCAGGTATTTCAATCAGTTCAGCTGCAAATCCTCAGGCTCAACAGAAAAACCATCTGAGAAACTCAATCATGACTTCCATGCTATCATGTGTACATGAACCTTTATATGCCTATATTTATACCTAACCGAAATCCATCAACTCTTTTAAGTTGTATGACCTTATACATTCATTAACAGTATTTATTTCTTTTGCGATTGGAATAATTATACACACGTGGTACTGTTGCCTTATTACATAATTTTGTAACTATAAATATTAAATTAACCAAACAATCCAACCAATCTAACCTTTTGTACTGAGAATTTCATTATTCAACACAGATCCACCATGAATTCAGCTATCTGATACATCTCTACTTTTTAAATATATTTTTGAAAACTGTTTTGTTTTGTTCTTTTATATGAAACATTATTGATAGCCCCACGCTGTTGTTAAAGTTATTGATTATTGATATAATCCAAAAACATACCTTGTTGGTTGTTTTTTTGAGTGTTTCATTAATAGAAATTGTTTTTTTTTTTTTTTTTTTTTTTTTTTCATTAGTGATAATAAGGATATTGACACTGATAAATGATTATGTATGCTACTTCTGAGTTCATGTGATGTTCAGTTTACCAGCCAGTTAGTTGACCATGTATCTGATTGCTTATACTATAAATGGTATGTTTTCCCCTGGGTTGCTGGATCAGTTTTGAGAGGAGACAGCAGAGAATCCCATTACTGAAAGCTCTCCTCTAACTTTCTCTTTCTCTGCTCTCATGTTCACACGTTCACACATTCAGTGAGAGAGGAGACAGACCTGAATTATAGTAAACACTGTCTGTGTCAGATATCAAGGAATGCTATTTCTCTCCTTGGGCACAATGCCCAGTAATAGACATCAGGGCTGCCAAAGCCAGGGACACCATTGCCATTGCCTTCACGTTTGCTCTGCCCTGCTGTCACCGTCTGCTGTTTTCAACAGCTGCTCAGCGCTACCATTTACATAAATAGACTCTGGAAATGTCAGGCCTCAAGTTGCATAAATTCATTTGACTTGATGGATCTCAATCAACAGGAGTAATGATCTCTGCATTACTGCACACAAATCATGACATGCTATCACACAAAGTTTCTGCCAGCTCAGCTATCAGAAGCAATTCTTGTAATTTCTTGATTTGGTAAAATTAAATAATAAATAATAATAACATCTAATAAATGTTAAATAATAACAACATCTAATTTCCAGTTCTCAATATTGCTCTCAATAAGGCAAAAAGTCAAATGTATAAATGTAAACAGTTTGTAGGGAGCATGTCTAATTATATCAAAGTCGGTATATATATACCTCGGTATCAGGAACATTATCGCACAACAAAAAACATTGCAGACAGCTACACATCACTTCAAAAACACCAGATGACCGTAAAACCATGAAATGCCTGGTGGTATTGTAATACACCTGTTTTAGCCAGGTCCTGTCTTTGTTCACATGCTCTGTCTCAAACATGTGCAGATCATAGCTAGTGAACACTGTCTAAACTTTCATACAACAGCTGAGTGCATGAGTCATTTGGCTAGCAAGATATGTCTGATTTCTTCTTCTTCTTTTTATTATTATTATTTTTATTGTTATTATTAATAATATTATTATTGTTGTTGTTGTTATTATTAGTAATAAAAGTATTAGAAATAGTATTTCTAAACAATTGCATCAAAATTGTGTTCATACCTTTTTGTGTTTATACCTTGCATTTCAGCTTCATGGTTGAATGTATACACTATAATACAGTACATGCATGAACGGGACATGCACTGAAATGCACTGCTCGGACTTACACTTACCATGTTAAACAGATGAAAGGATACAGATGGCAAGATCTAAACAATCTGAAAAGAAACACACATACACACACACACACACACACACACATTCTATGTGCTATACAGAGAAGAAAAAACATTTTGGAGGCTTCACTTTCAGACCTTACAGAAGTGAGAACTGCAGAAATGGGCACAGTGCCATATGAGAGATGAATGAGAGTGAGACCAGGGGGAGATGTATGTCAGCCGGGTCTCTTGTGAAGGAAGAAGTCTGCAGATGATTCACCCCTAACGATGATCTGTGGCCCAGCTCGTAGTAAACGTGCCAAATCAAAAGTTCAGAGAGAGAGAGAGCTGGGCGCTGGGGTCACTCTCTTTTTCTGGCGGGCACGACAGACGGCGCACGATGACACTTAATCTGCCCATGGTAATGAAGAAACCACTCGTGGGCGAAAAGGTGCCAGCGGGCCAAGCTCTGGAGCTGTCACACTGGGCTCTTCTCTGGGAGAGGGGGGAGTGAGCTGTACCCTGGTAGAATTCAACCATTAATCCATGGCTGGAGTTTTCATGTTTCTGTTACTATACTGGATTTGTTTAGCAGGAAGCCTTATCAAAGGTTTATGACATTATATAGAGTGTGCATTTACAAAAACAAGTTGGCTGTCTCAGATAAGGTAAACTGTACATGTATGTGGCTATTTTACACCACACCAACTACTATAGGTTGATTTGTGTGTTTTTGTGTGTGAATGCATTTGCATATGTGTGTGGGAGTGTATGCATGCTATTAACATGCAGACTCAGTTTCCAGACTGGCTGTCCAGATGAAAGTGCCCATAATTCCACTCACGCACCAAATGTCCAACCCCAAAGGCCTTTTATTGTTCCTGTGACAACAAAGGATTACCCCTCCTCTTTCCCTCCCAGGCTGAATTTGAATGCATTTCACATTTTTTTCCGGAGAAAAAAATGTTCTACCTGAAAAAACATCTTTAGATTCCTATTTCATTGTTATGTTTTTCAAGCATTTGTTTTGCTTATTGACATAGAGTGTATGGGTGTTTGTCTAAAATGTACACACTGAAGGACAGTACCATGCTTTTTCTCTGCAAGAACAGTTTTTCGGAAGTAAGGGGCATCCAAATCTGGGGCCTCATTTATAAACCATGTGTAAGCACAAAAAACGCTCCTAAACATGCGTATACCGATTTTCACGCACAGTTTGGGATTTATAAAACTTCTACTTGACGTGAGAACGTGCGTACCGGTACGATACGTTTGACCCAGGCGTACGCACATTTATGACACATATTTGCTCTAAATAGCACACCCTAGCGACCAAAACAAATTTGCACTATAGTTTCCTTTTTCCCGATTATTAATCACATTATTATTCGTAACTGTGAAGGAGTGGCCCTTCCCTGAAGATTTTTCCATTGCTTAATTGTACCCAATAAAGAAATTGGCAACACCTGACTGAGTGAAGTCAGGTGTCATTACTAGTGAAGCCTTTAAAAGTGGCAGTAGGAGAATAGAAAGGGAGATGGAGGGACTGACACTTGTATGTGCTTGTTTTGAAAGAAATTATTGGTTTTACGAAGTTGATTGTACTCAGTTGTTTTTAAAGCCTTTTTACAGTAACCAATGTTGTTTTGACCATAAATGATACATTAACAGAATAACAGATATAAGCAATCAGTGCATTATTAGTCAATGTATTTTGTTCACATTAATATATTTAAAGCATGTAAGGATAGCAAGACAGCATGACCATGGCTGCCTTGGCAATGAAGATACTGTAAATTGAATGGTGCAACGGAACGTGTCTTCAGGGTTCCGACTGTTCCAACTTTTTTTTGCCCACGATGATGACTGGCTCATGAGTCGATTTCGCTTAACATGACTGTACTCTTGGAACTCTGTGCTGAACTGGGTCTGGTGCTGGAGCGCCCTACACATAGCAACCATTCAATACCTGCCCATCTGAAAATCCTATCAACTCTGGGGTTCTTGGCCACGGGGGTGTCCAGTGGAAAATAGTGGACCGGTCGGATATATCCCAGCCCTCATTCAGTCCATGTTATACCACAGATGGTCCCTGAGTTTGATATATATCAAGTTCCACTACACAGAGGAAACATCAAAAAACAATTTGCAGTGATGACCGGTTTTCCCTATGTCACCGGTGCAATCGACTGCTCTCACATTGCAATAAGGGCGCAGTCAGGGGATGAATAGGTGTAAGTAAATCATAAGGATTTCCATTCAAGTAAACGTGCGAGTGATTTGCGATGCACAAATAACACCAACATATGTGGTTGCATGATGGCCATGTCATGTCATGATTCCTTCACTCTGATGAACTGTAAAGTTGGAAATCAACTCCGATCGTAGCCAGTCACTCATCGACGGAGCTCAGTGGTGGCACCCTCCATACCTCTGCCCGTTGCCCATACACTTGCAGTTGGGCAAGTAGAAGCCTGTTTGCCTCAAGCTTGATGTCGGACCATCTTTTATTTATTTTGATCTGTGTGCAGCTCTCTGTACCTGAGAAATTGACAGCCGCAGTAACCTCCTGCTATGCAAGGTGTTTTTGTATTTGTTACCCTGGTGCGGTGGCCACCTGAAATTATATTTTTTCTAATCTCTGTTTAGGAGACTAAAGCTTCGATCTCACAGCTTCTTTCGCAGTTTCTGTGTTTCCCCTGTTTGCTGCCATTATTGCATTTAAAATGTATTGCTCTGTTCTACGCACTATTTATATATCTTACTTAATTGATTTTGACTTCCGGAGCACCATATTTGCTTAAATGAGGGCATTTCAGGGTGTGGTTGTGGTGCACGTTCACGCATGCACAATTGTAGGATTAGTTGTGATTTATAATAGAAGATATGCATATGTGTTGCTTACGCAAGGTTTATAAATCAGATTTTTAAATTTTTTTGCATACGCAAACTCATAGGTTTTGGCATATGTAACTATTTAGGCACGAAAGTACGCAAAGTTTAATAAATGAGGCTCCTGGCCTTTTGATTTCCTTCTTCCTCTCTGATTAGGAACTGATATAAACCTGGGACACCAGGTGAGAGAAATTGCCAATCAGGTGGATTAACTGATTAAATAGCTGGAAAAAGGAAGACCAAAAGTGCTGCTGGCCTTCAGGCAAATTTAAAATGATCTGAATCACATTATTCAACATAATACAGATATTCAAATTGGGCCCCAGTGAAAGGGAGCACTGCTGGCTTAATTATTTACCAGATAATTAACTGATTAACACAACTGATTGGTGATTACACTCACCAGTGTCCCAGGATGAATTTAGTACCTGATTACAGGGAAGAATGAACTCCAGCAGCACTACGATGACTACCCCTGTTCTGAAGTCTGGGAAATAAATGACACACTGAAAATGATTACCAACAGACAGGAATGACAAAAGTGAGCTCCTATGAGGCTGCACAGCCACAAGGGCTTTAAAAACGTTATTACCTTTCTCAGAAAAGACAAGAGATTAACAATATACAACTACAGAAGATGAGCTGTACATAAAAAACAAGGAGGATGATGGGAGCTGCAGGTCTAACATGAAATTGTGGGTTGTCAGAATTGGCAGAGGCTTTTGAGGATGAACACTGTAGACTGAAGATCTAATGCAAGCTACCTAATAGAAGGGTTTGCTCAATCTTAATTAATTCATGGGGGGAGATTTGTGTTGGAGGTCTCATGGTGCACAGGCTGTTGTTTAGTTTGTTTAAGTGAAGGTATGGTTTATTCTTCCTGTGGGTAGTGAGTTATCTGAGCATAGATTCCATGTTATTTCTTATGTTGGCAGTCACTGTCAATCAGATAGAAAATGTTATCTATGAAGGCATGAAGTGTCACTTGTATGCATGTGAAGCATACCTTTGAACCCCAGGGGCAGTGGCAGTGAGTTGGAACGCTGTCAAATTGTCCTGTCAATCACATCAAAAGGCTGGAAAGCCATGTTTGTAAATAAATTGTTTTAGTGAAAAAAAGAAAAATCTGAACTTAGTATGTGGACTATTTTCAAAAGAAGCGTAATTAAAAAAATAAATGAAAACACAATGTCAAACAATACTATCAGGAAAAAAAGTTGTTGTTGATGAAAAGAGCAGCTCAAAGGTTTTTCGCAAGCCAGCAATGGCCTTGAACATAGAGCAGGTACAGCAGCTCTAAACATACTTTAGGCTGAATATTGAATGTTTTACATGCAGCTTCATTAATTAAAATTACCTTTGTTCAAATGAACCTTTTACCTTGATCTTGGTATAGCTGCGGCAGAAAGACTAAAGGACATTATGGATGACATACATACAGCTGTTCATCTGAATATGAAATCAACAGTGATTTTTTATCAAGTATGTCATGCATTTTGATAGAAAGCCACAGCAAAAAGACAAGTACAGAATTTTATAGTCATTCATGCATCACTCAGTTCATACTGTTGAGAGGCTAAAACACCTCCTCTATTTCCCTGGAAAGTACCTGTTGATATGAATAAGTAGGACTCCAGGCTGGTTCAGGTGGTGATTAAACATTACAGTAAACATTCATATTGAGAGAATCCCCCTAGGTTTTATTCAGTTAAGTGAATCACAGTTGTTCAGATTTACTCATAAGGAAATGTCTATTTTTCATGCTTTTCTCTGAGTTCATACATTGATGAGTTTCAACAACTTTTTCCCCCACCTTGGTGGGAGGTGGGGGTGGGCTGCTCTCCTGTGTCTAGCAGCTTTTGAAATGTAAATGCTAATGAAGAGGACAGTATTTGCACTGGGCAAATGTTAATGATCTGCTAGGGAACATATTGTGTGGGCAGCTGTGGGCACTGAAGCTGCCGTGCTCCCCACTCTGCGGGCCTCCCATGGCACAGCCATTTCTGAAAGAGACCTTCCTGCCGCTGCTGCTAGCTGCTGGTTCATTGGGTGTATCCAGAGCTTGGCTTTGCCTGTTATAGTCAGGATGGTGCATGATACAGTGGGGAACAGTGCTGTGATGATGGTGCACAATCTGTGACATGCTTGAAATCTGTTGACTCTCACAGCAATGAATTTCTCTGCATTCATGAAAAGTAAATACTATTTCAACCATTCTGATAGTGCTGCTTCTAGCATGATGTTTCTCTTTCCCATTAATTATGACCATTAAAGTACTTACTAATTTCCACAGTTACTTTTTTGTACTCACATTTTTTTGTAATGAGAATGAAATGTAAATTTCAGTTTAATTTCCATCAATTCTAAATTGCAATTTTCAATTCTTAAAATTGTCATTTGAATTCCAATTCAAATTCAACAACTGAAGAGGAATTTGCGTACAATTTCAATATTGCTCAGAAATGACTCCTTATTTGACAGAATTACTGGCTATTATGAACATTCTGTTAAGGATGCTAAGAGCCTTATAAATTTTAGTGTTTGAATCAATATTTATGGCATCCTATTATTTTCTCCCAGTTTGAAGAGGTTTTCTCACATTAAGAGCTTTGCTTTGAGGAAAAAGATACCCCTGAAATGGCAAACACTTCTGAAATGCAACAGGACAGATGGGGACAAGATTGATTGTTGCCATGTGGTCAGACATTGGCTGCCTCTTACTGCCTCTTCCAAATAATGGAGCTTCAAACCTAAATAGCCACACAGCTGTTCCAGGTTCTGTGCCTGCCAACAACCAATATTCGTTAACCTCATCACTCTTGTTGCATGCTTGTCACCGTAATTAATGATGGCTGAAAAAGAAAGAGGAAACAAACAGTTTTACTGCCTGTCACCAGGAGGAGGCACCAGAAATCTTGATGGAAAGAGAATTCTTTATTTCTTTCCATAAGAACTGCACTGTTTCAGGTCCATCTGTCTTTAATAGCATGCCAAGGGAGATACAATTTATGGATGAAATTAAAAAAATAATACACCAGGTACATTTTTCTATCTAAATATTATTGACAGTGAAACAAGGTTTTATTGAACTATAAATGGAAGGAGCTACCAAATAGTATCAGTGACTCGATGTAACAATTTCCAATGTAGCTGCAGAGAGAGAGAAAGAGAAAAAAATGAATACACCAACTCAACTGACATCTCCATGAACAGGGTTCATGGAACCTTATTACAACAATATTTAATAAAATGTGATAGTTAATGCATAGTTCCATTTTCCCCCTTGTCTGGAGTCCAGTGACTGCAATTTCAATGCAGATCTGTTAGTGTGTTTTTATGTTTTTTTTTTTTTGAGTCAAACAACCACAAGACAGAGGTATTGATTTGAAGATGACATTCAGAAAATTAGGACCAACTAATTTAGAAGTTTGTGACTTGACACATCCTCACTGGGCAAGAATAGTGGCTAAGCCAGTTAAAATCCTCAGTATTATGTGCTGACTGTGTTTTTCCAGTGGCATAGCCAATGTGTGATTGGTGCTGCATCTTCAATGTAGAGAGAAGAATGGGCCAATCAACACATGAATGGAAGAAGGCAAGAGTGTACAGCTTCCTACCAGTAGAATTTGCCAGAGACAACTGCTTGGTGGGATTCATCAACCAATAGTCCACTTTGGGAGGAGAAATGGAAAAACATGCAAAAATTTGCTCCTCAGTCAGTAAAGCTATTTGTGCAGCTCCACATATTGTAACAGCAGTTATATCATTAACTTTATATGATTCCGAGTCTGCTGTGTCATGAGACAGTTTTCTTTATCACACCAGGAATGGAGTGGTTTTAAGGCAGTCAGACTTTCCTGTATTACCACAACAGTAACATTAATTATTTTAATTTAGCAAAGTGACAACTGTATGGAAATGTAGAGAACAGAAAATAGTTGTGTGCGCACAATTGGCTGTTGCTGCAGATTTGAGCTTACTAATGATATCATTTGCAAGAATCCAGTGAATCCAATGTGAAGTAAAGAACCTTTTAGTTAACATTATTAGTTGACAGTTGCAGTCGCTCACTAGTTTTTAACACCAGATTCACAAACCGCTTCCCCTCAGCGCCAGTCCTCTTGATTGATTTCATTGGTCAGGCGGCCAGAAAATTAGTGACGTGATGCACTTGCTAAATGTTATGTGTATGCTCAGCGTAGAGGTCTGGGTGTTTAAGAATCATTTTTTTGTTCTCTTGTGTAGAGATTTAAAAAACACGTGTACTCTGCACGTGATCCTTTTCAAGCTGATAGAAAAAAGTGAGTTTTCAAAAATATCCAGATTGGTGTACACAAGGCCACAGACCAAGCCAAAAGCCACATGAGGATGGCAGCACTCTCAGGTTAGGGAAAAAAAAGCTGTTATGACGGTAATGGTGGTGACAGGCTCAACACCACGGTACACCTCCTAATACCGCAGTATGCCGTTGATGCAGGTATTGTTACAGCCCTAGGTGATAGACATGCCTCTGCTCTACTGTCAGGTATCATTCAGTCACTGGACTACAGGCAAGTTAATAGGACTACATGAGAGGAGTGCAAAAACTTCAGCTGCCTCACATCTTATGCAGGCTGTGAATACAAGCTTTGATCATTTTAAAGATAGTGGTGCTGATTACAAATGTGGGTGGAAAAAACAAATAAAAATGAGATTGAAATGGACAAATTATACATCTTACAGTCAATTACATGGCGGTTCCATGATCAGTATATCAATACCATGACAGAGACATGGTGTTGTTGAGGTTCACACAGCTACACAGCAGAACACCCTCAGAAATTGGTCTGTGGCAGAAACATGACATGGACAGAAGTGAGCAGAGAGGGGCAGGGTGAGGGAACAGCTATATTTTCAGCTTTTCAGAAAGACAGATTGCAGCTTTAGCTCAGTCCATTATGCAGCCATCAGTATGTGGCAGCTTTATTCAGCTGTGAGAATGCTCCCACGTTAACCTTGTAGATCTCCCATTCTCTGTGGAGTAGTCTGAAGTTTTGAATGTTACAGACGTTCACAATTTTAGCCACATATAGCAGCTGGGTGACATTCAGTACAACCTCAGTGCTTTTTCTTACCACATTTGTCCTGAACTAACATGGCACAAGAGGCAGAATCTTCTTGACAGGCAAGTCATCCAACAGCACTTACTGAACAAATCTCTTTCACCCAGAGTTTCGGGCATTGGTATAGTCAGGTAATAGCTTTTATTATTACACAATGTTCACTGCCTCATATTGCATTTAATCGATTCAAGTCAGAGTTTTTATTGCGTTGCCTAATTTTGTGAAGAGTTGAAGAGAAAGTCATAGTTGCATATTTGTGCTGATTAATGTTGACATTTGCTTTAATACAGGGGTGAATTTATGAGAGTCATGGCCAAGACCATATTGCACCTCGATTGACATGCATGAGCATGAAGAATATTTTGGGTTGTGAAGATGAGAGATTGTGTTAGTGAGAACTGTGATCCCTATGGTTTTATGGAGCTAAATCTTGGGCATGTCTCACGGTGAAGGGGAAAATCTACAAGCCTACTAAACCATGATGTAACATTTGAGTACCATTATGCACACAGAGTAAGCCATCCATGTCTGTTGTACAGGATCACAGCTGAATGTCCATTCAGAAGGTCAGTGCTGACTCATCCCTTCCGTCATGACTGACTGACTCACTTCGATCCCCCGACCAGGGCCACACCAGGTCTAATATTACACTCCATAATGAAGACCTCCATTTGTTTGCAAGGCATCAGTGTGTTACTGTAATACGAAGTGTAATAATAACAATGTGTCGGGAGTTGTACACATTAAGTAATGGTTCAGATAAGAATTGCAGTGAAAACTATAGACCTCTGGCACAGATAGACATTGCCATGATTTGACATCCAAGTGATAATCCTTTTATTTCCAACAATCTGGAAATATTCAATTGATTTTGTGAAACTGCATTCTTTAGCGAGTCCCTCCCTAAAAATTTGACCCATTATATTAGTAGTCGTCATGTATAACCACAGAAATTTTTAAGAGTTTTGGATGCAGGGAAATAATGTGCTGGTTTAGTGTGACCAGGTTGGGTTGTTCTCACCCTTTGTTGACACATTTAAACATGATATGCAATGCCATTAACCCGTTATGGTGATTGACATAAAGAAAGCAAATCGTAATTCACATTTCTCAAAGAAAGACTGTAATACTCAAAGGAATAACCTACTAAAATGTGAAATTAGTTTCACTCACAAGCTTAATGTGAAGATCTATTATGGCGTTGCAATGAGCATGGCCATGCACTGAACAGATTTTGATTAGTTCTCCACATATTCTTGCGAAATTCGGCAGAAATTGCTCGGACAGTAAGACCGAAGATGAGAACAAAATATTGTGTGGAATTGGCTTTATTCTGTGTACAATTCAGCAAAAACCTAGTTTTGACCAATTAGAAGCTAGCATTTTCTGGATCATACTGCACATGTTCTGCCTCAGGGCACTGCAGTTCTTATCCAAACCAGAAATCTAGTATCTTGATAATTACTCACAACCTTAGAGAAATAGTGACATATTACTTTCAAGCTGTGCTCATGAACTCCACAAGCAATTTCTGCAGGAAAATATTTTTTTCATTCCAGAACTATATTGCTACACTTTTTTTCTTATTAGAATACATTATGTAGTACATTTGTTTGAAAAGCTCATCTATGTGAATAAAAGTCATTGTGTGCGACTGTATATATATGATAAATAGGTCATAAGGTTTGTCTGTTGAGAGAAAAATATTGAGTACATTTATCCTACAGTTTCATTTTAAATAAAGATTTAGTTATAAGACAGGAAGAAAAATTGCATACATTTTCATGGCTCTAAGAAAACTTTAAAAAAATATGAATGAGATTCTGTTCTTCAATGGATAATCACTTACAGTATATAGTGGGTGGGTATTTGGGTTCCCTTATGGCACAGTGTCTGCCAAATTCTCAATATGACTGTTTAAATCTATAAATGCAATTATACTCCAGGATACTTACTAAATAAGTGCTCATCTCTTCATCTACAGACAGAGTGTTACGTGTGTACTACGGTGACAGGTAAACTCTTTCAGAATAACAAAACGTGGATTGCTGGGGATGTGTTGTTCCAATGGAAAAATGAAATCTTTTACATTTTTTAAATGTTTGCATTTGTATTTGTATTTTTTGCATATTTAATGGAAGCGGTTATTCCAGATTATACCTGTTATACCTGTTATACCTGATTTCTGCCTTAACAGTGCCAATGTCAGATTGCTTTCAGCAGATGATTGTTTTCGGTTGAGTGATTGTTTGTGGGTATCATACAAATGCAGAAAACCTGTTTGTTCCCTTTGAATATATTTAAGTGAGATTCAGACATTTTGAGTTTTTATTTTGATTCGTGTTTTTATTTTGGCAGACCATTTCGAAGCTCGAGAGTGCATACTCATTATATACAGATAGTGTATATCTAGCTCAGGAAAATAATCCATTCTTTAACATAAAGTTTGAGGTTATCTCAACTCTTGTGGCACTTCATTTTCACATAGAATACAACATAGCCATTCATTTAAGTAGAAAAGCAAGAAACGAGAGTCTTTGAGTGCCATTTTTAATGTATGATTTGGAGGAGCATTTAATTGACAGCCGACTAGGTTCAAGGCTGAAACTCCAACTATAAAGCAAACCCATAAATAACTACATTTATTGTGTAGCCTGAAACACGAGAAACAAGATTAAAGAGCAGTGCAGATCATGCAGGGGGGCACAAAGAGGAGTAGGAATGTTGCAGTAACATGGATCTTCACTCCTCAGACACACCGGGAAGCTGTCATCATTACCCTACTGAGACCGAACTGTGTGGCAAGGTAACAATCATTAAAAGAAAAAAAAAACACTCATTACGATCTCTAGCTCTCTGCACAGCCCAAAGATGAATACTTATCTCAGGCTAACAGGAGAAGCTCAACTATAAAGGGGTAGGCACCCACATCCAAACATTTCAGTTGAGATTGAGCAATAGGCTTTGGCTTGGATAGTCTTACTTATGATTTTCAATTATAATTGTTGTTTTTATTAATAATCCACCTTATGTCATTTTAAATCTTTTTTTTTACCGTTTGATAATGTCTGCATGTAAATTCTGTTCTCCAGCAGTATAAATTGTATTTAGAGGGCTTTTGCCTTCTTTCTTTTCCCAAAAAAAGTTTTTCCTCATCTCATTTGACCTATGTATCAGCTTCATCCATTAAAGTCTAATTACCAATGACATGTACAATATTTTTGAGTTGTGGTTTAGATACATCATTTTTCACATTGTGAGTTTTAAGGATTGGCATATCAAGATGTACATATGGAAAAAGCATGCATGCATTCAATAGAGGGGTGAAGATTACATGGACAAACCCTTTAATCCATGTTTACATTCTCATCTTTCCCAAGGTCATTTCTGCCACACGGTATTTTGTTGAAATTTTCTGTTGTACTCACAAGGAGACTCATATTTATTATTCTTGATCTACTGTGCTGAGAAGAGCAGTGGTGGGGTCAGTAAATACTGAGTACTATTCAATAATGAACTGGATACTGCCATTCCAGTTTCACTACAACTTTATTACTCACGACAGACATTAATTATAGTTAATTGCTGATAGTTCATGTCTTTAATATAGGTTTCTTGATGATATGTCCAATTGATCAAATTTATGTCTAGCCAACTGTATCAACAGCAGCAGATCAGGGGGTCTGACTGACCATTTAAGTAACTGTGCGAAATGGACTGAAATGCCCTCACTCCTCTTTTCTGAGAGACTCTTCTGTGAGGACTCAAGGAGAAGGTTGGTGGGCAGCTCACACAAGGCAGAACCCATTTCTTAATTTTCTGTTTTATTGCAAATGCTAAAGGTTTGGGGTGAAGCTATGTTTTGCCATTTGCATGCCATGTTCATGCAGTTTAGCAACATCACTTACTAATTGTGAGCTGAGTTAGTCAATTTAGAACCTTTTGTATGGGGTAATTATATATATTTTTTTATTTATTAAAATGTTTTATTTTGAAATGCATTTGTTTGTGAGGACCCTTCTGTGATGGGACCCCTATCATGCCAATCCTGCACGCAGAGCAGCTGTAATATCACACAGAAAAGTCTATTTATTGAAAATGTTTCTCTCATCTTTGTAAATCTTTTTAGAAAGTCTCACACAATTCCAGACTAGGAGTAAAACCTGTGAGTAAATTATTTTCTTTGTAAACTGAGGAATTAGGACACAAACGTTTACACATTGTTCAATAACGAATGTGACAAGTGCACACCACAGCTCCACGTGCCACCTAAAAGCAGGAGGCTTTCATATTCCACCTATCATAATAATTCTGAGTAAATTTGAGACATCAGTGAGAAATACACCACTGCTTGCTCTCCTGTGGTATGATGCATGGCTTGTAATGTATAAAATGGTAAATGGCTTGTGGGGAAGAATGTATATATTGAAGGAGGGAGCATACACAGCTATCATGGTCCCAGTACAGGCATGGATAGTAAGCTGTTATGTGATAGCACTGTAATACTGTCAATTATGAAAGAAAATGGGAGGAAAAAACATATTAAAACATAAACGCTCCCCACAAATATTCCCCTAAGATATGCAACACTCTTGCTTTACTAAGGCCTGCAGTGCAGCGAGCACAGGCAGGGGTGAAATCCAATAGCCCTTATATGGGTGTGTGCCTATCGACCTGTTGATTTCCCCTAAGCACTAAATGACGAGAAATCACCTTACACAAGCTTCCCAGAATGACCCCCTTGAAACGACAGCCTCTGATGCATCAACGTCCGCCCCCCAACCCCTCCTTTCTGTTTCTCACATTCCCATCTGGAGAAGAGACAACTGTATTCTGTCAACCCTTGTCAAACCTTGGAATGGCAAATATCTTGCTGTGACTTCCTTTTGCTGATTTTATGTGTTCACGTGTGTGTTCACGTGTGTGTGTGCGTGTGCGTGTGCGCGTGTGCGCGTGTGCGTGTGCGTGTGTGTGTGTGTGTTTGGTGGTTTCAGTTTACTCAAGGAACAGCTGAGGAGTGGAGAATGAGCATGAAACTAAATGAGGCATTGCACCTAGCAGGGCTATTATGACCTGAAAAAAGAAAAAAACATCAACCTTCATTGCTAAAACTATTCCTGGGTGGGCGGATCCACATAATCGCCCTGGCAATAGCACCATTTTCCATGCAACATAGCCCAATCAAGCATGCTAGAAAGTGTCACCTTCAATTTATCACATAAAGTGGAATGATGGTATTACAAGGTAATGATTTTAGGGATAAACAGCAGGTAGGGGGCTCTAATTACCCATGACAGATCCCCTTCATGTGACTCCTTGGGTCAGTCCAAATAAAACATGACATAATTTCAGCACTCTCTAGAGAAGGAAACATTGCCACGGAGGAGTCAATACACAAATGCAATCATTTCAGATTACATGGGAAATCTATTTGGAATCACTTTCCATATATGTGTGTGTGTACAGGTTATGCATCCTAAAACAGACATCTTCTTCTTGTACAGAATTGCAAACCTGCTCTGCACCTCCTCATAATAACACACACACACACACACATACAGACACAAATCAGTACTTAACCAAACAGTGGCTGTTGACACAAAGTTCATGAGAACCTATGTTCATTTTTCAGGATGGGAATGTGAGACATAGAGGAGGAAAATCAATTTTTGATTTTGTTGAGTGAAGAAACATAAAGAAAATGAAGGTGAGGAATGATGGTCAATTGAGTTATCCACTTCTCTTTGGTAAGACTAGTTATTTTTCACCACTGTTTGTAGTTGCACTTGGGTTTACACTGGCGAAACTAATTTCATTTCAAGCATTTACTCTGTAGCAAGGTGCAATTGCATTCATCTTGTTGAGACAGAGCATGCACCACTTCTAGTGAGACAGCAACACATGCAATCTCCTGACATATTTGGGCCTCTTTGACAACCCAGACTGGTGAGTCAACATATCTCATATTAATCTTATTTTTGGATGTAACTGTAGTAATGGCCATGACACACGCTACATGGTATTACATCCTTCCACAAGGAAGCTTTTGGAGCAGAAGTGTGTCTCCAGGGGTCATTTAGAGATCAGAGGGTGGTATACCTCAAGTAGCCTAGTTTAAAAAATACATGACTGATGAAGCAGATGCCCCAGACATGTTTATGATTACACAGATGACAAGTACCACACTAGGTAACATACTGTACCTTGCACCCTGTGGCTAATTAATTTATTTTCTTACTGCTTTTTCAACTATGTGTCCATTCAAAAGTACATATAGACCATTAATACCAAATTATTTCCAGCTGGCATATAAACAAACAAGCTCCACCTCAGCTATGGTCAGTATTGAGGTTAAAATGAATGAGTAACACATTAAAAGCACAAAAGGTAACATAGACAAAATGGTTGGAGCTTGAAGCTGCATATGTTGCATTGTTTTGGGGCGATACAGAGTAGTATCTCTCGAGATAAAATTGAAGATTCTTTGTAAATGCCTGCTAGGTCTCAGATTAAAAACAGTGATTTCCTTGAAGAGCATGGGAACCTTGTTTCTTCACAGATGGAAAAAAAATACCTTGTGGATTTACACACCAGTGTACCTTTAGATTTCACCATATTTGCTGTCCATGGGTAAAAAAATGCAAAAAGATGCAACTTTCTCATCACACCACACCTAACCTTTTTCACCCCATTCAGATATTCTACAACTGAAGATACCGTTTTCTTTTTCATTACCGTTAGAAACTTTAATGCATTATATTCCAGTAAAACTTTTCATTCCTAGTTGGCTTTCTGAGAACCTATTACTAGGAACCTGATTGTTTTATTTTATCTAGTACTACAGAAGAGGGTTTTTTACATCATGTTTGTATGCAGTTGGAAAGACAGGAAATTCTAGCAAAAGAAATGGCAAAATGATTCAGTATGTCAAGGGGAATGGTATCAAAAGAGGAAAAGTAGTTACAAAGTAAAGCTAACCAACAGGCCATAGTAGCTACTTAACAAGATATTTGCAAAAAAAAAAAAAAAAACACACACAAATTAACAGTTTCAAAATGACCACAAAACTGAATCTACACCTTCATGGCCCCGTTCAGATACAGATGGTAAATTGCGAGTTTCACAAAGCTGGCATTTATGGTCTGGCTGCGAGACCAATGATCAACAATTTTGGAGAGACCCTTAGCAAGTCGTTAGCACACATTTCCTTCTCATAACTTAAACTTGTGGCAGTTGTTGCTTTGAATTATTTCTCATCCTTGAAGAATAATGGACGATAAACACAAAGCATTTTAGACCACAAAAGAAATGCAAAGCCACCAAGTGCATCCTGTTTTCTCAATTTTATCCCACATTTTAAGACAATAATATGACACTTCTATACACTGTACACTTTTAAAATGATTGAAGAGTGGTTTTGAGGGCACTAGGAGGCACCTTCCATGGCCCTCCCAGTCGTCATATCTAAAGTCCTTCAGAGTACTAAAGAGAGTTCTGGAATAGAGATTGTAGAGGAGATGTCCACTTTCACAAAGCAATGGATGAGTGGCCCAATATCCCACTAGAACTTCTGTGGACTTGTAAAACAGCATTCCAAGAATGACTGAAACTGTTCTGAAGAATAGCAGGCCAGCTTTTTCTAAGTATGCATTGCTGTATTTTGTATACTTTTTGTATATCTACATTGAACAGTCTCATTTAATGTACCAGTGCATTTTGAAAGGGTACATTACACAATAAATAAGCTTGCAAGACATTAATAAAAACCTGCAGTGTACATCGCCTGTTGAACAGCATAAAATGGGAAACATTCCGGGTCTGGACACAAAACTATTCAGCAGACCAGCTCAGCATTGAGTTTTGTACATACAGTAGGTCTGTACAAAGTCAAATCCTCTGTGCAAATGTCAGGCTTTTATATTTACAGCAATATAATGACTGACTATCACTTTAGTTTTACAGTCACAGTGGAACTTTTAAAGCGTTTCAAAATTTGAAAGTATTTAATTTAAATGCCTACTAGATTTAACTGGAAACTGAAACCCCTGGAAATGATAACATGCTATAATTTGTATTATAATGGTTTGAAGGTTGGAACAGTCATAAAATAAAGTGTTAATGTAATTGAATTCCATGGTACAAATTAGTAAATCTAATTTGGAAAAAAGAAACTCAGACATAAAATGCGTGGGTGCTTCAGCCCTACCTAATAAAATAATAAGTAGAAATTGAGTTTTTCTGCCTATAGTTGTGCTGTTGATCAAGGTCTTTATGAATATAGATTTTTCTTACAGTTTACTTAGTAAAATACCACACATGGACATGCTTTGACTACAGGAAAATGTGCATAACCTTGTGAACATCTATATTTGATTTCACAATGCATGAGGACAGGAGAGGAGGAGGGTGTTGGGTTGATTCCATAGTTCTGAATTCTGTTGAATCATGTAAAATGTCATCACTATGTCATTATATGTTCCACACAATACATATGAAGACTTGCACCCTTTTGCTGCTCAAACCATAACAATAATTTTGCATGACCACCTGTTCCTGTGCATCTGTTCCAAAGCAGACACGTTGAGGTTCAAGTCTACCTCATGATCCAGCATTGTGCTTTTCTACCAAGAGAACTGATTAATATGTATACCATACACACATAATTGAGCTCATATTTAGCAGAAGATATGGAGATGTTTGATTTAAGTTTAAATTAAGTATTCTAAAGACTACATTGCTTGTCCAGTCTTATTTTAGAGAACAGCATTTTATGTTTTTCTCAAAATGTGGTATCTGGGGAGTTCCACAATTAATGTGAATTTTTTCAAATCAGTTGAAATTTCTATACATTAAAACATGCATTGTGATTTATAATGGAAATTATTTAATTATATAACTAACTGAGTAAAATTCAATAATCCTTTTCATGATTTCAGGCAAGGACCTATTTCTATTTGTAAACACAATACCAGTTATACAATTATGTATTTTTTTTGTCATTCACCTCTTGGGAAAGTGGGTAGATCTTTGATGGAGTTGTTACAGTAATAGAGTGAGGATTTTCAGTAAAATATATACATTATTCTTTCATTCAGTAGACAACAGTTTGTTTGAGGCTGTGGAGGTGATGACATAGGAGCAGAATCTGTTTTGCAGCAATATTATTTTCTTGCCAGTTTATGTTTCCGGTGTTATTCTCAACTTCAGATCTTGACACAAATTAAGGAGTGTAAATTGGAAGCAGTAATCAGTATTGGCAATTATTTGTTTTTGCTTTTCCCAAGGGCTTTTCAAAACTCAGTGCTCAATAATCACTATCTTGGATTGATTGTGACACAACCCTTTCAAGATCATGTGGCTTTACTTCACAGAAGCACATGGTTTATGGTGTTTTGTTGGTGACCTTCATTCTTTCAGTCCTTGTGCCTGTTATCCATACTAAATGACCCCAGGGAGTTGATTCTCAGGCATGTTAATGATGTGTCCGAACCACAGAAGCTAGCCCTTAATTAGCGCTGGCCTTGATGCATGTAGTATTTTGTGCAAAACCTCTGACATCTTCACTTGGTCTATATACTATATAATTGTGGTAGAGAGTAGTGATGCTGCACATGGGAGGCAACTACAAACCAGGATGCTAAGTAAAAGAACCAAGTCATTCCATCAACAACATTGGGTTTTTTATTTGAAGAATTTTAGCCTGTGATCCAGTATTCAGACAAAAGTCCATTTTTCATGCTGTGCAATAATAAAGGTGGTGGGGGGAGGTATGACAAGAGTTGCTGTTACATAAACTTTTGATTTTATTTAACATAATAAAAATTATATATTTGTGTTGGGTTTCAGGAGCCGCAGACGCTGACCACAACACAGGTACAAAGATCCACCCACCATGGACGACCAGGAGACAGAGTCACAGCAAGAAGGCTTTCTTTTAAATAATTCCCCAGCAGACAGCTCAGGTACTCTCCCCCCAGAAACTCATCCATATTTAAAATCAACCCATGTCAGGTGTACACAGCCTTTCCCCTAAGCTGTCTGCATGGAATGTTGGCTGCTCCGCTCCTAAATACTGTGATTCTGCCTAATCACAAACACAAGACCGGTGTGAACTCTCCAGCAGACCAGCCAGCGAAATGACCAATCAACCTGATCACACCGCTCCTGTGTCTCCCAATAATTCGATCAATGGGAGACTCAACCAAAACAGGGACTGTCAGGCTTTCCTCCTGACATTTGTGTTACCAAATATCAAATAATCCAGTAAAGAAAGTAATACATTTGGGGATATTCCTGTATTTTACTTGATCATGTACATTCTGGTGCTGTGTCTCATAGTCTGGTTTTTGTCACATAGCTACTATTACACAGATATTAGTTACCTCTTTCCAGTTGTTGCACTGTTCTTGATCTAGCTCAATAACTAATTTAGAGGACCTCTTAAAGTCGTTGATATTCCTGATTTAGATGGATCCCATTTATGCAATGGAATGATGCCAAAATCCTGACTGCATCAATGTCCAGTGTGCCTAGTCACTTCCACAAGACCGCGCAGAGCTAGCTATAGTATCATCCTGAAGAGAGGCTTCCTGCCAGCTGTTCATTAAGTGTTCTTGCAAACAATGTTTTTCTTCTGTTTAGCTCCAAGATGATAGAGTGAAAGAACTCTACTGTGATCATTGATCTGCATCACCAACATCTTAAACTGGAAGATAGTGATGATGCAGGCTGCCTGTGATATTACAGCATTATTCATACTCATTTGCCATCCTCATTGAGAGACATAAATAATCAGGAATGCAAAGGTTTAAATAAAGAACTTCAATCTGGTGGGCTGGCAATGGCAATGATTGAATAGATTGAAGAAATGTCTGTCTTTGCTGTATAATGCATCCCAGCTTGGGAGGACATGAGGTCTGTCTTTATACTGGAGGCAGCTGAATAAAATCAAACACTATTACCTCAGCTCTGATAAATGGTGTGTGTTTCCAGAGTGAAGTAACAGCAACCAAATTATGCAAAATGATGATACATAAACCTGGCCACAAATCACATGATGAATTTAATAATTTCTCTAACTGAAAAAATCTCTCCTTCACCTTTTTAATTAAACAATATCAATAATTTTGCTCATTTGCGGCTAATTGCACTGTGTGAGTTTATCGCAGATACCAGTTCATTGCACAGCATGCATTAATGGTGGGGAGCAAACCAAATGCTGGGCATTCTAAATGCAGGGAAACAGAACATGAGAAAAGCAGTGATCCCTTTTGAGGAATTGCCCGTTTTGCATAAGCAGCCAAAGATTCTGTTATGCCTTTTCACTCTTGCACATTTTGTGAAATACATTCTTCAGAATTGACACCTAACTCAAGACTTTGCTTCCAGGAAGGGTTGCTTCCTGTGCATGGTTTTGACAACAATGAGCATGGGAAACATGGTTGAGAGCCTGGACTTGGTTATTAAACAAATAAGAGGATGGCTCAGAGGATACGCGTACCACAGACTTCCTAATTGACAAGGCAGCTGGCTAACTTAAGCTCCAGCTCTCATGCATGGCACAACTGCCTCTTTAATAGGATGTTGTTTGAGAGGAACCATAAATATGCATATACTCTGAAATAGGAAAATCCATATGTTTTTGGTAAAACTGCATTTTGCTAATTTGAAAATTCTGTGCTTTTATTTTTTAATGTATTTCCTGAAATTTAATATACTTTATACAATGGCATGGTTAAATACTTGTTTCTGATTGGCTGAATATGAATGGTTTATTCCTTACGTAAACCACATTCTGTAATGTCTTCCTTTATACCAATCACTGGCCATGTGGCTGTCATTATACTGAATACTGTTGTTGAATTGCAGTTTCTGATGCAGTTCTGAATCCAGACTGCTGTCTGACAGCAGGAACCACGTTTTAAAAACAGTAGCGTACAGCACAACACTGACAGAAGAAAAAGTTTAAAAATTGCTCACACATATGATATTTAAGTCAAGGAAACTCTCATTACCTGTCACAAATTTTACTGTTTCATTTTTTTTTTCAATGGATTTAAAAGATTCTGTTCATGCAGTGCAGAGATGGCCTCTTATGGTTTATTTTATTAGTCATGTGAGACCTGTCAAGATTACTGTTATCTGTCAGGATTATTTGTGGATATGGTTGTACTTTTTTTGCTTTGACATTTACAACTTTGAAGTTGCTACACAAGACAGTGCAATGAAGATAGTATGGGTTTTGCTTTTAAAAAATGTATTACTTTTTTGATGTACAGGTCATTTACTAAACTTTTCTGGGGGGTTTGTATCCATTAAGAGGATTAGATCTAGATTTACACCATCATTAATAATCTCATCTCTCATGTCTAATGGAATTTAAATCATTCAGAGCAGTCTTCTGCTTGTACAAAATATTCTTATTTATTTCCCAGGATGCCCAAATCACTATTTAGTTTAACTATTAACTAAGAATATCTCCAAAAGATTTTGCAACACATATATGTTTAATTAGAATGTGTAATGCTTAGGTTATTTTCAATGTCTTAATTCTCTTGTATTTTCAATATTTAAGCTGTTTTTTTTCAATATTTCACTTAAAATAGCTTGTTTTTTGCAATGCAGTTGTACTTATAAAGTAATAAAATGGGTGTACAAACAGCTTCAATTGTAGCAGCATTTTGGCAGGGAAATATGTCTCTGTTTAACATGTTGATCATGTTTGTCTGGGTATTCTTCCATATTCTAGGAAGGGGAAAAAGAAATAGACACAGCAAACAACAGCTCAATAATCATTCAGTGACTGCACAAACTCATTTATATTTCCAGGTGATTGTGATAATACCAAATGGATCACTCATTTATTTCTGGATGTAATAACAGAGTCATTGAATTGTTCTGCCAGAACCAAGGCAATATCTTTGCATGGTATTATGGTCTACCTGATGAGGGAGGCTGTCATGCAGTATGAATCTAATTATTATGATGGCAGTTAAACAGACAAAGTGATGGGGAAAAAAATAAATGAAGTAAATCTGTTTTTGCTATTGCAAAGCTAATGAAAGTAATGGGCTTCTGGGATCTTAAACCTGGCTGGGTTTAATTCAACACATCAGTGGACGGGGTGCTCATGAGTGGTTATGAGTGGTAACAACTGTGGTGCCACCTGACTTGGACAAAGGTGGCTTCAGTGTTGCTTCTGTGAGGGTGGACGTAATGGTGGGGAATATCTGAGCTTGGAATCTAGTTTTGGGTAGACATAAATTATTTTATCCCAGAAAACATCAGCTAGAATGCATTTTTCAGTTTTTTCTACAGGGACAGGCAGAAGTGACACATTGGAGTACTCTGCATTCTTCCTCAGAATACATCTGAGTCTGAAGAATCTTCTCTGCCCCAAATAATGCCTTCATGCTTATTTCTCAGGTTTCCCCTTAGCACTTCCATTTCTATTATTGTATGTCTTAAAAATTTGAATGGACATTTTGTGGGCTCCTATCGCTCCCTTCAATCATCTCATAAAGTTGCAGATGAGCTTGTGTACTCATCCTAGGCTAAAGCTGCCAGCCACTGCTACTTTTCCCTTCAACATCTTCCATCTGAGCTGCACAGTCTTTTCCGTGTGAAAGTACACCTCATTCACAGTTGGCACAGGAATATGGTAAAAAAAAAGAATAGTTTCTCTTGTGCATTAGATAACAAAGAAAAATCTATCTCTTCCTGGTTGACAATTTGATTGTTTTTGTGGTGACCAACTGGGACTGTGGCACCATGAAATTATCATTATTGTTTTTTTATCATTCTTGGTCATATTATATTATGTATTTTTTCACCACAAGATTAAATAGCATCCATGTTGTGGTGATTTACATTTTTTTTTATTAGAAGTTATATTTAGGATCATACATTTTCTCATTTGTTATTGGTTCATATTCTGAAAATTCTGTATTCTTTGCTTAAACTGAGATTTTTTCTGGACAGTGAACTCTGAAGAGGTTTGGGATGAGAGCGCTGGGTGAAGTACAATGACTCAAGGACTCAGGGGCCAGATTAATAGGTGACTGTAAAGTTTGTTTTTTGAATCAATAACCCCTCCTTGATTTTATTTGACAACCATGGATTGAATATAGTTGACAATCAAGAATGAATGGTTTTTGTGAGATTAGATGTATAATTTTAGATAAGTATCTATAATACTTTTAATATATATGAAAGTCTGTATAATCCAAAGTGCTTTTTACATTTTGCTAGCAAATAAGGTAAGAATATGCTGTACATTATCGTAAAAAATAGTTGTGAGCCTCTTTTCTGTTCTAGCATGCATCTCTGTCTGAATGAACTCAAAATCTGATTGAACTAGAAATAACGTCTTCTGACACTGAATAAGTGCTCGTTTTCTTGTTTCATTTTACTTTCCGTCTAGGTTGGCTGATTTTAATGAAAGCTTGATAACCACGACTGGTCATTCATATTCAGAAAAACTAATCTTGTTTTTGAGTGCTATACAGTCCCACCTTATTTGGAACAGTATGATAAATAGTGTCTATTTTCCTGACCCTAATAGGGTGTATATGCTATCTTAAGATGTACTGGCATATTTGTGGCATTAACAGGAGCTGTAGATGCATCTAACTCAATTATTTTAGACACATCAAAGGACACACAAAAGTTATGTGTTCCAGAAAAATAGATATGAGAAAAAATACTTTCTTAACAGGAAATGTATGTCATGTATTACCAATGAGTTGTTTATACAGCTTTGGATCACAGGCCAAGCTCCGTCAGCAGTGTTGCAACTTCAGGCACTCAATATTACAATCATTAAGAACGAATAATGCATGATTAGAGTTCAATAATTTGTGTTAATTTCATTAGGGGCATGAGAAGAGTTGCAAAGGTAGAACCAGTGATCTACCAACTGTTACTTGGACACTTCCATGCAGGTGAGTCAGAGTGACAGCTTATGTAATCAATAATGGAGGCTTGTCTCCAGGGGTTTCATTTCAATTACAGACAGGGGTACAGGAAAACAGAGGTATTGATGACTGCCTGAATCTAATTTAATCACCTCCACTTTTCCTGTTGCATTCACTCTAATGATGTGACAGCCCAGCAAAACTGGCACCATGCGGGTTGCCAATTCTGTAAGGCATACAAGTTCAGCTGCAGTGAGTGACACAAAAATCCATTTTATTTCAGGAAATGTATATTATACTGCATGGATTTACAAATCAATGGTAATTCATCCTTGTGTGAGAGGTGGGGCCAAGCTGCCATTTTGTTTTTCAGATTTTTTTTATTACATAGTACTTCAAACACTAATTTTGGAATGGTCAATAACATGTGCTGGCCTGTTCCATCACTGTAACATTCTCTATCAATCTGAGCAAGTGCAGACAAGCGCCCGTGTGCTCTGAGGCACATTCAGCCAGCCCCTCTTTCTTTTCCTTCTGCAGTCTACCTGCTGAGCTCTGTAATTGTGCCAGAGGACTGCTATACTTGACCAACTGAGAAAAGGCTTCTTCTGCATCGGAGCAGAGAAATCCCTGATGACTGATATCTGACAGGGAGTTTATGAGGCCAGTTATAGTCATCCTGCGGCTGTGGTGCTGATGAGAATCCTGGGCCCAATGAAAAGAAATGACATGAAGAAAGAAATTAAATAGAGAACCCCCCACTACTGGTGCCATTGCTAATGGTGTTTGTGCTTCTGTATGCCTGTTGTCTAACCTGGTCAGAGTGCTAATTCTGGCTGGCCAATATGGTACCATTGGCTTTCACTGAGTCAGTCACACACAGAAGCTGTCTTTTTGGAAAACAAGACAAAAAGACTAGGACTATGGGTAAAATACAGATATGCTGTACATGTAAAGAATAAGAAAACTGAGGGATCTAAACGAAACACATTTTGTTTTAATAGCACCTACTTATACAAAACTACCCATAACCCCACCACCCAGTTATTGAAAATATTGTTTTATACATTATTACATGTAATAAAATATCATTGATAGTAATGTGCCATGTGTTTCACAATAATCTTAATGAGTATATATGTTATTACTGTACAAATCAATACATTTAGGGACTATCGAAATTGAGCAATTTGAGCTAATTGAGAAATTTATTTATTCTTTTATGCTTACACAGGCTTTTTGTACATAAGATGTATGAAGCAGGCTAGTTAGGACTCTGCCTTTTAATTAGCTACAACTGTGCCTTTCAGAGAGGATTGACTAAACCAAATTAATGGAAACAATTTATGATCAAACCTGCATTAGTAGTTAACTAATACACCTACATTAATTAAGTATGATAGTTAAAACACCTACACAGACAGTCAACTCCTCCCCAAAATCAAGTTTCGTCATTGGATTGGGGCCTTTATGGTCTGACAGGGAAATGGGCATATTAGGATTCGGTGTCAGATTTACCATGTGAAAATTGATGCATTTAACTTTCATAGATGTGACTGGTCTTGTTTTTCCAAAATCCTCAGGTTTGAACACATATACTGATATATTTGAGAATTTATGTAAAAATGAATTGTATTTTCATCACTGATACTGATGCTCAGTGAAAAATTTAATTAATTAAAGCTAATCATTACCAGTTTAACTGTTTTTTTTTACATTCCATCTTCCTTCATGGAAATTCCCTTCTGAGACTTGGATCCCTCTGAGGCTCCTACATCATTGATATAAACTCTCCTTAATTCAGGATTAGACATGGAATCACTCAACATCTTGAGAAGGGGATTTTTCAAATACAGAGCTATGGGCTGAATTAAACACACACACACACACACACACACACACACACACACACACACACACACACATACACACAAACATCCCAACTTCTGGGGTTAATTACATATTCTGATCATCCAAATGGCAAATAGTGTTATAAATATCCACATGAAGGACAATGTATTCTGCTAATTCCGGGACAGATAATATATATATACACACACACACACATACACACACACACACACACACGAGAGATGTTAATATCCTGACATGCATACTGCTTGGTTTGCTCTGCCATACTCCTACTCCATGCAACTCTTTTTTATTAATTTTATACATTTAAGATCAGCAATTTTATCACTGTCAGTGTAAATTCAGGAATACTGTTATCATGGAAAAGTGCTGACAACACCAATTTTTATATCAAGGTGTCCTTAATTTACACAGATGCTGAATAAATTATGCTTTCCATATTACATTGGAAATATCTAGGGCAGTCAAAGTGGTTATGTAATTGCACTTCTTTGTTTATCACAGTTCTTTATTTGGAACTGGTGCATGCTGACTCTGGTAGATGAATAAGCTGCTATTTTTTCCAAATAACATTTCAGAATAAAATTCAAGTTGTAATATAGTCTGGGATGCTTTTGGCAGCATGGGAGGTGAGCCACATTGTACCCACAATTGTATAGTTTATTTTGCTGGACTCAATTTTCACAGATGTCAGTATGCACATCAGACCACTCTCTGCAGGATACAGGGGTGTTTCCATATACATATACAAATCAGGACACAACAGCAACTTGCATCAGCATAAACCAATGTTATAACTTATCTTGTAATCAAGTTTTTAACTGGGGAATGCTGACCACTTAAAAGCAACAGCCTTGCTGGGTCACTTAACTGAGAATTACAGTGATCAGATCTCTTTTGATAAATCCTCTTCAAAAGTCATGCTTTTTGGTGAAAAGAGAGCATTCTATCTTTAAACTCTATTTAAACAGTATCAAACAAAACATCTTGTATGGCAAGAAGTTACGGAACCTGTTAATGGTGTTGCTTCTGAGAGCAAAACACAGACTGAGATAAAAATAGTCAAGAAGTGAACTGGTACCCAACAGGAATATGTGGAGAAAAGTAACACAGAATGGAGAATTGAGAGTTTTATTTAATACATATCAATTCAGAAACAGGCACTTTTTAAGATGTGTATTGTGTGGTTTTGTAATTGAAAAGGTATGTACAGGCCATGATCAGCTCATGAAAATTCAAACAAGGGGACCCACAAGGTTTCTTTCCTCACTGTGGACTTAAGGGGCCTCATTTATCAAACGTGAGCCAAACAAATTTGCTCATTAATCATTTGTAAATGCATTTACGTAAAAAATGTATCAAAGTTTTTGTATATCAGTTTATTCATAGCATCAAAAGAAATTTCATAAATGGATATGCATAAATGGAAAAACATGGCTGTAAAGCGTGTTTTTTTTTTGTTACTGCTTTTATTTTTCCATTCATTCATCTTTTATTGGATTGAAAACGAGTAACAATATTTGGTAGTAATACAGTAATATTATAACAGTTCAAACTGTTATATAAAACAACTTTTGAATTCAACATTAAAACAGGTTTCATTTATACAATCCTGATTAATCAATTTAATTTTTATTTGGAATTTTACATGAATTCAATAAAATATGTGAACAACATTTGCTATAAATAAGGAGCAGAAACCATTGCTAAGGTCTACATTGCTATGGCTGACCTCGCTCTATTAGCTCAAAGAAAAACTTATGCAGTCAACACATCTCCGAAACACAGCAAAAGTAGGTTTGAAAAGGAAAGGGACTGCAGAGTGGAGCGAAAGGCAAGGGAGGACATACTAGAGGGTATTTCTCAATACATATTGTAAAAGTAGCAAAAAAGCTGAATTATTTCAATAGTTAAATTAAATTTAATTAAATTACATATTCATATAACATGTGTTTTTGTAAGAGATATGATGCAAGTCTAGAAATAATTTCTATTAATATCATATGATCAAATATATTATCATATAAATGTAAATGAAATAACAACAGTACAAACACAAGAAGCATGTTGCAATAGACGTTGTTTACATGGTATTGGTTTCAAAGGGAGTTGCAAGCTGCCTCATGGCTGAGGGGGATACTGTTGCTTAGAGACACTGCTGGTGTGACATCAGTAACAGCAGTATCCTAATAAAGGGAGATGACAAAGAGATGTGCATCTCTCGCCTTCTCTCTCTCTCTCTCTCTCTCTCTCTGTCTCTCTCTCTCTCTCTCTCTCTCTATCTCTCGCTCTCTCGCTCTCTCTCACACACACACACACACACAAGTGCGTGCACAATAGATTGGATGTTTGTAACTCAGCGGTGTGGCTTTCGTGATCATGTCTTTATCCAAGGTTAACACCTTGGAGAGGTCTCCTCTTTCTCACTGATGAGTTCTAGTGTGGATCCGTTAACATTGCAGTTTCATGTACAAAGAGGATGAAAGGAGTGTGGCTGAGGTGTTGAGCTCTGGCGGTCTGAATGATTGAGGTGTAAACACAGGTGCTCCCCAGTCACCTCACCCATGCGTGATATGATGTCACCCAATGTGACAGGCCACAATGGGCTCTGAATTCCTAGCAAGAAGTATGTGTGTGTGTGTGTGTGTGTGTGTGTGTGTGTGTGTGTGTGTGTGTGTGTGTGTGTGTGTGTGTGTGTGTGTGTGTGTGTGTGTGTGTGTGTGTGTGTGTGTGTGTGTGTGAAAACACTGCATGCACTCAAGATGATGAAACTGTTTCATAAAGGTCCTCTTCAAGTGACCATTAGTTAGACAAGTGTATCCAAAACTGAACTTTTTATCTTTGATGGTGTAATTCTCAATTTTACAATTCTCATCATTTATCCACATGGAGAGTGAACATTAGACAGGAATTCTACTGCTAGTTTATTTGCTGTATCTGGTTTTTGAACAACCTCTCAATATTATTTGTTGTCAACTGGGAACATACTTCATTTGTTGTATATTTATCTTGTATAGAACTATTTTACAATCAAGTCATCACAAAGAAGCAGACAGAGGGAGCAAAAAAGTCAAACAATAATTTAGAAGGAGTCAGTGTGAGTCAATTTAAGTTGACTTAAAACACAAGCAACCTAAACTTTTGAAACATCTTAAGAAAAGCAAATTTACACTCAAACTGAGCAGATAAGTGGAAAAAAAATTAATTAAAAATTGGTCCATACCCTGGATCAGGTCAGAATGCTAACATTTGCTTTTTGGCTTTTTTGCTTTTTGATTTCTCCCATAATACTTTTGATCTCTCTCTTCCAAAGGTTGTCTTAAAATGTTACAAGAGAGAGTGACTCACCCTGCCCTCTCATTCTAGGTTGGGAGCAAGAGGACAGCTTGATTGATTCCTCAGGTCATCAATACTACAATACTACATTCAACCCCACCAGTAAGTGGGAAATGAGGACCTACCTCTACTTACCTCTTGTAACGACCACTAAAAAAACGTAGCCAACACTAAGCCCGTGTATAGGTATGTATATAGAAATGAGTGCTAGTGGATGGAGTTCATTCAGCTTTATGTGTCACATTTAGAAGGCAGTAATTAATCAGCGCAGCTTCACTTCACTTTTGAGGGTCGTATGCAAATGATGGGAATCACTTGTGTTTATGTGAATAATGAGGCGTTCTTCACGAAGGGACAATGCTGCCTGTTTAGTATAAATGGGCAGCTGTTTAAGCCAAAGCTGTAAGCATGGGGGAGGGAGGGTGTTTGTCCTGTGGTGACTGAGGGTGGGCAAAAGGTTTGTGTTTCCTCCATTTATAAGAGGAAAGATCCAGCAATCCACAGAAAATGAGCCAATGGCATGTACTATTTTCTTGTTATTTTCGTGAACATCAAATAATACAATGTAGAGCTTTTCAAGGCTTGTAAGGATTTAAATATCAAATACATCACAAATGAAACTTGCCCGACCATTCCAGACATGCATTACACACTGCTTTAGAGCATTTTCTGCATAAGTTTATACTTAATGGCAGACTTACATTTAAAATGCAATACAGTGACACATAAATCAGGCCGGGATTTAGGCCATAGTGACTAATGATAAAATACACATTACTTAGCAGTAAGATACACCTAACTATGCAAATTAAGTCTAAAGCATTACTGGAAATAACATATTGTGTAGAAATGTTTATTTTCAAAAGGCTTTTTTTCCAAATGATATCAGAGGACATTGAGTTAATCTGTAGCCTTGTACATACCCAAATAGTTGATGATCAGCATGGCAGTCTGATAATGCTGGCTGGAGAGGGCATGCTGAGCCACAGGAGTAAATGCACTTGAAGGCAGGAGGTAGGTGAATAAAGTTCTCTCAATTCTGACATGTAAACCCAACTGACCAAATTAAAATGAGAAAGTAACTAGATTTTTTATTAACACTTAGCATTCTCATTTTCTGTTCTCCCCAGCTATGAGCCTATTTGAAAATATGCGCTTGTCAAAGTACATCTGTTAACTGCACAGACACACGCATAAGATGTTGCTGCTTTTCAGTCTGCATGCTCAGTGGCATAATTTGTGTGATGAAAACTGCAGCTGATGCAGTCACATGCAGCCAATCAGCTAGGGGAATCAATATTTTACTAATGAGGTGGAGAGTACCATTCTGTCCAATATCCTTTCTTCCTTTCCTCCACGTCTGATGATTCCTGCAGCAAGAATTCTTATTTTCTGTGTGTGTGTGTGTGTGTGTGTGTGTGTGTGTGTGTGTGTGTGTGTGTGTGTGTGTGTGTGTGTGTGTGTGTGTGTGTGTGTGTGTGTGTGTGTGTGTGTGTGTGTGTGTGTGTGTGTGTGTATACATAGAATCATTTTGCTTTTATATTATTTGTGTGCTTTATACACCCTCATCCTGGACCATGTGTGCAGCTTACAGTAATTTCATTTTATGTTTTCATTAAGTGCACTCCAGGAGCATCACAAAAAGTAAGAACAACAGCAATGAAGTCATTTTAAACCAAACTGGGAAACATGCCTAACAAGTCTAAATAAGACCATGCAGAAGTAACCCTTTTGGCACATACAAACAGAAACATACCTATATCAAAGAATATGTCGTGCACATTTTTGGCATGCTTTGTTCCTCAAATGCCCTTTCTCTCTCACCCTCCCACTCCAACACACAGAGAAGTACGGTAATTCGACATGAGCTCACTTGTCTGCTCCCCAGAGATGAAAGATGCTGAGAGACAGGTGCTGAGCCTATACAGCAATGTCAATTTCACACATTCAGGATTGCCATCACGTACAAACAGAATGAAATGCTTTGCTTGTTTGAATTTACCTTGAAATCTAACATATTCCATTTCCAAACTGGCCCAGATTTTCAGTAGAGAGAACGCAGAATGCCATTTACCCTAACCTTATCAGTGATCATGACATTTGGAATAAAGGTTAACAAAAAGGTCTGTTTGTTTCATCTTTATGTATTCTTGTATTTATTTATCTCAGCCTGCTCTGTATTTAAGATGATGTGTGCTCTGAAATGCCAAATGGAAACACAAGAATACATAACTGGCTCTGTTTTATGTTTGTATTTGAAATATAAGTATTAATAACTGTTTTCGATTAGTCTGTGCTGTTCTCAGTAATTCTGATGGTGGTGTTAATTAAAACAGCTGAGGGAGAGATGAAGGAAGCAGATACTGTCTCTTTCTTCAGAAGTGCACTCTAAGACAAGTGACATCTGCTTAGCTGCGTTTGCAGTCCCACCAGTGAGAATTCACACTCAACGTTTTATCAGTCAAAGGGGGATTTTCTTCCTTATACTCTTCCTGCCCTTTTCTCCTTATTTGAAATGTTCTGTTGTATATACAAGCTGTGATCATTCCCACAACCTCCAATGTCAGATGAGGAGAGCACGGGCAAGCAGTGTCGTCCTCAGAAACACATCAGCTGCTATGTTTTTATTTCTTATTCTTATTTGCTTATTTTATATCACAGTCTGCAACTTGAACTTGCACACTTGCACAGTCATGGGTTAGAGAAACACATCTCATGTAAGTTTTGTGCAGGTAGACTGTTGGTGTCTGGTTGACCAGTGGGGGTCACTGTCGAGCAATGAGATACGAATTGCATAATCAGCTTTTCCCTGGCAGGCCACCACAGCAGCCTGGCATGAACCTGCCTGCTGATCTGTTGGATGCACTCAAAACTAGCACTCGTATGGGTTTTGATACCAGGCCATGGGGCCATCCACACACTCCAATAGCTCTAATGGGATAAGCCAAATGAGCCATTCATCAACCCCCATGTCTATGTCTGCATGCCTTCCAGCAAAAATAAATAAATAAAATAAAAAGTAGAATAAAAAAATAGAAACTACATGAAAATGCCATAACTTCACACAGTGTGTGAGAGGCAGTCAAACTAGAGCCCTGCAGGGGTGATTTATAAGGTGATTAAAGGTTTCTTATGAGACACAATCACCCTGTGATAATCTACTGGACTGAGCTTAATAGAATTCACTACATCAATTTCATGGTGGGATACAGTGATAGAATTTACAAGTGGAATGATTTTGTCTGTAGCATTTTCAATCTTTTGCAAAAAAAAAATGAACAAGAACACCTTACAGTTCTCAAAAGAGGATTCAGAAACACATTTCTGAAAGGTATTCACAAAATGATCAATAGTTTTGAATAGAAAATTGATTTCCAAAGACAAATAAGCTAAGGAAAAGAAGCACAACTGGATTTGACAGGTGAGATATCCACTTTTAGAGGGTAACAAATGCAATATCATACAATGCATAGTTTGGATCTCTCTCTCTCTCTCTCTCTCTCTCTCTCCCTCTCTCTCTCTCTCTCTCTCTCTGTGTGTGTGTGTGTGTGTGTGTGCCTGCTGAAAACCATACATAGTCAGTTTAGTCTGTGCAGTGGTCTATGGCCACCTGAAAATTTGTTTTATTTCAGAATTTTCTCCAAATTTTAATTGTATTTCTTTTGTTTTATTAAGAAATATTTTATTTATTGAGATTTTAACATTCACCAGCTGAGCTCTTAAAATCGTTGTGTTTTCATAATTGCCACATTTCAAGATCTTCCCATGGTATGGTTTATACACTTACTCTCAATTTTACTCTTGGTTTGAACTTGTTGAAGGATGTTACAGTATCTGTGTCATCACTATCACTTTCCATATTCGGCCTCCCATTATATATAAAAATGGTAAGTGCACTTTTCACTCTTGCATCATTAACTTGCTCACTGCTGACAAGCTTTCTTCTGCTTTTGCAAATAGTGGGAATATTTACAGTCAGATATTAGACACGGGTGACTTAGAAAAATGCTTTTATAGTGCTTTTTCAATTATACTTTATGTTATTGCAAAATTAGGAATAGGTAATTATTTGAAAAATGCATATGGTTTTATGTGTAAATGCAGCCTAGAAATAGAAAATGTCTAAATTGTATGGTTTCCAAATTAAGGTCTTGACTGCAATTCAGTAAGGAAGTTTCCTATGAGATCCTATTTTTTTCAGTCCAGTATCTGAAAATTGTCTCAACCCATTATTGTACCGTATTCGAGGTTCTGGTGAGTTATGTATTCAGCTTTCACAAACCATTAATACATTTTTGCACCAGTGGTCTTTTCACCTCCAACTCCTGGAGTCCAACATCTTGTTTGGCCTGTCTTCCTTTTAAGGCAATGGCATTTTATTACCACTGCTGCTATGGGGCACAGGGCTGTGACAAATTAACAAATTGTTAGAATTGTTTGGAATTTGTATGAACACTAATTTATGTTCCATGGTTTTAATTTATCTCAATTAAGTCATCAGAGCTATGATTTGTGATTTATGACACTAGTTGATTTCTGCTGGAAAGATTAATGTTCAAAATATAGCTAATGCATGGCTTTGTTCATTTAGTTAATTTGTTGTACTGTATTTCAGATGCCATATGTGTAAAGATACATAGTGTGAGAAAACTTTGGAAACAATTAAGCATTTCTGTGATACTGTGTTATTGTAGCTTTCCCATAAAACAAATGGGAGATATGTTTACAGAGCTTGTTGAAAGGAATTATGAAAATGAAACATTAAAAAAAGAAAACAAACAAACAAAAAATGCCTCCAACTAGACAGCTCAGGGTCCCAAGGTCTCAAAACAAGCAAAGGAGCTGTGAAAATGTTGTCAAAACATTTTGAAGATAGTTCTGTAGTTCTGAAATCAACACAAAAACACTGTTGCAAATTCTATTCCGCATTTTCAGCTAAAGACACACAACATAGTGCATTGTTCCTTGGGAAGGATATAAGATTTTAGCATTGAATAAGGGATTTCATATTTTCTTTATCTTTCCAATAACCCTAGAAATAATTGTAAAGGCATATATATATATATATATATTCACTGAAAAGAAAGGTATGTACATTGATTGAAGAATAATGTTTTCACAGTTTTCAATGTGATATCTGTTATGCTAACTCACTTTAAGTGACCTCATATTATTAACAAAATATTAATCAATGCAATTACAGGCTGTTGATTACAGCTGTTTTAACTGTAAGGTTAGCAAATGTAGTGGAGGGTATTGTAGTAAAGACCTCTGTCATTCTTTCCTGTAACTCCCTCTTAAGTAGCTGCTGAGCGTAATCAGAAAGCATCTGCTGTTACAGAAACAGACCCATGCAAAAAAATCACAATAGGCAGATACAACATACCTTAATATACTCATGTATACTGTGACTTGGCAAAATAACTTGTCAGATATTAGTTAGTCCATTAAGTTCAACACCTTCAACCCTTGCTCAGAAAGGAGGGAAGTATATGTAACTGCTTTTCACGTGAAATGAAAATGATGACTCATGTACATTGTGTGAACTGTCTCTATTCTTGAAATGATGGTTATATAGTGATCATGACTGGTTTCTCAACTAATCAGCATAAACAGGCATGCCCATCCACTTTACAAACAGTCAGTATTCATCATCTCATATACAGTACCTGGGGTATGCACAAAATCTTAGGTCTGCAGATGTTTCATGAATCCCATATGGATTTTCTTAGGGAATTTTACCAGGAAAAAAAAAATCTAATATACTAAACGTATGAATATTTTGTAAATGAAGCTCGGTGCGATTAAAATATATATTCTGCAAGAATGACAATGGGAAAAGACATATAAAAATATAATTTATATCTGAAAATATGTTCATAAATGAATACAACAATACACAAAATTAATCAACAAGTTGGAGCTATGCTTGTGGATATGAACTCCAGTCCCTGTGAAGTTTGTGAATGTTAGTAGTTTGTACCTTTCAGTATGTCACTGATGTTTTAAAGCTTGTGCTGAAATGTTTTGGATACACAGGAAAGCTGCTATGACAGGAAGAATGAGACTCTCCTGAGTATTAAACAGGCATTACTCAGGACAAAGTGAATGTAATATTTGTGTTTCCTTTCAACCAGGGTTTTGTTTATTATAAAGGCACAAATAAAAACCATGATAAGAATGTAAGCCTTTTCACTCTCTTTGCTTTCACAATAGTGTGTTTCTGTGTACATATCACCTTACATTTATTGCTGCAGGCAAGATTTTTAGATCCTCTTACACCATAGGGAATATTTTCAAGTCTGACAGACAGTGAGGAATTGCTGCCTGCTTTTTAATAGTCGCATTACATATTTCATAAGCAAGTGGGAAAGCAAAGATAAACCTAAGTATATCTAGTGCTTAGATGGAAGAAGTTTTTTCCAGCACTTTTAAAAGTCTTTTCAGGAACAGCTGCTTATTTTATATAAAAGGGATATTATTGTTTATTTTCCCATTCTAAAAGTCTCTGCTTTGGCCAAGCATTCATTTAACGTTCAGTAGAAAGGGTACCTTTGGTATTAGAGAACTTTGTAAATATCCCCCTTGGTGAGTTTCCTTCTTATCTTGTACAGTCAGTCTGTCCAGCAGAGGTGGAGACCCAGATGACTGCAGAGTGTATCAGTAGCATGGACCCTGGAGGCCTGGCCTGGTAATGACAGGCTGAGTGCAGAGTCAGGTTTGCAGTCTTGAGAGGCAGCCAAAGGGTGTGGGCTCTGAAAGAAGGGGCAAATTACTGGTCTCTGCCTGTGGACAGAGACAGACAATCAGAGCATTATCAATGCTTAAAGCACACCTCATTTCCTGCACAGGCTATATATGACTGTGTGTGTGTGTGTGTGTGTGTGTGTGTGTGTGTGTGTGTGTGTGTGTGTGTGTGTGTGTGTGTGTGTGTGTGTGTGTGTGTGTGTGTGTGTGTGTGTGTGTGTGTGTGTGAGACATTATAAATGTGTGTCTGTGTTTCTGTAGGATCACTTGTTCACAGTACAGGGTGTCATGAAATGCAGGGGTAAAACAAAAGTCATTGACGCCTAAAATGTCAAAGTAATTAGTATTTATGGTTTGATTTCCTTGTATGATATATGCCATTGTGAACAACCATTTTATATATGTCAAAAAAAATCCTGCACAACATGATGCACCCCATGGTCCATCATCTCTCAATCCTGTTCTTTTCAAAGCCAAAGTATCCCCTAAAATATCTTATTTCACATATAATACAACCTTAAATAATTTAATCTCTACACTCACTATTGGTAGAAGTCACAAAAGGATTCACTGTCATGTAAAAACTGGGTATAGGATATAGTTTGGTTTCTTAATTTATAAAGGGTTTTACATTACGTTCCTCGAAAATGTTAGCCTTTTATGAAGATCATTATGTCCTCCCTTTCGTACTTAAGCTGCCACTAATGACTTTAAAATGAATTGCCTTTTAATAATGTGACATTGATCAATGCCCTAGATAAATCATTCTGTGTGATTACAAGATGTGTCAGTCTTTCCTTGGCTGAATAGACAATGCTAAATTAGTCAATTAAACACAGAGTCATTCCAGATACATAACTGAGAAAAGTTTTCATCTATTTATTTAATCATGGGTAGAACTAAGATCACTCTGTACTTTGTCATGCTGTGTGGTGTAAAATACTGGATTTGAATATTTTTAAAAACACCCCAGGTACATTGAAAAAATACCAAAATACATACATAGATTCCCATTTTACATTTTGCATTGGCATAAATGCAAACTGTTGGCCTAATATTACATAAGTATACATACCCATCAGTTCTTTATGTATTGTACCTAAATGTAATTGTAGATATGTTTACTGCAGCTCAACACCGTTGTTTTTGTTTTTTTTTTTGTTTTCACCCCCAGGTTTCCTTGACACATAAGCTGTACAGTACAGTACTCATTGAATTAACTGCTGGCAAACATTCCCAGAACATATTCCCTATGAATGATGAGGGTCTCCTGAAACACATTAATTATTGATTTTGGATTTTTTCAGATGAAACATTCTGTGGGTGTTTGTGATGCCATGCCTTAGTCAGGTCATGAAATGTGAGTTATGAGTTTAGATGTTTTTCTTTCTCTCTGCCTCTTCTTACCCTAGAACATTTTTATAAGATTTTGGTATTTCAGACACGTTGGCTTGCTTGAGGAGATACTAGATGCCTTCAAAGTAGAAGGAAACTGGTTTCAAAGGCATGCCATGGAACAGCCTCTTCTCTGCGACAAAGTGAAGCATAAGAGTAAAGCTACAGCAATCTGTGGTTTTTACAACTACTTATCTCTGCACAAGAAAGACAAGTCCCTCCACATTAAAAAGAAATGAAATCCAAGAGTTTATCTGTGCTTAATGTGTGCATATAAGCAGGTTACCCATGTTCAGTCTCCCTACACTCACTGCCTGGCACTGAACTGCTAAAACCTCCAGCATGGGAGTGAGAACTTATTTTCTTTACCTGAAAAAATCATCAGTGCATTCATTTTTACTTAATTATCCTCTGCCATTGTGTTCCCCTTTAGTGTTAATTATGGATTTTTTCATAATTAATGTGCACAGCACAATGAGGGAGCTGGACCAAGCAGAGCAGTGTCATCAGCGCTGAAACATTAGTTTAATGGCAGTATGGATGTCCCTGCCAGGAATGAGTCCACTTATCTGACTAAGCACACACTTTTTTGTTTTATGAATGTTTATGTGCTACTGCCTCATGACAGAACATTTAGAAAGTTCTGGACTATAACCTATAAACAATGTTATTTTTCAACTTCATTATTATGTTTTTGTTACCAAAACACAAATACTGCACCATATGCCATAGCAAAAACATTGATCGATGACCATCTAACTGATTTTTAACATTTTGTCTTTAATTCATGCTTTTCATGTAATGGTGGGTGGGTGGGTGAAGTTTCTCAAAACATAAATTTGTGGGGCCATTTTTTTGTATTTTTTATTTTTTATAATATGTTGGTGTGGACACCAAAGTGTATGGATTGGTTGACAACCTGGGTAGGTTCTGCTCTTAGTTTGGTTTAAGCCACAGTATTCAGGCAGTAGTGATACTGCACATACAGCATGTATTACAAAAAAGGGCGAGAGTTTTCAACTGTCGTCATGTGACAATTTCAACTTTAAACTCCAGTTTTCCCTGCAACATTTTGCCACATCACCATCGTTAAGTTGCTCCAGTGCAAACCTGCATGCATGCCCTTCTGTCCCTCCACAGGCAGGGATTCAGCAGTGCTGTATTTTGCAATAAATTCATGGGGTTGAAAGTGATGCATCATTCCTAGCAATGGTTTGTTTTTTCTCCATGGTGACAAAAGAGATGATGGATAATGGTACATCCAAAGCTGAGGAAGTGATACAATATGGAATTCTGAAATTGGGGGTTATCTAAATACCCACCCCTACCCTCAGAGGTAAAGCAACATTCAAAGAGAACCATCAAATCTGTCCAAATTGGTAAGGTAAAAATGTCGAGGGAGGTTGGTTTAAATGTGGGGCCATGTCATAGTATTTCATAATGGAGCTGTGGCTCAAAATGGATAACGTTCCATGCACTGCTCCTGCGTAACATGACATGAAGAAAACCTGGTTATCAAAAAAATGATCTTTATTTGTACAATGGCCTTGCTTATCAAATTTGAGTCAAATGAATTTGATAGTAAATCATTCATGAATGCATTTACACAATGTGGGATTCATATATGTTCGTTTTTTTGTTAGTTGTAGGATCAGAACTATTGTCACAACTAAACTAAAATTTGACAGTGCAGACCAGTCAAATTTTTGATTTTGGACCCCTGCTTCTTCCCTTTGCCCCCTAGACTTACGTGAAATTTTGTCTGAATTGGTAATTTGATATCTACTGATATCTGTGATGCCTCATTAATACTCCCTGTGCTTGTTATCGCCCAGGAATAATCAGTTGTGTGAATGGACAAACTTTACCTTAATCTCATCTAGCAATAAAGATGTGCATCTTTCCCATTCAGGTGAATTAGCTATGTTACTTAACTGATTCAGACTGCATACAACCAGGCAATTCTGTTGAACTGTCATGACAGGAGCTATTTACTTGACTTTTCCTTTAGCTATGTTAAACATGCAGAAACACTTTAGGACATCAAGCTAGTCCTTGGAACAAATCCAACTACTATAAGAGAGAGCTTCTGTGTGGTGACTGAAAGTAAAGAGAAACAATCATGTTAACTGGTAAATTTGTGCTTAAGGCAATTTGAAAATGTAACTTTGCTTCTCCTTACATTTACAGCTACCAGTGGTTTCATTAGTATGTTTTTATATTATTATCGTACAGCTGGGTTAACTGTATTTTGAGATTGAAAGGGGCATTAAATCTCTTTGTATTAATGTCCTGGTTTGGTGCACAGTTTTCTTTTTATTACAATTATTGTAATACCATTACGAGAACTTGAAGTGTTTTTATCTTTTCATTGCCTGCAGTGGAATTCCAAGTAAGTTATGGAATTTAAGTTATGGTAACCACAATGTCTGTGAATGTGCTTCTCATTTATGAGCAATTGTTTTGCATCAACATGTGCACAAGAACACAAATCCTGTAAAAATAGTTGGTTTAATTGCCATTTACACATATTTATACACATTTTTTGAACATATTGATAAATGAGGACGATTGAGTCTCCCTGCATAATCTAAACACTTTGTCCAAGGTAATCAGCCAACTAACTAACATTGCATTTCTGACTTGCAGTCACCCACCCACACTTTATGGGTGGAAGGTCACAAAGTTAATGTCCTATCACTGACTCATAATATACAGTAGTGTTCTTTATATCAGAAATTAAGTTTATGAGCTGACAGTACGTCTAAAACAAACTGAGATCACTCTAATGGCATCATTATGGCCTTTTCAAAGTGAAATATAATTGCCTCGGTAAAGGGGACCTATTTAATGATATGACAATTAAAACAACCTTGCTCTTATTGAGAGGCTGAGCTGCAGGCATTTTACTGTAGAGTTCTATGGCATTCCACAATGGTGGCCCAAGAGGTGTCAATTAACCATGTTTAAAAGGCAATCATTTTAGATTACTGCATTAATGACTGTAATCAGGATGGCATGAATGATGGATGAATTTGTTCCAGAGTGATTTGGTATGTCTAATGTAGTGATCAAAAGATTGAGGAGGAAACTGAAGATTGGTTCAGATAACACATTTGATTCTTGATGACACTCAGCAGTTGAAAGTGACTGTAGAATGAGGATGCTCTGGTTTTGAAATAAAAAAGTGCTATTTTTATTAAAATGACTTTGAGAATGGCAGATGTACGGTCCATTAACATTTGTTATTTTTAATTAAAGAATAAACTTTTAAATGTTATCAAAATGTAAAGTTCCATATTTAATGGACAATGTTTTGAAATCACTGTAGATGTATATCTTAATAAAGTCTTTCATAAACACAAGTTTACAAAAGCTGGGTTTCCCTTATCACACTTGATAAATGCCTTGATAAATACCTGATTTACCCCATTTCAAAGGGGCGAAATTCTATATCAAGTAGTATTAAGACACCAGTTTTAATAAAAATACAAATTTGCTTTAGGAAATGACACATTTCACCCTTTAGCTGTTAGCAAAGAGAGTAAAGGGGGAATAAAGTGGCTTATCTACTGTTCTTATCAACAAATTGGACTATGCTCATGTTTAGTCAATCTCAGTAACGGTATGTTGAGCTAGGATAACAAAGCATTGCCATTAATTACAATATTATGCAGCTAGTGCTAATGTTAGTTAAGCTTAAACACATGTATTTAACTATGAACTATTTTATGGAGTTGGGCCACAAATGCTAATGCATTAACAGTTGATGTTGCTCCTTTTTAATAACATTATTGTCATGATAGTGCTTCACCTACACATTTTGCTTTTCAAAACAGCTCTGGCCATTTGTTTATTTTCAAGTGCTAATCTATTGGAAGGTCAATGAGGAGGGTTGCTGGGGATTTCAAGCAAAAATCCTCTGTGACTTCAGAGATGCTCTCAGAGGCTTGATTAGTAATGCCTAAACTTAACTTACTTGTATAATTCTGCAGTGCTCTACTTTCTACTTTCACCTTCACAGAGTACCTTAACAAATGGTCTACTTGGGAGCTTCAAGCAATGCTGTGAAACTGTTTTTTCCACACAATTTGCAGGTAATGTCTATTGTATATACAAATGAAAAGATGCATCTTCCTATTTTTTAAAGAGTAGTCATAATCACTCTTTAGAAAGTACAATAAAATTTAATTTTTAACATTGACTTTGTCCTCAATCAAGCAAAATTATCCTACATTTAATCCTCTAATGACCTCCAAACATTTTGCTTGGAAAGCTAATAAGTCATTGTGAAGCACCTCTTAAAGCCCTGCATTATTCCACAGGGAGACTTTCTTATTAATTCTATTTAACACCAAAATTACATTCATAATTCATTAGCATTTCCCTCCCCTATCCATACACATTTTATAGAGAAGATGGAGCAGGATCTATGGAAAGAGTGCAAAGTCAAAGTGTTGTGTTTGACCCTTTAATAAACTGCTTGGATCCCATCATTGGGGAAGTGTTATCACATTTACTTTTCTTGTGGCACAAATTTAGCCACTTTTCCTGCCAACTCTTGTTTTATGATTATGGAGGTAGTCACATTTTCAATTTGCAAAACCACAATGTGGGAGGCTAATGGAAAGACAGCTGCTACCCACATTATGGTTTTGGATACATCTACCCCCATTAGGAGGCTAGGAGCATGCTCACAAAGTCTGCGAGTTCTGTGAGTCACGGACTTGGCAGAAGAGCCCTACATTGCTCAGGCAGCTGGGGCAGAATTACAATTGCACTGACAACGCGCAAATCAATCAAAAGTGGATCTTTCAACAGGTAATTTCCTTGTTTTTTCTTATCCTTGATATGTGGTGGTATTTTATTCAATCACGGCTTCCCTGCTCCTCATTCAGTCTGCTGGCCTCCTTCTTTACAGCTGAGCAAATCTCTAGCAATGTGTCTCCCTGTTGTTTTCTGTGATTACAGAGATAAAAAGAGGTGTGCTTTTCTTGTTCTCCTTTGTCCCTCTGGCAATGGAACATGTTCTGGAAAATGAATGGGGGATAGAGTGGGTGGAGGATTTTCAATTGTGTGTGGATAGGGAGGTATTTAACCTCTTTCAATAATCAATTCAGTGCTCAATTAATGCAAAATAACAAATGAAACAAATGAAAAATAAAACCTTATGGAAATACTCACTGGCAGTATGGCCATTAAATAGTTGGTTTCCACGGATACTTTTGGTTCCTCACAAGCATTCAGCTGAAATGCCGTTTCCCTTTATGTCAAAGACACTCCTCAAAAAATGTGGTGGGGATTCAGTGGCATGCTCCTCCATACAACTATTCTTCCGGCTCCACATCATGGAGATTATTTATGGGCGTCGTCAGGGGCAATCCATCTTGGCGAAAGACGAGTAGCATTGCGTTTGGATGGGCGGATTGCAGCTTGGAGTCTGACAGGGGTTTGACTGAGAGGTGATCCTGCATCCCGATTCATTACTCCAGTCACATTGCTGTACTTTCACTGCAGTAGCAATACAGTGTGATTGACGGCACTGTCTGCACTGTGTCCAAGCCATTCTAGCCTTTGTCTCCTGGGGAAAATGAGACCTTTTTTCTTTACCCCTGGTCATAAAATATTGTCTTGACGGGCGCCACAGTCCTGGAACTTGGGTCAGGATTGATCACTTTGTCTCGCTAACCTATGCTGACCCTCACATGTCATCTTTGCATTACACTTTTCAAAATGAATCTTCTCATTGCCATTACTTTTTCCCTTTTAAAAGATTTTCCTTATTCTACAGCCAGTTATTCTACACTCACTTCAGTGCTCTGGCTCCCATATCCATGCAGGTAGCACTGCAGAAGATGAGACTTTCCTCCTGTGACACTCTTGCCTGCAAGAAAGCAACTATCTTCCAATACCAATGATTCTTCCAATACAAGCTTCCAATATATTAGCTGAGTGCCTGTGCTTACCGAAGTAGACCTACACATCTCATTAATTACCACTGGTGACATGTGAGATCCTGCTGATTGGCTAGGTGACCCTTGTCCAGTGTCTAAGAAACCCTGAAGATGCCTGTGTCAGAACTTGTTGTGATTTCCCACTATAATCAGCAAATAATACAGCTCAAACTCAAAATCAGCTTTGTCAAGTGAAAAGCCCTCTAGTATTACAGACCACCTTTACCTAATCAGACACTCCACATCCTAGAATAAAATTTTATATTCTCAGTTACCTTTATGAACTTTTGCATTTTTCCTCCTTCTTGTGGCAAGATGAAATATTAGAGGCAAACAAAATGTGGAAACTAAATCCTATCTGCCACATTCATATAAATGGGAAGCAGTGTATAGTGAAAGCAAGACCTATGCTGGAACATTTCAGTGTCCATTCAGTGAGGCTGCATCATTTTTGTCTCCACTTGGGAAGGGCAGACAGACATGCATTCAGTACTGAAGTATTTGCTGTAGCTGTTTTTTTTATTCTGCCATCCATCAGTTGAGCCAAGCATTCACTGTGTTCAGAGGAGTATACTTCTTGCACAATGGGCACAGGCAGATATCAGGTTCAGTCAAGCTTAAGAGGTGCTTTTTTGCAATGACAGGTACAACCCAAAATGACTTACCCCTCCCTCTGCAGGTGACAGCACAACCAATTATGCGGTGCCCTGGGGGTGGCATCCATTGGCAACAGAGCTACAGTCTTTGAACAGGATACACCATTAACCTGAAAGACAGGTTAATAGGTGGACAAGAAACACAGAACCTCCAAAATAATAATTTCTCATACATCTACAAGGGCAATCCAAGGAGACAGTAGATATGGATTACTCTGCCAAGTCTAATATGGAATCTGTAGTGAAAAGAAAACTGAAATATATAACCTTTTTTCGTTCAGGAATACCTGTCAGAAATATGTGATTACTTTGTTTATAGTGAAAAATGGTTTTGCTGGTGATGGTAATTACAGCAAGAAAAAAATAATACTTGAAATACCAAACACACACGCACAGACACATACACACACACACGCACGCACAGACGCGCACACACACACACACACACACACACACACACACACACACACACACACACACTTCTTTCATCGCTAGATGTCAGTTGCTTTGTTGAACCTAATTGTTTGGCCTCTTTGATTAACTTACGCTATGCTATTTTGGTATAAATCCTCCTGGGGTTTCTGGAGTTTATAAAAGGTTAGCATACATTTTTAAGCCTTTTTTTACCTATTATATATATATATATATATATATATATATATATATATATATATATATATATATATATATATTACAGTTGTTGTGTTAATAAATGCATACACACCACAGCATGGTTAAACACTTATTGGCTGGAGGGGTGTGCATTATTTCCCAGGGAATGCATGGCAATAATGCACAGCTTTGAAGTAGTTCCAGTGAAAGTGGCCTTCTCAAAATTTCAAAATTATCAAAACCATTCAAAATGAAAAGGCAAGCTCATTCAACTTCACTGAGGATGTCATTTACAAACAAACATAACACCACAGTGAGATCAGAATTTCAAATGTCGTCTCCTACGTACCTCATTTGATCAATCATTTTCATTGTCAAATTTTATAATAAATGGAGATGTTCAATTTCAATAAATGAGAATGATGTAGCTTACTGATATTGCCAGCTATACAGTGTCCATTTAGGTGGTGAAGTGGATGTCCACTGTTTCCACATAGGTACATTTAAGATGACGGACACCAATGTAACATTATCTATTTCACCAGCTAAGCGCGGACACTGTGTAGCTGGCAATATCAGAAATTTCTACTAAGTGGGCTAAGTTACTGTAGTTTCAGTATTCGAAGCCTAAATGTGTTCTGTATAGTTTTTTTTTTTTTTAATGTAGGCTAATATAGCAGTCTCCATTTTAAAATAATTACATTTTAAATTCTGGATGTGTCAAGCTATACTGTATGAATTAACTATATTCTTTGGGTGTACACATATTATTTTGTTCTAAAGCAATAAAATAGTAGCCTAATTTAATATGAGTGCCAAATTATCTCTTTGGTAAGTAGCCGTGGTATAAGCAGAATAAACCACTCCTAGCGGTGCAGTTCTATGGAAATAAATGACTACAGGGTGGTTAACCCTGTCCATCACACCACCCTGTCCTGTTTTTTTTTTCCGTAGAACTGCTCCGCCAGGACTGGTTCATTCCTTACATACTTCCCCTATCTTCTTCACCATGATTTTTGTTCCCTTTAATGAACATTTAATTATGAACCCACAAAAAATTAATATTTTACAGCTCCAGACTTTCATTATGTCTGTTTTTACTGAAAATGTTTTGACCTGAAGTGTCCTGAACATGCCCTATTGTATTTAATCCTTTAATTAGACTGGTCTGATGGATAGTGTTAAATGTTCTTGGGTTTGACACATAAGGGATGCATATTTGAATGGTAGAAAACTGGCTGCTAAAGTGTTCCAAGGGGATTCTGCTGTACACAGGCAAAAGTAAAATGTGAATGATGAAGTAGAGACTCAGAAACCATTGCAGAGATAATTTGATTACGATAATTATTAGTTACCCACCTGAGAGGTTGTATCTAATGAATTTTCAGGCATGGGAGTTATGTTTGTACAGACAGTGAACAGGGATACACTAGAACCTCAGATATCCAAATTCTGAGGGATTGAGGTGGTTCGTAACTTTGAAACTTTTGGAACTCTGAAAGGTATTAATGGGAAGAATGAAAGATGTGATGTGGCAGATGTTTTGTGAAATCACTCTTGCTCAGTTAATTAAAATCAGTTTTGAAAACTTTCAACAATGTTAATTCAACTATGACTTATGGTTATGTAAACTATTACAGCAGTGGTTATAATTTTGTTTAAAATATAAACTGCTTTTGACATTGTTTTGACCAGCTTTAGGTATTTGTGCAGAGCTTTTAATTTTGTAACTACCCACTAGCATAGTGTTATGATTGAGTTTTCATTAACATACTTGTGCTTTGTCTTCTGTTTTATCCACCTATTTTTATGAATGAGAAAACATTACCTTTATGAAATTATAAATGAGTGTATGAAATAAATACACCTCAATCCATTGACCAAAATGCTTAGGGCCAGATTTACTAAAGAATTGCAACTGCTTTTCAGGCATAAAAGCAGCCACTAAAATGTGTTAGTACAATTTCAAAAGAGTTGCAATGGGTGAAAATCGCTATGAAGATGGAATTTGTAGCGACTACATTAATTTGCGAATGAGGCCAATCAAATATTCCACCTAATTTACTAAACCTTGCAGTAATTGTTACTTTCCTCTTTGCATGGAAACTTTTACAATTTCTGAAATTAGGCGGAAATTTGCACTGATACAGATTATAGCTCTCATTCTATAGAAGGCATGTTAATAAGTTGATCTCTCTTCCGCATATAGCAGCAGCCAAAAGAAAATACAGCAGACAAAGGCAAAAAAAAATATTAGAATAGAGATGGTCAACCATCCGAGGGCAAAAAAAAAATAATTAGAATAGAGATGGTCAACCATCCAAGAATTGCCCTCTTTCAGTTCACTGAACAGGAAATAGTGACATGATACAAGTTGCACAGTCACAGGATAACTGCACTACTGGAGAAACTTGAGCCATGCACCCAAATATTAGTAGTAAATGCTCTATAGGCCATGGTGAAGCTGCTGTCAGCTGTATATTTCCTTGCATCCCAGTCACGTCACAACATCTTTATTTTCAGGAGTAGGTCTATCTGTGGAAATTGAGATGGTGGAACAAGTGGAGTGTGTTAGTTTGTTGTAATAAACTTTTTCCAATCTGTGTTAATATTTTTTCTATTGCTGGACCACCAGCTGTGTATTTTGCTGGTATTATTTTGTAGGAAAGCTTTTTGTATGCCACCAAACATCATGCCATATTTTCTTTACTTATGTAATGTTTGTACTGACAGCATTTTCCCCCTGTCCAAAAACTATTGTTGGCTCAATAGTGCTTAGTAAGGTGGCATTTTGGTTCAATGTAGGTCTGTTTGCATTAGGATTAAAACTGACATGACATTATTAGAAAGCTGCAACAGGGATTGCTCCCATTTGGTTAACCTTTGTTTGAATCTTTCAATTCTTAATATCCCACAGTCTGCTTTACATCATTATTCACAAAGAAAAGGGTTTTAGTTATATCGTGGCATGCAGTGCAATATCCTGACATCATAGGGGTGTGATCATACCCTTAGAAAGTGTGGCAAAGTGGCAGGGGTGGCCACTGTGCCGGGTGGTGAGTGGAAGGTAAAACACAACAAAAAGTTCAACTGAAAGGGCCGAAGGCCATTTATTAACCCCTTTTTGGGGAAAAGAAACCACCAACAAACAGGCTCAACACAAAACAGGGCAAAACACAAAAACCAGCACAGCCATCCAACACAAAAAGTCTAGCAGTTCAAAAAAAGGTCCCTTCAGCCTCTTAGGCTGTGCTTAAATAGAAGGCCTAATTGGAGGCAAGTGCTCACAGCTGAGTCGATTAGGAATCACTCTCAGGTGAGCCTGCCTGTTTGTGAGGCCTCTGCTGTTTCAGCTCCAGTTCCTCTTCAGGCTGAGGGAGGGAACCAGGAGACTGACAGCAGTACAGTGGGAGGAGCCGAGGCGCTCGCTCCTCCCTCCACCTCTCCCGGCGCCACATTCCCCCCCCCTAGCTTCAGACCGTAGGGAGGAGGCGGAAATACCTTCACGCCGAGAGAGAGCATTTTGGGCCCATCAGGCCCCACCCCCAGGGTCAAAGACCAGGCAGGCCATGAAGCCTGGCAGGCCCCCAGGGGAGGCCCAGAACCCCAGCCTGGCACAGTTTCCGGGCAACAGAGGGCAGGCTGGACCCTCTGGGACAGCAGGCGGAAATCTGGCCAAGGCCTCTGGAAGGCTTGCGAGGTCAGGGGGCGGTGGGGAGCCGGCCGGGCTCCCTGGAAGGCCTGCTGGGTCAGCAGGCGGAGAGCAGGCTTGGCTCTCAGGAAGGCTCGCTGGGCCAGCAGGCGACGGAGTGCAGTGTGGGCTCTCTGGCAGAACTGCCGGATTAGCAGGCGGAGAGCCGGCCCAGCTCTCGGCGGGCCCACAGGGTCAGCGGGTGGCAAGAGCAGGGCAGGCCCGCTGAGTTGGCGGCGGCGGAGAGCAGGGCAGGCTCTCAAGCAGGCCCATCGGGTCAGCAGGCAGCAGGGAGGAAGCCCCGCCCTCAAGCAGGCCCACTGGGTCAGCAGGCGGAGAGCAGGCCCGGCTCTCAGGAAGGCCTGCTGGGTCGGCAGGCGGCATCGAGCAGGCCCCGTCCTCAGGAAGGCCTGCTGGGTCGGCAGGCGGCATCGAGCAGGCTACGTGCACAGGAAGGCCTGCCGGGTCGGCAGGCGGCATCGAGCAGGCCACGTGCTCGGGAAGGCCTGCCGGGTCGGCAGGCGGCGTCGAGCAGGCCACGTGCTCGGGAAGGCCTGCCGGGTCGGCCGGCGGCGTCGAGCAGGCCACGTGCTCGGGAAGGCCTGCCGGGTCGGCCGGGCGGCGCCGAGCAGGCCACGTGCTCGGGAAGGCCTGCCGGGTCGGCCGAGCGGCGCCGAGCAGGCCACGTGCTCGGGAAGGCCTGCCAGGTCAGCAGGCGGCGTCGAGCAGGCCGCGGGCTCGGGAGGCCTGCCGGGTCAGCAGGCGGCGTCGAGCAGGCGCGGGCTCGGGAAGGCCTGCCGGGTCAGGCGGCGCGTCGAGCTGGCCGCGGGCTCGGGAAGGCCTGCCAGGTCAGCAGGCGGCGCCGAGCTGGCAGCGGGCTCGGGAAGGCCTGCCGGGTCGGGGCGGCGTCGAGCAGGCCACGTGCTCGGGAAGGCCTGCCGGGTCGGCAGGCGGCGTCGAGCAGGCCACGTGCTCGGGAAGGCCTGCCGGGTCGGCAGGCGGCGTCGAGCAGGCCACGTGCTCGGGAAGGCCTGCCGGGTCGGCAGGCGGCGTCGAGCAGGCCACGTGCTCGGGAAGGCCTGCCGGGTCGGCAGGCGGCGTCGAGCAGGCCACGTGCTCGGGAAGGCCTGCCGGGTCAGCAGGCGGCGTCGAGCAGGCCGCGGGCTCGGGAAGGCCTGCCGGGTCAGCAGGCGGCGTCGAGCAGGCCGCGGGCTCGGGAAGGCCTGCCGGGTCAGCAGGCGGCGTCGAGCAGGCCGCTGGCTCGGGAAGGCCTGCCGGGTCAGCAGGCGGCGTCAGAAGCAGGCCGCGGGCTCGGGAAGGCCTGCAGGGTCAGCAGGCGGCGTCGAGCAGGCCGCGGGCTCGGGAAGGCCTGCCGGGTCAGCAGGCGGCGTCAGGCTGGCCAGCGGGCTCGGGAAGGCCTGCCGGGTCAGCAGGCGGCGTCGAGCTGGCAGCGGGCTCGGGAAGGCCTGCCGGGTCAGCAGGCGGCGTCGGCAGGCCGCGGGCTCGGGAAGGCCTGCCGGGTCAGCAGGCGGCATCGAGCAGGCCGCGGGCTCGGGAAGGCCTGCCGGGTCAGCAGGCGGCAGGAGCAGGCCCCGCACGAGCAGGCCCACCGGGTCAGCAGGCGGCGGAGAGCAGGCCACGTCCTCGGGCAGGCCACCGGGTCAGCAGGCGGCGGAGAGCAGGCCACGTCCTCGGGAAGGCCTGCTGGGTCATCAGGCGACATCGAGCAGGCCACGTCCTCGGGAAGGCCTGCTGGGTCGGCAGGCGATCGAGCAGGCCACGTGCTCGGGAAGGCCTGCTGGGTCGGCAGGCGGCATCGAGCAGGCCACGTGCTCGGGAAGGCCTGCTGGGTCGGCAGGCGGCATCGAGCAGGCCACGTGCTCGGGAAGGCCTGCTGGGTCGGCAGGCGGCATCGAGCAGGCCACGTGCTCGGGAAGGCCTGCTGGGTCGGCAGGCGGCATCGAGCAGGCCACGTGCTCGGGAAGGCCTGCTGGAGTCGGCAGGCGGCATCGAGCAGGCCACGTGCTCGGGAAGGCCTGCTGGGTCGGCAGGCGGCATCGAGCTGGCCACGTGCTCGGGAAGGCCTGCTGGGTCGGCAGGCGGCACGAGCTGGCCCCGCGTGCTCGGGAAGGCCTGCTGGGTCGGCAGGCGGCATCGAGCTGGCCACGTGCTCGGGAAGGCCTGCTGGGTCAGCAGGTGAAGAGCAGGCCCCTCTCTCAAGCAGGCTCGCTGGGTTGCCGGCCGATGGAGAGCCAGCCAGGACCTCTGGAAGGCCTGTGGGATCAGCAGGCGGTGAGTAGGCCCGGCTCTCGAGCAGGCCCTCTGGGTCAGCAGGCAGTGGAGAGCAGGCCCGGCTCTCTGGAAGGCTCGCTAGGCCAGGGGGCGGCAGAGAGCAGTCTGGGCTCTCTGGAAGACCTGCCGGGTCAGCAGGTGGCAGAGAGCAGGCCCCGCCCTCACGCAGGCCCACCAGGTCAGCAGGCGGGCGGAGAGTAGGTCTGGGTCTCAGGCAGGCCCACGGGGTTGGCGGGCGGTGGAGAGCAGACCAAGCTCTCTGGCCCCTGTGGTGACTGGGCAGGGACTGGTGATGGCTGGACGGCTGGGGTCAGTGGGTACACCTGGAAGGGCGTGAGTGCCCTTCTCTCCTCCTCCGTCCTACGGAGAAGGAAGTTGTGTATAGCCACGTTCTCAGGGTCCAGGCACTCACGCCAGTGATGGTCTTCGGCCCGGCCACAGCTCCCACAAAAAGCCCGACCCCGGCTCTGGACACACCGTGTGGTGGGGATCCCGCACCAGTCGCACCACGGGAAGGACCACTCCAGCCCCCCCAGGATCCACCTTGGGCCCCGCCCGAGGTCCAGGCTCCCCCTCCTGGGGCAGACCAGTCCATAGCTTCAAAAGGGTCCCTCCTGTCCATCAAGTGCAAAGTGGCAGGGTGGCCACTGTGCCGGGTGGTGAGTGGAAGGTAAAACACAACAAAAAGTTCAACTGAAAGGGCCGAAGGCCATTTATTAACCCCTTTTTGGGGAAAAGAAACCACCAACAAACAGGCTCAACACAAAACAGGGCAAAACACAAAAACCAGCACAGCCATCCAACACAAAAAGTCTAGCAGTTCAAAAAAAGCTCCCTTCAGCCTCTTAGGCTGTGCTTAAATAGAAGGCCTAATTGGAGGCAAGTGCTCACAGCTGAGTCGATTAGGAATCACTCTCAGGTGAGCCTGCCTGTTTGTGAGGCCTCTGCTGTTTCAGCTCCAGTTCCTCTTCAGGCTGAGGAGGGAACCAGGAGACTGACAGCAGTACAGTGGGAGGAGCCGAGGCGCTCGCTCCTCCCTCCACCTCTCCCGGCGCCACATTCCCCCTAGCTTCAGACCGTAGGGAGGAGGCGGAAATACCTCACGCCGAGAGAGCATTTTGGGCCCATCAGGCCCCACCCCCAGGGTCAAAGACCAGGCAGGCCATGAAGCCTGGCAGGCCCCCAGGGGGAGGCCCAGAACCCCGCCTGGCACAGTTTCCGGGCAACAGAGGGCAGGCTGGACCCTCTGGGACAGCAGGCGGAAATCTGGCCAAGGCCTCTGGAAGGCTTGCGAGGTCAGGGGGCGGTGGGGAGCCGGCCGGGCTCCTGGAAGGCCTGCTGGGTCAGCAGGCGGAGAGCAGGCTTGGCTCTCAGGAAGGCTCGCTGGGCCAGCAGGCGACGGAGTGCAGTGTGGGCTCTCTGGCAGAACTGCCGGATTAGCAGGCGGAGAGCCGGCCCAGCTCTCGGCGGGCCCACAGGGTCAGCGGGTGGCAAAGAGCAGGGCAGGCCCGCTGAGTTGGCGAGCGGCGGAGAGCAGGGCAGGCTCTCAAGCAGGCCCATCGGGTCAGCAGGCAGCAGGGAGGAAGCCCCGCCCTCAAGCAGGCCCACGGGTCAGCAGGCGGAGAGCAGGCCCGGCTCTCAGGAAGGCCTGCTGGGTCGGCAGGCGGCATCGAGCAGGCCCCGTCCTCAGGAAGGCCTGCTGGGTCGGCAGGCGGCATCGAGGCAGGCTACGTGCACAGGAAGGCCTGCCGGGTCGGCCAGGCGGCATCAAGGGCAGGCCACGTGCTCGGGAAGGCCTGCCGGGTCGGCAGGCGCGTCGAGGCAGGCCACGTGCTCGGGAAGGCCTGCCGGGTCGGCCGGGCGTCGGCAGGCCACGTGCTCGGGAAGGCCTGCCGGGTCGGCCGGCGGCGTCCGAGCAGGCCACGTGCTCGGGAAGGCCTGCCGGTCGGCCAGGCGGCGTCGAGCAGGCCACGTGCTCGGGAAGGCCTGCCAGGTCAGCAGGCGGCGTCGAGCAGGCCTTCTCGGGAAGGCCTGCCGGGTCAGCAGGCGGCGTCGGGCAGGCCGCGGGCTCGGAAGGCCTGCCGGGTCAGCAGGCGGCGTCGAGCTGGCGCGGGCTCGGGAAGGCCTGCCAGGTCAGCAGGCGGCGTCGAGCTGGCAGCGGGCTCGGGAAGGCCTGCCGGGTCGGCAGGCGGCGTCGCCGAGCAGGCCACGTGCTCGGGAAGGCCTGCCGGGTCGGCGGGGCGGCGTCGAGCAGGCCACGTGCTCGGGAAGGCCTGCCGGGTCGGCAGGCGGCGTCAGCAGGCCACGTGCTCGGGAAGGCCTGCCGGGTCGGCAGGCGCGTCGAGCAGGCCACGTGCTCGGGAAGGCCTGCCGGGTCGGCAGGCGGCGTCGAGCAGGCCACGTGCTCGGGAAGGCCTGCCGGGTCAGCAGGCGGCGTCGAGCAGGCCGCGGGCTCGGGAAGGCCTGCCGGGTCAGCAGGCGGCGTCGGCAGGCCGCTGGCCTCGGGAGGCCTGCGGGTCAGCAGGCGGCGTCGAGCAGGCCGGGCTGGGAGGCCTGCCGGGTCAGCAGGCGGCGTCGAGCAGGCCGCGGGCTCGGGAAGGCCTGCAGGGTCAGCAGGCGGCGTCGAGCAGGCCGCGGGCTCGGGAAGGCCTGCGGGTCAGCAGGCGGCGTCGGGCTGGCCGCGGGCTCGGGAAGGCCTGCCGGGTCAGCAGGCGGCGTCGAGCTGGCAGCGGGCTCGGAAGGCCTGCCGGGTCAGCAGGCGGCGTCGGCAGGCCGCTGGCTCGGGAAGGCCTGCCGGGTCAGCAGGCGGCATCGAGCAGGCCGCTGGCTCGGAAGGCCTGCCGGGTCAGCAGGCGGCAAGGAGCAGGCCCCGCACTCGAGCAGGCCCACCGGGTCAGCAGGCGGCGGAGAGCAGGCCACGTCCTCGGGCAGGCCCACCGGGTCAGCAGGCGGCGGAGAGCAGGCCACGCCTCGGGAAGGCCTGCTGGGTCATCAGGCGGCATCGAGCAGGCCACGCCCTCGGGAAGGCCTGCTGGGTCGGCAGGCGGCATCGAGCAGGCCACGTGCTCGGGAAGGCCTGCTGGGTCGGCAGGCGGCATCGAGCAGGCCACGTGCTCGGGAAGGCCTGCTGGGTCGGCAGGCGGCATCGAGCAGGCCACGTGCTCGGGAAGGCCTGCTGGGTCGGCAGGCGGCATCGAGCAGGCCACGTGCTGGGAAGGCCTGCTGGGTCGGCAGGCGGCATCGAGCAGGCCACGTGCTCGGGAAGGCCTGCTGGGTCGGCAGGCGGCATCGAGCAGGCCACGTGCTCGGGAAGGCCTGCTGGGTCGGCAGGCGGCATCGAGCTGGCCACGTGCTCGGGAAGGCCTGCTGGGTCGGCAGGCGGCATCGAGCTGGCCACGTGCTCGGGAAGGCCTGCTGGGTCGGCAGGCGGCATCGAGGCTGGCCACGTGCTCGGGAAGGCCTGCTGGGTCAGCAGGTGAAGAGCAGGCCCCTCTCTCAAGCAGGCTCGCTGGGTTGCCGGCCGATGGAGAGCCAGCCAGGACCTCTGGAAGGCCTGTGGGATCAGCAGGCGGTGAGTAGGCCCGGCTCTCGAGCAGGCCCTCTGGGTCAGCAGGCAGTGGAGAGCAGGCCCGGCTCTCTGGAAGGCTCGCTAGGCCAGGGGCGGCAGAGAGCAGTCTGGGCTCTCTGGAAGACCTGCCGGGTCAGCAGGTGGCAGAGAGCAGGCCCCGCCCTCACGCAGCCCACCAGGTCAGCAGGCGGCGGAGAGTAGGTCTGGGTCTCAGGCAGGCCCCACGGGGTTGGCGGGCGGTGGAGAGCAGACCAAGCTCTCTGGCCCCTGTGGTGACTGGGCAGGGACTGGTGATGGCTGGACGGCTGGGGTCAGTGGGTACACCTGGAAGGCGTGAGTGCCCTTCTCTCCTCCTCCGTCCTACGGAGAAGGAAGTTGTGTATAGCCACGTTCTCAGGGTCCAGGCACTCACGCCAGTGATGGTCTTCGGCCCGGCCACAGCTCCCACAAAGCCCGACCCGGCTCTGGACACACCGACCAATGGTGGGGATCCCGCACCAGTCGCACCACGGGAAGGACCACTCCAGCCCCCCAGGATCCACCTTGGGCCCCCCGCCGAAGGTCCAGGCTCCCCTCCTGGGGCAGACCAGTCCATAGCTTCAAAAGGGTCCTCCTGTCCATCAATGGGGCCGTGGGTAAGGCCTCCCCAGCTGCCAGACAAAGCAGCTCTGCCAGCAAGTCTGTTGGGCAGGCCTCCACATCCTCCCAGGTCACTCGCCTCTCCCAGCAGGGCCAGGAGCTGGGGCCCAGCAGTCTCTGGTGCTCCACCTGGCTCTTCCGCTTGGCCTTCTTCCTTCCCGGGATGGCATTGTGCTTTTTTGTTTTTTTTTTTTTTTTTTTTTTTTTTTTTTGGGAAGGAAAAGGAAAACCCCAAAACCAAAACTGGGGAAGGGAGAAAAAAAAAACCCGAACAAAAACTGCCTTCCACTCACGCACTGGGGCCTGGTGCCCGCATTCTCCACCAAATGTGGCAAAGTGGCAGGGGTGGCCACTGTGCCGGGTGGTGAGTGGAAGGTAAAACACAACAAAAGTTCAACTGAAAGGGCCGAAGGCCATTTATTAACCCTTTTTGGGGAAAAGAAACCACCAACAAACAGGCTCAACACAAAACAGGGCAAAACACAAAAACCAGCACAGCCATCCAACACAAAAAGTCTAGCAGTTCAAAAAAAAAAAAAGGTCCCTTCAGCCTCTTAGGCTGTGCTTAAATAGAAGGCCTAATTGGAGGCAAGTGCTCACAGCTGAGTCGATTAGGAATCACTCTCAGGTGAGCCTGCCTGTTTGTGAGGCCTCTGCTGTTTCAGCTCCAGTTCCTCTTCAGGCTGAGGGAGGGAACCAGGAGACTGACAGCAGTACAGTGGGAGGAGCCGAGGCGCTCGCTCCTCCCTCCACCTCTCCCGGCGCCACAAAAGCAATAAATATATTGATCATTGTGGCATATTCAATCCTTTCTTGCAGCCCTCTGTATTTCACATGACAGTGCTCCTGTCCACCAAGCATTGTCCAAGACTTTGCTGACCAGCTAAGTGACCTCATATTGTTGGTCCTTTTTTATGTACCATAAGTGCATAAAACATTTGCATTTTGTGGGATAAAGCCACCCATATTCACTGTTCTGACTCAAAACTATCCTGCTGTCATGGAAAATGTTTCTAATCGAAACAGAGAGAACAGCAGATACATATCTTTTTGAAGGTAAGAAGAAATGGTACACAGCAGCATTCTATAATGAATGCAAAATAAGTTATGTCACTGGTTTCATTTTTTGTGAAGGTTTCACACAGAATTTAAAATGCCAAATTAATTTCTCAGAGCAACACAAAATACATAGTAGTACAATCTAATTATGTAGGGATTTGAAATCTTTATTAATTGAGCAGTGCAGCAGATAGGGCATTATTATCCTTCTATACATTAGATAGGGCATATTATTATCTTTCTATGTGCGTAGCTCTGAAAAATGAATATAAAACAACATATTGACATGGAAGTGTTTAGAATGGAACCAAAAATGCACATTTCACTGCAATTAGCGATAGTATTTTTGTAATCAAAACTATCCCATGTAGCACAGTAATGTCATGAATAACTCCACTATGCTTTGACTGCAGTTTTGAATACATTTTCCAGAAATTTTAATTCACACTACTTCAGGAAATATATGTGCAATAACAACGCACTTGGACATGCTTACTTTTGTTTTGTCCTTTCAACACAACCATTACTACTCTTCAGGTATCTGAATGGTAATAGTAGTCATTTGAAACAATGATACCAATGAATGGGGCTCAATTAGCTTTTTGTTTGCTGTTCTTCACATTGTAAAGTTTTACAGCCAATTTTTATTGCATACTGACACAGCTTCCTGATCAAGGAGTAAAGTTCACTGCTGCTCCCGCTCTTGGTAGAACTCATCTGTGTCTGTTTCAGTTTTTCTTCTCTTTCTTTGGAAGTAAAATTATCACAATTTGTTTTCAAATGCCTTACATTTAAATATCCAACAAATATATAACATAAAACAGATACCATACATTTTCAACAAGTTCCCACAAGTTGAATTCCACAGAGAACTGGAAGTCGTGTTCAAAGGAATGTACCCCCAAGCTACCTTATAAGAGGTGAGTACTGCTACAGTGCTGTAAAAGTTTAATTTTATTTTAGTCTGTTATACCTCTTTGAAAGGGATTTAAAAGTTTGACTTTAAAAGCCAAAAATAATCCACAGTCACTTCTTATTTTTATTCTAAAAAGAAAGGTAGAACCTGATACCAAATGAAATTGTTGTTTTTGGCAAAGGTGCTGCTGCACAAATTAGTTTCTGTCAAAACAGCAGAAATTCTCAATTAAAACGTATAATATGAGAGGAAAGTTTAGCAAGAGAAGCATTAGAGGCCTCTAGTTACTGCCCTGATATTGGTAATTTGAGAATGCTCCTGTTCTCAGAATACTGGAGTATTTCCTAAAGCTAACCTAGCTGTGTAAATGAAGCCATTCATCGACTCAATGTAAACATCAATAGTGGTTATTATATTTTCAAATTTTAAAGAGGTGTCAGAAGGTAGGAATGATCACTAACAATTACTAACGGCAATGCTAAAGCATACTTATTTTCATAACTTCACATATTTATTTAAAAGTATGAATGTGTTCCATGATTGTACTAACTGTTCTACAGTGTTTGATCAAGTGTTAGACAATATCCAGCTTTATCCATCCAGGGTCTCATGTATAAAACGATTGCATGATCATATTTGATCGAAAGTATGCATAAAGATATTTTCTTGGAAAGTATCTGGTTAAACCATATGTAAACAAAAATCAAATATTTGCAACAGGAGAGACACTCTGCTAGGAAGGATCATCTGTATATGTTGAGAAACCAGCATTGGTGTTTTGACTGTCTGTTGTAAAGCTTTGCAGCAGAGTTCATCATGTCAAGGTGACAATAATATGTTTTCTCCTTGATGTTTTCATGCCTTCATTTATATAAAGAAGAACAGCATGTCCCTATTAATAACACTGACAATATTGTTAATCAGAATAAAGGTATAAGCTTGTGAAGAATGCATGTAATGTTTTATCATGAAATTAACTTTTCTCTCACTAAAATCTGGCTTTGGTATGGACTAAAAGAAAGGATCACCATAAGGGATGTCAGACATAAATGTCTACCTAAACATATGGTTTATTTTGCCATCCACAGTTAGGATATGCTGCAGACCACTTTTCAGATTTTTTTGCAGCATTCAACACTGTAGCATTGACTGTAGCAATAATTCGGTTTCAAGATGACATATTGACAGGATCAGACACCCAGACATTTATTCAGTGCATGAAATACAATGTTTTTCTAACTGCACCACAATCTGCACCATGCTTAAAATTTACAAGATATTTCTGTCTTATAATGTAAATGTGTAAATACTTACAAGTATACAATGGTATATAGAGACAACTGCCTGGGTAACTGAAATGAACACTTCAGTCCTTGTCTAGCGTTGAAGAATCTCTTTGATATAAGTCTCTGTTTTATGCTGCTCAGCACTGCATAACATAATGTCATAATATTGAATATGCTATCCGCAACATGTAAATTTATGCAACGCTGAAATTCAGGTTTCATTCACCACACCCTGCTTGCCATGCCTCTCTTGCTATGTGATCTGCACATTCCTACAGAAGTTCCAGGTCTATGCCTGTGCTTGTTTGAGTGGGTCCATAAAGGCCAAGGCTCCAGTGAGTGTACTACAAGGCAGGTTCAACTGGTTATTTGTTACTTTTAGTAAATATTATGTTTAAGATCATTTGTAACTGAAAGTAGCTTTTATTTTACTGTGTTAAAATACAGGATAACAGTTAATCAATATCAGGCTGTTAATTAAAACTACCTCTTAAATGTTTTTATGTCAGCATTTTAAACCAAGTAAGTCTCTATCTTTTTCCCCCTCCTCCCACCACCAATACCACAATGGGAAGGGGACACACTTTGGCTACTGGTCCCAGTGCATTATTTTTTGTGACCTGCTGTCCCCCTCTCTAGCTCATACCCATCTCCCTTAGGGCAGTGGGGGGAGGGAGTGGGTTGAAAACCCCCAACAGACATTCTTACTTAAGAGGACAGAAAAAAAAAGTTTTCAGAGTCTCATACAAGGCTCCCAGCTCCCAGTAAGTGCACTGTGTGTGTCTTGTCATTGCTGTGCTTCATTTGTGTTATAATACACACCAATACCATTGATGTGATGTAATGATATGCAATATAAGATTCTTCATCTCTTTAAGCATGATTTTGTATATATAATACATACTCCTAACGTGAGAGGGTTTGAATGGAGTGTCATGTGATAACATACACTGCCATTGTTATGACATCATGCAGGCTTTATTGCTCAAGCAAAACATTATTAATTATCACTTTATTCTGAGAACCACAGCAAATCTTTACAGGCAGAAATAATACCAGTTTTAGTGATTTTGTCTGCTCATGCTCTACTATATAAATATCCTTTATAGGGTAATGCAGGAAATGTATTAATTCATTTGTTTTTTTACAGGACTTCGACTTTCTGGAGAGCTCGGCACTTACCACACGGACAGGAAAATGATCACTAAAGGTAAGGCAGCAGTAGTAACAGAGTCATTGTGCTGGTAAGGTTACAGGTTTAAATATCAGATTGATGCCATGCAGGTATTATCCTACTATCAAGAATATCTTGAGTCACTGTGGAGATTAATTATTTCAGAATTAGTTTAAGAATTTTAAAGCATCACAAATCCATATGAAATTTCTCCTGTCACATATTTTTTATTTATCCTAGATATGCAACTAGCTTGGATAGTTTTGTGCTGGAAACCTGATGATTCATCACTTCAAGGAAATACAAAATATGTGTCTGGCAAATATTATTATTTCATTACTATTTAATTTTATTTGATTTCAGCTATAGGTTCTTCTTCTTATGTAATTAAATTATATTTGCATTTGCATTTATGTTTCATTTCCTATGGTCAAGAGTAAATCTGGCCCTTTATTGTTTTGTACTAAAGAAGTCTTTGTACTAAAGGTCGCTAACAGCAGCAAAGCTCTGAGTTTGAGTCATATATTAATGACTGTGTGCAGGAACTCATTCTGGTGTCAGGATGAAACTTTCTCTTAGCTAATCTGCCAACATTTCTGCTGAGAGAGTTTAATATAGATACAATTCCTTAGTTTTTCTTGTGACATTGGTTCACAGTGCAATATGTAGTGGGAGGTGTCAAATCATTGCTGCTTCAGGCATAGCCACAATGTTTGCTTCTCTCTCTGTCTTTAACCATAAGTGTCTTTAAAAATGACAATACAATAATATGTTAATCATTGCTAAATATACACTAAATAAATATAACAAATGATTTTATTAGTGGAAATAGGTATGTAAACCATGTAAACCATGTGTGTAAGTGAAATTGAGTGTTTGTAAACATCATGTACCTGACTTGTATCATTATATACAATACATCACCCCAAACGTTTATTAGGCCGGGTCATCTGTGTCTTGCCATGTGTGCAGTTTGTGCCTGAGGTGCTGAGGGGTTGCTGTGGGTTTTTGTCCATTTTTCGTATTAAGCAACATTAGTTCTGCTATATTAAAATGTGTGTATATTTTAGCTAGAATTTATTATAAAAAAATTTGAAAGTAAGAAGGACCATATTTTTACATCTTATGTCACTGAATGGTGATTAGATAGGTTTGGCTTTTTTATCAATTACCTTGTGATGTTGAAATACCTGAGCATGGTGGATATGTGCTGATGAGGGCTCTGGGCCTTTCATTGCAGATCTGCCATCAGATAATATTTATGGCTTTGCCCTATCCAAGACTCTGACCAAAGTGACCCCCCCGGTCACAGTGGCTCTGTACTCCACCTGTCACAGTCGAGTTAACATGATTCTCAACAGTATCCAAGGTAGGCTTTCCTTTTCTCCCACAGGTATCATGGAGCTGTCTCTTTTCAGCAGGGGGTCATACTCTGTCTGGGAGTTACTGGGGTCTGGGTACCACATATTGGTATTTTTATTCCCATGAGAATTCCCATGACATCATCAGTCCAATCATTTTGTCAGTCATCTGTGCTGAAATTAATTGTTGAAAAATATGAATTGAGAAAAAACATATGTAAATATGTAATTTATAATTTACTAAAATGTAAAAAAAAAACAACTCATTATAAATGTAATTAGTTGAAAACCTGTAGAAATGCACTCCTCTCAACTACTCAACTATCATTTTATGTTATAACTGTTCTATTTTATATAATAAGTCTTGTTAGTCATATGTTTAACTGTACTATTTTGATACTGTTTTCTGTTGCTTAGTCCATATGGAGAAGGAGGCAGAGAGGAGAGAACAGAAATATACCGGAAGTCTTAAACCACGGTCAAAGACATCCTCCATAACCAAATTCCTGTCAGTTGTAACCAAGCTGCTTTTCTATGTCCCAGTTTGGACAGAACAGAATCAGAAAAATCCAAATGTTCGGTACATATTTGTACGGTTCAGCGCCTGGCACTTTGCAGGCAGTGACATGCTTTGGGCTGGCTTGGTGATGAGGTTGTTCCAGGTTATTCAGGAAAGCTTTGGCATACTCCTGCTACCTTTGTACCGTGTTGCCCAGCACAAGGAGGAAGAGGTCAAGAAGGTGATTGAAGACAGTGCAAAAGAATGGCGGTCCAAGAAGATCTGCTGTATCCCCCTGTGGTTGCTGGTAGTTGTAATGCTCCTTGGGATGCTTCTGGTGGTCTCTCTTCTTGTTAAGTGTGGCCTAACACAGCAGAAGAATGGAGATGAGGATGGAGAGACAGATGAAGAGAGAGTAGGGGCACTTGAAGGCTTTGCCATTGCAATTCTGGGAGTCCCTGCATTTGGTGCTGCTCGTTTCATCTTCATGCTGGGGAAAAATCTCATTCTGAATCAAAACTTCAACATTAGAAGGAACATGGACAATGAGAGGGTGAGCCACCAGCTCGGATTTATGAATGAAGTGAGGATGGAGATGCAGATCCTCTCCTGTTTCATTCAGTTCATGGAGGTTTTCGAGAGGAGGAAGATTCGTGTCGTACTACAGATTACCCACTTGGACCGATGCACTCCCAAAAGGATCGCTGGGGTGCTTGACGCCATCAACATCCTGCTGTCTGATGAAGAGAGCCCCTTCATCTCCATGCTGGCAGTTAATCCCGAAGTCCTAGTCCAGCAGCTGGATCATGCAGATGGCTGCTTCAGCAAAGAGGACCAAGCTTATGCCTTCTTGAATCGCATCGTGACATTACCCTTCACAGTGCCCGAACTGTGCGACACTTCCAAGTGCCAGGTCTTTCGTAATATTGTTGAGGGCCAATCGGCAATAATACAGGATTTTTCCATAGAGGAAAGAGGACTAAAACCTTTGGGGAGTGCAAAGATATCCAGCTCACATGATGATTCCTTGATTAAAAGTGAACAGATAAACTTGGAACCCAACACCCCCCTGATCAACAAAACAGAAGTACAAGTTATTTTTGAAGCGAATGAAGAGGTGGAGAAGCTGATCGAACAGGCATTTCAGTGCATTTACAGTGAAGGTAACCTTCACAATTACATCACAGGGGACACTATATCCATGAGAAGAATAATCAATTCTATTAGGGTGTCTGTCATTGTCATGAAGGCGATGAACACTGGATTGCCTTCACCTGAAGATATTGCAGCTTGGGTTGTCTTAGCTAACCAGTGGCCTTGTCGCCTAAGCTGGATCTTGCAGTGTATGGAGGATGACCAGCAGAGAGCTGAAATAGATCAGGATGTTAGTCAGGATGCTGCCATTGATGACTCCGAAACACTATGGGAGGTCTTCAGTAAAAGCAGACTGGAGCTCTATATGATTCGGAATGAGATCAAATCACACCTTGAGCTCGACGGAGATCCCGAGATGTTTGAGATGTTCCTGAAGGTTGATTTTAAGCTCACTGTGAAGGATGCTGATAGGTTCAAACTGGCTACAGTTAACCTGGATCATTCAATTAAGAAGGAGCTGTCCAGGATCAGAGGAAGCTCTGCTCTTAGGGACACAGTTGGGAAGAAAACTCTCACCCCTCTCCCCGTCAGCTCTGTGATCAACATGAACACTGAGGACATCTGCAATGAGGTAAAACATTGTAGTTATTATTTAACAGGTTTCTTTGTCCAGGGTGACTGATACAGATATGATTTTAGCTGTTAATCATTCCATAGAAGTAGTGAATCAGGTTAAATTCTTTCTCAAAGATACAATGGCAGGAAATACCTGGGGAATCATCTCTGCTTCTTTTCACTAGAGGTCTAACCTAGATCTTCAAATGCAACTTGTGTATGAAGATAAAATTAATGCAATGTACCTTGTTTTTCCAAGTTTCACTCCACGGCAAAATAAACATCTTATTTCTATCAATGATTAGTGCATAAACAGACATGTAAAGGGCACACATTTAAGTGATGTTCCTTTTTTTCTTCTTGTCTTTCTAGCTGAGGAGGCTTAAACTGCCAGGAAAGTATATGGATGTAATTAGGAAGAATGACCTGAATGGGCAGGCTCTGCTGTACAGCGAGAATACTGAGATCAAACGTGTGATGCAGATGTCTATGGGGGAATGGACAACCTTCAGCATTCATTTCTTGGGCATTTCTCCACCTCGACTCCCTTTGCTGCAACCAGAGTTTCATCCCTGTCCTTCCATAGTTACCCTGGATTGTCATCAACTGTAGGAATAGAATTTCCTTCAGGTATTTTTCTTAGAAGAACAACTGCCTAAATATATGCAGTTGAACAGCAGAAACATTGGTTAGTCTCAAACATTTCTGAAGAGAGGGCAAAGGGTGATGGTGAGGATTTTTCACTGGAGGAAGCTGCTATGTTCTGTCAGTTGAAATCGTACTGTATAATCACTTGTGAATACAATCTTAAATATGACCTATACTGAGAATACAATACATGAAGGTGCACTAAGATAATCACACTGAAATGTCAATCAACCAACTGCATTATGACTCCAGAATTTGAATTATAATTGAGAATAGAATTTGAATTCTAGTCATTCCATTTCATTTTTTGCTATCAGACTTTCTACTAATTAAAAATTAAATAATAGTTAGTCAACAGGCTGTATTTAGCATCACTTGAAAAGACATGCAAAAAGAAAAAAAAAATTTGTTCAGTAAACCTTTGTTATTAATATATGTAGTGATTTGAACTGATGGCCCTGCAAATGTTTTATAGGGAAAACATTAATTAGCCAGTTTTATGTGATAACAGCTGTGTGTAATTTAAGAAGAAATAAAATTAAGCTAGCTAGCACAAAGAATAAATTGTAAATATCTGGTGCCTTATCTTTATTTTCACTGATAAAAATATTTAGATTAAATGAGCGTAATCAAAAAGGAAGAAGATAAATCCTGCTCTACATATTTCATCTATGAAGGAGTCTATGGAAGAGCCATACATTCTGAAATGAATTGTCAAGTGAAACAATAACAATGGGATCTAATTCTGTACCAAAGCACATACTTTTAATGCAGTGTTTGATATATTGGTGTGATAATGGATGCAATTATTCATTAACAGTACTATAAAGATTAATTTATGAAATCAGAAACAAAAGTGACAAGTTTATATTCAGTTTGGTCCATATAACCTTGTATCCAGTGCAGTTCTTAGTGTTCAGTTTTTATGAAATTACACACGTGCTATGTTTTTGCCACATTATCTTAAATATGGTCTGTCAGTAGATATATGTTGCTTATATACTAATACACAATTATTGTATGTGTATACTAATACACAGTTATAAGTATAAAGTATGTTTCACCCTCTAATCAGTACATAATTCATTGAATCGGTGTAATTTTTTGTTTTTTACTTATGAAAGACTTCCTCTAACAATATGGACATACCAATGAGGTTCTTTTGCATGTGCATTCAGTTCTGCACATAAATACCAAAAATAAAAACTTCATAAATTGTCTGCTCTTGCTGCTAAGTGCATGTGTTTCTGGCCGAGCATAAGTCATACAGGCAACATTCTTGGTTCAGGCCTAGGTGCTCTCTATTAAACATTTTTTCTTTGCTTGCATTGGCATCCTTTTTCACTTAGGGGGGAATTTTGACTTGGGAGCGCTCAAAGTTTTTTCCGTGGAAATAGTTACATGGAAAATACTTATTCGTATTCTGACCTGGCTTTTGAGGCCATGACGTAGCAGGCGCGACAGCTCTTTCCGGACGAGGGGGAGCAACGGAGGGGAGGAGTTGTGGCCGTTTGCATTGGAATGAACTCACAGTTTTTCCACACCTTGTGGTCCTTAGCAAGGACTGGATTGCAGTGAAATAAAAGTTTTGATGACCATGAAGACGGCTTGATTTCTTCCTTGCGGACTGCAGTACCTTTTCCAGTGAAACTCTCCACTGCGTAACTAATTTAAAGATGAATTGATTTTTTCTCTCTCGGCTGCAACCAGCAATATAATTAGTTAGTGAAGATACATGTTCGCTAGATACATGTTAATTCCCCATGCCAAAATCCTTATGTTTTCCATGACTGTAAATCATTTTAAATCAATGTTTTTATTTACTATTAATTGATGCAATGTTGTTTTTCATAACGTTGCCAAGGTTTTTCAGATGTGCTATTATGCCTCCACCAGCTTATGAGAGCAGAATCATGGTTAAAACGTCATGGTGAAAACATCTATTTTTGGACGTTAATCATCCTTTAACTTGATAAGTAGCTATAAAATGAGTTTTGGGCATATTATTTGAATCTGTAAGAATTGAATAACGATCACCAACAACAATGTGCCATTGTAGTGATTGTATGGATTGCACTCACTTAAACTGGAATGGAATCACCCTCCTGGTGTTGGCCATCTTACATCCAGGATTTTTTGGGGATTTCTCCTCCATTGGAGGGTGAGTGAGCATGATCACATGGGTGACATAGCCATGCACAAACTCTGCTGTGTGATTCATGAACTTGGGTACTTTCAGCTAAATTTAAGTGGCTTTAATGTATGTTTTCAGATACAGTAATTATACTCTAAATCTAAATCTGCAATCTAAAAGTAAGAGCTGAGTAGTTATATGTAGCTTTTTTTTTAAATTGGATTTCATTGTTAAAATTGATATGGTAAAAATATACCGATAAATGGCATGTCAAGACCAGATATTTTATATATATTACAGATATATTGTTCTTCTAATGGGCAAGACAATTAAAATTTTAATGTGCACTTTTGTTAAGAAGCAGTAGCACCAACGAACATGACTTATCACTGGATATCAAATGTAAGGTGAACACAGTACCCACTTGAATTTTGAATTACTTTACATTACATTAAGGACATTTGTTAAACACTCTTATCCAGAGCGACTTACAAGGCAAAGTGCATAAGAAAGGTACAAGAAGTGCAAAGATAACCCTAGAGAGGGGTAAAGGTCATCAAATAGATTAGGATTCCCTACCAACTATCTAAAGAGAAAGTAAACAACAGCCTAGGTTAAAAACAAATCACAGTTAAAACAAGCGCAAATAAGGGTAGACACATTACAAAGAGCTTTGTTAGCATGCTAAAAACTAGCATTAGCATGCTAACTTTCATGGCCCATTTTTGCATGGCTTGTCTCATTTGCACGGGGTAAATAGCTGGTTCCAGCACACAGCTGATGAAGCCAACATCAACAACATGATTGCTAACCAAGTACAGCTGAGACTGACGAATGTTTAGCTAAGACTGATGGATGACGAGCTAAGGCTGATAAAGTACAGCTGAGACTGACGGATGATGAGCTAAGGCTGGCGAAGTACAGCTGAGACTGATGGATGACGAGCTAAGGCTGACAAAGTACAGCTAAGACTGACAAGTACAACTGAGACTGATGGATGGCGAGCTAAGGCTGATAAGCTGAGACAGAGAAGTTGTCTCAGGGCCACCGTACTGGAGGTAAGCTGGAGCTGTCCCCTTAACAGCCTGGTATGCTAGCACCAAAGTTTTAAAGGGCAGTGAGCAGGGTGACATAACAGTGTCTAGGGAGGTTGTAGATCAGACGAGCTGCAGCATTCTGGATGAGCTGCAGGGGTCTGATGGCGGATGCCCGAAGGCCAGCAAGAAGGGAGTTGCAGTAGTCCAAGTGGGACAGAACCATAGAGTAGAGTAAGTGGTGAGGAAAGGGGCGGATTCTTCGGATGTTGTACAGGAAGAACCGGCACGCCCAGCTCACCGTCGCAATGTTCTGACAGTCTGTTGTCGATCACCACTCAGAGGTTCTTTGCAGAGGACGACAACGAAACCAGGGTATCCCCAAGAGAAATGGGGAAGTCCATGATGGGAGAGGAAGGAGCAGGAAAGAAGAGCAGCTCGGTCTTGCCTGGGTTGAGCTTAAGATGGTGCTTATCCATCCAGCTATGGACGTCCCTCAGGCAACCCCAGATGCAAGCAGAAACCTGTGTGTCCGATGAGGAGAAGGAGAGGTACAGTTGAGTGTACAGTTGAATTTCTCATATTTAGCTGTTATCAGCCTCTTCAGTCATGCTGAAAGATTATTTTCATTCATTTGCTTCAAGCCAGGTAGGTACCCATTTCATGTATGCACTCTGTCCTGCTGAGAACACCTAGATAATTTTGCTTGGCAAATCAAAGTGTGGCAGTAGATAGGAAAAGTGAAAAAATTGGTCAAGACCAAAAGAGCACAATTACGTTCGCATGTGAAATAAACTGCCTATCTTGAAACTTGATAAATACACGGTAAATCACATTTTTATCCTACTTAACGCCTGTTGCTGGAGACCACAGTTTAACCTATAGTATAGGGAAGCAATGTCTATTTGCACCACAGAGTTTAAACTTACATAACCCTGTTGCATTTCTGTTTTGTGTCATCCTCTTTAAATTAAATTTAAAGAGGATGACACAAATTGAGGATGACATTAAATTGAGTGTCATCTCAGTTACTTTTGGTTAGCATAATGTTTTAAGGTGATTTAAGTAAATAAAACCACTGTGAATAAAACCATGCCATAGCATGATCATAAAAACAATGGTCCCTACTTCTCCACCCTTCAATAATACACATCTTTAACACATCACTTTATACATCAGAAACTGCCTGACCATTGTCTGCTGACTCTCTCATCAGGTATCATCACTTAGCATATACTCCAATCTTTATATCACATTTCCCAAATATTAGATTACGTTTCTCTAAAATATATTCATATTGTATTTGCTGTTTTCATTTCATGTAATGTTTTGTAACTTTTGCTGTTACTTGCTACCAGTACACTTGAACTTGACATGTTCATACACAAATCAGCAGCAGAATTAAGCTCAGCAGTCTTACATAGGTAAAAAATGAATACTATAAAATAGCAAAAAACCTCTGCTGAGTTGTTTTACCATTTGAAAGTCAGCTCCCTGTCTGGAAGTTCAGTACAATTATTTTGCAAATTATTGTACAGTAACAAAGGCAAAATGTTTTTTACTACCCCACTTTGTCTGGCACCGTCAAAAGTATCTATGAGAAAATACAATAAGTATGTTCAGCTACCTGGTAGATAAAGCCCTAGAGACCATTTTGTGGTTGGAGCCATATATCAAAGCAGGGGCCCAAATGATGAATGAATTATAAGTGAATCATTTGTGTTTGCAAATAGCATGGCTGCCCGCGGGCTGCCTCAGAGGAGATCTGTGTGGTCAAAGTAAGGCACTGTGCCTGCTTCATTCAATTTCATTTCAATTTGTCTGCTGCTACAAATCAAGAGCCTTAATGTAAGAGTGTGTCCATCTCTCTCTCAGTATTTCCAGACCATTGTGATATCACAGTTGATTACATGCATCTCCAATTCTGATGGAATTGATACTGAAAGGAGAGAAACCTCTGCTGTTGTTGTAAATTTCAGGCCCTTTCACCAACTCAGCTTAGTTAATTTCAGTTTTAGGTGCTGATGAGGTAGCCCCAATAGGCACAAAACATTTTGTCACCTTTTTCTTTAATTGAAAGCTTCTATGTTAGTAAATTGTTTGCTTTGGAATTTGCATTAAAGGTATATCGACACTACTGGCCTAATATATGCACCAATTTCACTCAGTGTACACAGAAACTGAGGAGAATTTGGTTAGATTCCCATTTAGTATGAAATATCCTTATAATTAGATATCTTCTTGAAGTATCACTGATACATAATGTGCAGTCACAGACAAATAAGGCTCAAGGTACAACCAAGAAACTGAAAAACTTTATGTGATGGGGACATTGAGCCAATCCTTCCAGGGATATTCTGGGAACCAAAATGTGTTATCTAGGAAAACATACTGTCACAGGATGGGCCATTTAGCGTGATTCTGGCAGCTTTCACAAGATCTGTGGAAGAAAAAAAATAAAAGGATAAAAAGGAAGGGGAAAAAGAAGGGTGGCTTGCATCTGCTGCTCGACCATGTCTTATCTCATGAGAAATTTGAGCAGAGGAGTTGCATAGCCCTAGGTATACTAAAGGGACTGTGGGTTGGAGACAAACAGTTTGACACTCATTTCCCACTGTGTTCAATCACTTTTTTTTCTCTTTCTCCTGGATTTCATGGACGGGAGGGAATTTCCACCGCCAAGTACCTGGACGAGGCCGGAGGGTGCTGTGATGGATCGGCCCATTTGTGCCATGCAATCAATCAGCCAGGCAACAGCACTGCAGATAGAAAAAAAGAAACATGATTACTGAAGGTGTTGCTATGGGGAGGACTGCTTCGTTTACATAACCTATTTATCTATCCCCCCACCATCTTTATTCCTGGCAGGACTGAAGTCCTAACCAGGAAAATACATGTTGGACAAGTTTTCATTTATGTTTAACATTACCTCACTTGATAATCTCACCTGTGAAGTATGTCCACATAAAAGACAAGTCATTGTACTTTCATTCAGGGATGATAGTAGAAGAAGCAGATCTACTATCATGACTGGAAAATGATATACATTTCTGGCCTCTTTTGTAGGTACATATGGGCCCAAATTGAAACAGAATAGATGTACAGCTATAAACGTAAAGAATGTGTGTGATGTTTGTTCACCTTTTCCCTTTTTTCTTTGGCAAAATACTAGGGCATGTAACCTTACTTTTCAGAAAAGGTCATCGTATTTTCCTGTTGAAGGACATTCTGACCTCCCCTGATTATGAAATCATATAAAACCAGAGATCATGGAAAATGAGGCTAAGAATAACTACTGTGCCACCTGCAGCCACTGCCTAACCAAAAGATGAAGCAGCTTCACTCTGAACGGTTAAAGGGCAAGAATATAGATGGATGCCCCCTCTAACACCCCTGAGGAGAAGTGTTGCCCTGAAATGCAATTTATCATGCGGCAGTGTGAAAATCGTTGCTGGATTATTGGTGTGATTGAATCTAAGCTCCATGACCTCAGTTCATTTGTGTCCTGTCTCCGGTTATTGTCCAAGCTGATGTCCTATGACCTTGATACAAAAACGTAAACAGGGAAGAGAAAAAAGGAAAGAGAATGTTTATTTTAGCCAAGTGGAGCCATCATAAGGTTTACAGTTATTCAATATGCTCCCATCTCTACATGCTAACCAAATAACTAGATCCTAGTGAAAACCTGATGTGCTATCAAATCAGGGTTAAAATATCTCTAATAATCAGGGCAACAGCAACATAGTGAGGTAAATTATATTGTTTTACAGATTAAAAAGTGAATTGATTGATGCACCTTTAGTATTATATTCAACAGTTGAATTTATCTCATGTAATATGCACTCAAAATGAGAGAACTCATTGCAGATTTTCGGGAATGTTGGACCAGCTTCACCACTGAGGATTGGCCCACCCAAGTACAAGCCATCCACCCACTCAGGTAATGCACAACACAAATCTGCAGCTGGAGAAATCAATCATTATTTGTTTATTTATTTATTTATTGATTGGATTTGATTTGATTTTTGGGGAAGATAATATGACACAAGTCACTTAACACCCATAGTTTACAAAGTAGTGAAATATAATCCACATGATCTTCTTACAGGTTTTTGCAATAAATATTTGCGAGTTATAGAGCTTTCCCCTTTTTTCCACTTTGATTTTTTTTTTTGCAGTCTCCATCTCCTCTAATGTATTATGCTCCTTGTTAGTTAGCTGACTTCACTAAATGGTATTGTTTCTGCCCTGAGGTGATTTTTTTCAAGAAATAACAATCCTTTGAGCTAATAGAAAAATGTATGCAGAAAATGAAGCAAAAGCAGCAGATATTCAGAGTATTCCCAGTTGCTTCCCCATGACCCCCCTGGAGTAACCCACTACATGCTAGCTTGGCTAATGTTGCAATCTGTTACATATAAAGCAGAGGTTGCTGTCAGGGAAACCACAGTAACCACTAGATGGTACATTACTTCACATTTAACATATGCACAAAAACAACAGGCGGAATGCAAGTAGTACAGTTCTGTGGTACTTGAAAAATTGTCTGTCACTGTAGCCACCTACACATAGTGAGTGCTATGCTTGTCTCATTATCTTACAACAGGTTAATTATGTAGCATTTATTCAGAATGTTTTTTAATTGAAACAAAAGGATGCAGCACCATCGTCATATTGAACTATAACAAATTTGGAGAGATAATTGTCTGGGTAGCATTGTTATTAATGCACAGCAACTGTAATGAAAGTTCAAATTTTATGAGACATTCTTATATGAAATATAGGAGGGAATTTTTTTAACTTGGCTGCTTTATAGGTTCACTAATTCTGAGCTGATATTTCAAGTTGTTACAAATTACTGTGAAATGGCTGAGATTTGCAATATGTAAATTACTGTAAATAAATGAAATCTTTATATATGGGGCACTCCTATAATAATCAGCATTCAGGCTCATCCGTCACTGTTTTTTTTTTTATTATAATAATAGTAACTCTTCCAGGCAGCATGACGTATGGACCCATTAGACTGGATGATTACATTTTAAATAGGGAGAAAATATGGGGTATTGGATTTGAGAAAGGAGGGGAAAAATCATTTCCCAGGGCATCTGCAGCAATAGTATTGTTCTCCAAGATTGTAGATATATTATCCTTTGAAAAATAAGCAGATCTTACATTGAATAAGGCTTAGCATTTTATTAATCTGTTTCAGTAGTCATACTGCCATGCCACAGTGGTTGTACTCTCCTGAGTGGTTCAGAATCCTTGGAGAGTGACCCATACTGCTGTATGTTATACGGTCCTCAGGGGCCACTTCTGGCAAGCCTACTCATGTAATGAGGATCTTTTAAAAGGCTTTTATCTGACAGATGTGACAGGTAGGACCTTGACACATTGTGGTATGCTCAGTCATGCCTTCTAAATAAGGACCCCCATATTGAAAACTGGCATCAGCCAGTCTTCTTTATCTTTGACATGCATTTATGCATGCTTTTTGCAGATTTAGTGCATGATGGGACTAGCTTTTAGTGTAAGTTGTAGAGTTACCTTGCTCTAATTTGCTTACATCTGTGTCTAGCAGTGCAGAAGATATACCCCATGCAATGCATTCTGGATATAAAAGAAATCATCAGTGTATTTTAGCATGTACCAACGTAAGCTTTCATACCTACTCAGACTCTGACACTCTGGCCCTAAATGAGCCTTCCATTGGTTTTGGGTTGTAGTGGATTTCCAATAATAAACTTAAAAATTATATTAAATTAAAATTATAGTTCTGAATTATAGTTGGATTTATGCTTCTTTGGATTAGGTACTTCCAAGTGTTCTGGATTATTTGGTAAAATATTGCCAGACCAAAATTATTAATTATAAACAAAACACAATTTCATGTATACCTGTTTCAAAAATATGTTTCAAAATTGCATAAGGGTTTTTCCATTACTATATAAATAAATATTTCAAGCAAAATATATAAATATTTATTTTAAAAAACATACAGTCCAACATACTTTCAACAATATGAACTGTGATTTGCCTGTTTATTTCCTAGGTAGTGGGTGTCTTTTGTTTTAACTTGAGAGGACATTCTATTGTGCTGAGATCAGTCCCTGCAATATGGTACACGTAAATTATGAAAAGGCTCAAAACCTTTTTATAAATGGTATGAGATGAAGATTAAAATCCATTAGTGGTTCCATTAAAACATAACTGTGCCTCTTTCCCTCTTTATTACTGATTCACTGAGCCCTAATTGTATTTACGAGGGTTTTGCTTTGTGGATGAGAATTTAGAAATGTTCCTGTGATTCAGTTGTGATTCATGAATCTTTATGTTTTTTTTTCAGTTTCCCTTTTCCCCACTGAGCTGGAAATGTATTTTTAGCATGCATGAACTCTCAGACACATTCAAACACATACACAAATACACACACACACACACACACACACACACACACACACACACACACACACATACATAAGTGTACAGCTGTGATAGTGGAAAAAAGAAAAAAGACATGATGTGGTTAATATGAACTGAAATGAAATGAAGGACAGAATTAGAATTGAAAAGCATAGGTGAACACACAAGAACAAACAAGAACAGATAAAGGTCAGATGGCCCATGATGAAATGGAGCTCCACTCCTTTGAAATGGTGAACTTCAAAGGTGAGGCACATATGAAATCAATATCACACAGACATATTAATGGATAATAAGGGGATACAAGCAACGGAGATGGTCGTACTCCCCCCCCCAATTCTTAGTTGCATTAGGCTATTTCTGTGGGCATATACTATAAGAAAAGCAATTGAGGTGAGTACACACATCACTGCAAATATGCCATGTGTATCCACACTGTAGTTATATGTGTGTTTGTTTTTGTGTGTGTGTAGCAAATCCCACAACACCTTTATAAATAAACATTTATGTGCTATTGGGTGCCATTTAACACATTTTAACCACTCCAATGTATTTCTTTTAAAAGTTTTGAAAATCAAATGAGTTCAGACATATTGACAGAATATTATTTAAAATGTTGTTTCTTTTTACAAAATCTATTTCTTTTATTTGTTTCTTTTGGTTATGTTAATTGACAGCTAGGCACTGGTAACCAGAAGGTAACATGTTTAATTATCAGCTGGGAAACTGCTCTCAAGAAAGATATTAGCAGTAATGCAAAGAATCTGTTTGAATGGACAACATTAAAGTAATATCACCCAGGATAAGGTATGTATAGGGTGAGAATGCAACTGCTTGTTTGTTAGCCATATCGCAACTATTGTTATTTGCACCACTCTCAGACATGGACCACATATCAAATATCATTCTTTTTAGCCATGAGATACTAGAACTCACAGCCACAGGTAGTCTTTCTTTGGGTGAAGTCCCGCTTGCCATGGTACAGACATGCCCTAAAAAAAGGCAAACAACCTGGACTGCCATGCTTCTCCCAAAATCATGTAAGAAAAGATCAAACAGGCTGACTTTCACTTTCCTCAGCTTAAAATAATTTTCATTGGGTGATTCTGTTTCATTTGAAACCAGAACCTTGGCACGTAACTATTAAAAATTGCATTGGCATCCGTTGGAAGCTTTCCATGGGTCACATGGTGATGGATCACATCGCCTCTTTCAATCTCCACAGATGAAGGAAAAGCCTGCCTCACAGAGCTTAAGTGTGATTGGGTTACATATGCTGGGAAACACCTCAGCTCCATGCATTTTTCTCCAGATCAAATACAGCCCTGTCACACATTTAAACCAATCTGATATGATTCATAAAGCTGCTTCTGCCCTCCTCCATAGTCCAAAATCTCATAACAGTTCATATTCACAAACCTCTACAGCATAAAATGTGCAATTGATATCTTACAAAGGTGGAAATTAAATAAATATGGATATGAAATCCAATATCTCTTGTTTATTGTGTTATTAAGTCCTTGTGGTCCCATATAGCTGACCTATGTTATATTATAATGTGTAGCAGGAGCATAATGAAAAATAGAAGGTGGGCATTAAATTAATTGTCTCATATGGATTTATGCATATGGTTTAATTTGCTGTTAAATTTCTGTGAGATAAATCAAAGCAGTCAGTATGGCCTTGGGTACTGTACACAATCAATTTATTACATCTGTCTTGGTCATAAACTGGATTTTCATTGTACATACGCTGGTAAGTGAAAACCATAAATACGTGAAATCATTTTTAATAGTAGTCATTGAAAATGTGCTCCATGTTTGATAACATCGAATGAGAACACGTTCAATTTCACATTCGCTCAGATTGCATCATTTTTATGATCTCGATCTACCTCGCTGTGCTGGTTATATGAAATAGAAAATCAAATGAAGTGTTTTCATGGCATTTGCAATTCCAGTGTTCAGCTGGAGGTCAACAAACTCCTCATGAAATCTTTTGAAAACAATACTAAAACTATATTGTATTCCAGACATAGAAAGGGCATTTTAAGTGATCATTATCTCACTACAGCACTCTTATTTGGCCTATGACATGGCAATACTTTCTGAAATAAACTGCCTTTAAATGGTACAGAATTGTACTTTGCTTCATGACATGCGCTCACTCTGTGTCAGGTCAACAGTATGAAAAATTTTAGCATTTTTTAATAGATTTTTTAACAAATATTTCAACAAATATAACATGAATGCTACATTGCCTGAGAACCAGTTCCTAATAATTGCATTTAGGCACATACACTGTTAAATGAGGAACAAATGTGTTATAAATGGTTGACTCTGTAGCTATGAACAACTGCCTTTCTAGGTGTAATTGTAATTGTTGACTCATCCTGTTTATACGACCTTCTAAGCTCATTTTGCAGAGCACATACGAGAATATGCTGCACAGCCAGTTGCAGTTTCTCTTTGCTGAAAAATCTACCAGAGGACTTTGGAACTGGTACAACTAATCTTAGCTTGGTTTGAGTGCCCATTCAACCAGAGGAGTCACTACTGAGGAGTGTGGCAGGCAACACCCCCTAGAAAAAAATTTGCGGCCCACCCAAACCTTTAATCACAACTCTGACAAACACACGAGACTGAGATGAAGTATTTCGCTATATATTTTTTATTACATAAACAGAACAATTCTATGTGAATGTGGGCCTACAGCAACATGGTATTCTGTAAATTAGGGGGCGTGTCCACCAAAGCATATTTTTCTACAGCCATACCAGGCATTAATTTGCTGATTAATATATAGCAACATTGGCTAGCTATCGCTACGTCTACCATTAAGATTGTATCAATAGGTATATCCAAACATGGACATATGTGGCTTTCTCGTTAACATACTCAACTATTTCAAAACCACTTGCAAACAAGATCATTTCCTACTTGACTGTCGCTGGTCAGATCACTTGTACACTAGCTGGCTATGTATAATTATCACAGGTAAGATATACAATGTAACCCATGGTATCATAGCAGTACCATATCCATCCATTATTTCACTATCGATAGGGTAGTAATAAAATATTCAGTCTCATAAAGGTTATCATCTTTATTTATTTGCTGTGAATTTCTTACAGCCTCTGATTAATAATGTCAATTTACCTTACAGTAAGAATACACCCTAACATGGATAATTATACATAGCTAGCTATCTTACGAGCGTTCTGGCTAACCGTATCATAGTAACCAGCCCAAAAAAAATCAATTGCGTTTTCAAACGCTCTGACCTGAGTATTCTCAGCTGAGTGCTCAGCATTTTCAGTTTTGGTGGACACACGGCTTTATGATTCCCCACCAATGACAAGCTATAAGATATGTTCTGGATCAAAAATAGGTCAGATAAATTAAGAATAACACTGCTGTACAGAATTTAAAGTCAGCTGTAAAGTAACCCCTTAAATATTTCACAAACAAAGGAGTTCTGTCCTGAAAAGTAGGTAAAAAGACCTCCCAGTCAATGTAAGAGACTGATAGATGGTTACATGAAACACCTTCCTGAAGCTATTCCCTCCAAAGGGGGCAATACCAGCTTGGGGTGTACTTATTTTTTTCCTGCATACATTTCTGTTTTTATTAAAATAAATATTTCATATTGTTATTTATAAAATCAGATTACTACTACCAATAGTAACAGTACATCATAAGGGTTGAAATGAACAGCTGATGTTCACATGACAAAGTTTTGCTGGAGCCGCACTTACTTTTTCACATCATCGTATGTGTTTGGTGTCATGAGCTGTTATTGACCTGACATGAGCATATTTTCAAAATGATAAAAATCCATTCTGTCCATACCGTGACAGCTCAGGATGAAAATATGTACCGTTACACCCCTGATATATATACACATGTTAAAACATTACAGAAACAAGGAGAGAGCTATATAATTTATTATGCAAACCTTGGGGGAGGGGCAGGCAAAGAAGGTCTGTAGGCGAGCCTGGCCCCCTAAGGCCCACCTATAGCGCCAGGTATGGGCTGCAGTCTCGACAGATCCCACAAGCTTGGACAAGGCACACATTAAAAGGTAGAATCCATCTGAAGCACAACAGAGATAATTTCATAAATAAACAAATAAATTAATTAATAAATAACAATTAATTAAATAGGGTAAAAACTTCTATCATTTCAGTTCTGTTTGTCCTTCTGGTATGAACTTCATGGTACATGCTGATTATCCTTGTGATAAAGGTCTCTAAAATGTATCTCTTCTAAAGTTTAATTTTAGACAGAATGATCAATTGTTCTCTCCCACTTGCAAAATATGATATATATGCAGGTGGGTTTATCACTCTTTGATATGCCAGCATTGAACCTGCACCAATGACATTTTCCTACAACGGTTGGACTACAACAGAAAAGCTTGCATCAGTACACTTATTCTTATTCTTCAAATGCACAGAAAAGGTCAGTCCTGGAGCTGGATGTTTTATGCACAATGTTAGCGTTTGGGTCTATTTTGGGTTATGGTGCACATGTTTATTGAAATGAAAAAGGTCAAAAAATAAAAGTTGAATGAATAGTGTTTGAAATGAAGAGATTTTGTCTTTGTGCATATTGCCAATGGGTATTGAGAGATGTTTGTTGTTGTGATTTACTCAACTGACAGTTGTCGACAGAAATTAATGAAAAAATATTCACAACATTTTAGCATTGCTCTTGTGTACTCAAAACTGTCAGTGCGACAGACTGTTTGTGGAAACTTAAGAGAAATTTTGACTGTGAGGCAAAGACATTTAGAGTTGAATGCATCACACTGGACAACCATTTTGCAAGAACTTTTTGACCTCTGTCTGGGCACATTGAAGAAGCTACACCTGAATTTGTAAAATGAAGATTTGTCACACCAATGTACTCAAAGAAGAGGCTCAAACAGAAGACCCAAGGGCAAGAACAAAATGCCTACTCATACCATTTACAGTACAGCTGGTACACACAGATTCACAAGGATAGATTGATTTATTGTTTAATGCAAAATAAAGCCTAGGAAAACATTTCAAACATTCTATCACAACATATCCCAGTGGCCAGACATGTGAGTCCTCCAAATTGCATGCTGACTAGCTGTCAAATTTTTCACACTGCAGATGCATCCCCAATAACACATTGCCTATGCTCATTAGAGAAAAAAAACAACATATTTCCAGTTCAGAAACCTGCAGGTGCCAATAGAGCTTGCCAGAGAGTGATAAGACTGACTGATGGGTTTAACTGGCTTACCCTCAGTATTTCCCCAGTGAGGCTGAGCCAGTGTTTCCTTGCTCATGCAGACCTCCAGGCATAGCTGGTAATGGCACAGCTGGGACCCTGCACAAAATGGACATAGTTATTGCAAAAGACTTTCACCGAGAGTGGGAAGCAAGACTCCATTTATTTTTGTTAGCTCATCTTCAGTTTTTTAGATATATTTTTCATACAGCACCTGATATTTGCAGTTGAATCCTGTGAGCAGAAGGCTAACTAGAGTCTCTAAATCATGTGTGATAATCTAGTCCTGGAGAATTGGTGTGTCTGCTGCTTTTCAGTGTGCTTCAGCATGTAAATATCTGCACAAGTAGTCACTGATGAGCTTAACATTTAACATTTTTTTAAAGCCAAAATTAGCTGCTAATTGTTTTATTGTTTGCTAAAATGGCTTTGTATCTAAAATTATATTGTATTCCAGACAAACAATACAAAAGTATCGACAATAGCAATAGATATGATTGAGAGAAACACACAATTAAACCCATTATCCTTAAAATAAGAAATTAGCTAAATCATAACAATGGAGCTACACAAATATAAGTACGCAAGTACAAATATTAAGTTACTCACCCAACACCTATACAGTGAATACAGTGATAACAATCTATTTAGCCAGATACATAGCAAGTCAAATTCACAGCTGCTGATTAAAAAAAATAATAAGGCAATTTATTTATTTATTTGTAGTCTTTAGTTACATTCAACAAAAATAATTAGCAATGTCATAGGTGAAAACTTAATTATTTTGTCTGAGCAGACAGCTAGTCTCAGTTTCAGGAATGTATCAGTCTCCTCAGCAGCCACCATGAAAAGGCAATGCAAACACTGTCAGCCCCATTGTCATTTTTGGTACACTCTATACCAGAAATGACAGAAAAAATAATTATTTCTCAGCACTAAGTTGATGACCACTGCATCACCATATAGATTTGTATTATATTCTTGGAGAGAATACAAACCTGTTTTGCAAGAGACTACCTTTATGGCATGTACTGCAATGGGTTATGCAAATAGGAAGTTCATTTCTAGAACCCCTTCTGTCTGAACTGTTTGTTTTCTGGATGTTGTAACTGTTAGTTTTCAAATAGTGTGCTTCAATGCTGCCATATTAGCGAAAACAATGTTTCTGAGCCTATTTAAGAAAGGTTCTAGGAAAATGTCAGATTCTGTCTCCATCTTAGCTTATTCAATAACTGTTTTTTTTTTTTTCAAAATGTATCATCCTTATCAAAAGCAGGGAAAACAGAGAGGGAAATATCATCATTGATATCATAGACATCATAGCCATGACATGTTGCATGCAAGAGGCTACCTTCAGTGAGCAACCTGATTTCATTCTGTAACAGTTGATTCTTTTTCATTCTCACATTGGTTTGTGGGGAAAACTTATTCACAGTTTATTTAACAAATGTAAAATCTGACACACTTTAGATGGAGCTTTGGCACATCCTAGTGCCATTCCACCTCTGCAGCATAAATCTGAAGAACAGAACATTCTGATAAAGTAGAGCATGGTTCTGATCCGATCTCTTCAGAGTTTTTCAGCTATTGTGTGCTCACGCTGAATCTCTCTGCAACCTTTTCCCCTGTTCACCATATAATTACTCTCCCACAAGCTGAAGCTTCCTGCACAAGGGAATAAGAGGTAGCAGCAGGAACTGCTTCACACAACAGGATTTGAGACAACTAAACTTGCTTAATGCAGTTCAGTGTGTCTGTCGTACTGTATGAAAAGTTCTCCTGTTTTATTGTGTTCACCACTCTTTTCTTTACTGTGCATTAATAAAACAGAATGAATTATAAATAAAATGTTGTACAAGCTGTGAAAAAAGTAAAGACAATTATCTTCTTAGACATACAAGGTATACCTTGATTACCTTTTTACAAGCAACTGTAAAAAGGTAATCAAGTTGTTTAATTATTCATTCCAACCAAACAATTTTATAGTGTTTATTTTTTGTTTCATTTAGATGTAACTCCATGTAACTGAGAGTAACCACAAAATATTCAGATAAACTAAACAGAGATGACATTAACAGTTTAAACCATATATAGCCTTTGATTAAATAACAAATTATTATTTCCCAAAAGAGGGTAGCAGAAAAATGTATGTTCAGCAATGATGATTATATCATCAGTAAATTAATAATCATATCAATCCACAGATTTGAACATATTACATTTTACAAAAACATGGATAAACTATTTTCTTGGGATTTTATTATTTCTCATAGAGGGAAGAAATTCTTGAGATAAGCATATAGATAGATAACACCATTTTATTGTAGTTACTCAGCTAATTCAACCAACAATGAAACTCATGGAAGAAAAAATTCACTTCAGAAACTATGAAAACTGGATTCTTAAAAACCAGATTTTTTGGCAGATCTTTAGTCCTGGCTGCTCACATTTATTGTTCTCCATGCAATCTAATTGTGCAGCTGTATGTTTAGCAACTTGATTTTGGAGTGGAATTTGCAACATCATGGGTACAACCTCGGCTCCACTGCAGCATTCTATCATCTGCTCACAGAGGCCGTGGAGCGATGGTGGTCACACCACCAAGATCTGAGGCTGGTGGTGAAATGAGATTATTTAATAAGAACACTCAATAATAATGGCCCATGGAATAAACAAGGCAATCTCCTTAAAACACTGCACCACTCTCATTGGGCAACCAAGGATCAGTTTGCTCTCTAAAGGACACTCATATCTGGTGGGTCACTCTGTGTACTCTGGTCACATGGTGAGGGCTGATATTGAATTAGGGGTTGAGCTCAATCCGTTTCATCTACAATCAACGTAACATGTCTTGGGGCTGGAAAAATCCATTGCAGACTTGTAATCTTCAAATGTCTCAGTAGAGAACCTGGGGGACATCAGATAATGGAGAAATGATATGGTTGATACCACTGAGGAATCTATATTTATGCATGAAATGAAGATTTCTGAGGGAATGACCCGTATTATATATACTAATCAATGCCCCCACCTCACCTCCTACACTGTGCCATGCAAAAAAGGTAGCTTAGAGTTGTCTCTTTGAAACCAAGGAGGATGACTTTGAGTTTGCTGCTTATTCAGTACATACAATTCAGAGGCATTTTTAATCCTTAATTTCTTGCTGATAGCTTTTTAACCAAGAGATTTGCAGTGCCAAAATAAAATGTCTTTGTTTTTTACATGTCCATGAGTAAACAAGATTTCCAGAAATATTTTAAATATAGTCAAAATTGTGTATGTCACATGCAGAATTTTGTAAATATGTGTGCACTTTTGAAAAATCATAAGACCTGCTATATTTATGCTGACCAATTATTAAATCTATAGAAATTAAATGAACCCGTTTTAAGTCTGTAATGTGCAGTTCATAATGTAATGAACACGTTCGATTGTACCCAAGGATTTCTATTTGGGGATATATACTCAGAATGTGTACTAGCTATCAACACATGCCTTATATTCTTTTGTTCAGAATTAATTTCTATAATGGAAACTTTTATCCCTAGACCTGCAAATTGCTCAAGGAATTTGATAACCCCTTCTCTGTGAGATAAAGTTTTAAATAATGCTTTCTCAATTTTAAATCAAATGGTAGTGGTGGTTTGTTTTGAGTATCTGCATCAAAGAATCTTCTCAATAGTATATTCCACTGATGTACAATATGCATGTTGGATGAGTAAAATTTGAAAGTGGAGTTTCGAAGATGACTAAAACCATTTTGCTTGCCTCTCATCATAAGACAACAACATTAAACTATACATAACTATTTAATGTCATTCATAAATTACAATGTATAATTTGTGTAGTGCAGCACTGATTGCAACAAAAAAAAATATTGTTAAATATCTAATATTGTGTATAGATATCAGCTCTATCTTTTAACGCTGTAACTGGCCCTTTTTCTATAGTAGTAACATGCTTCATAAGCTGCAACCACAGTAACATAATATAAGAATACAACATACAATCCATGTTGTTTAGTTGACAGGGAAATCGCTGCTGTATCATGGATAAATGTGAAAGTGTGGTTTTCAAATGTTTTTTGAGATTTATTGCTCAAGGCTCTTGGGGGTTAGTCCTCTGTACCCACATACATTACATGAGTCACAAATGCTATACTTTAGCAGACACACCAATGCATCTTGATTCAGAGGCGATTGAAAAAAAAAACATATTTTTTTCAGAACTTTCATTACAGTATTGTTGCAACTGACTTCACTTTTATTTCTCTAATTTCCAAAGGGGCAGCGAAGCAGCATTTATAACCTGAGAGTCATTCCAGGCAATTAATGCACCTGTAATTCAAACTACTTCATAACTGATATGTGTATATCTTATCTTGGATCTTGCCATGATCCATACCTTAGTAGTCAGGTATTTTAATGGATATATGCAGTGTAACAATGGGTATAGACTTCAAAATGCATGCAGCTTTTTATGCCAGTAATAATTCGTAATAAAATTCGTGATAAAATTCTTTATGGACAGCAGGGGCATATTGATTGGCAAGAGGGAATTAAAACTCAATATAGAACTCAAGACTTATCACTTTTTCAGTTTTACCAGTTGACACAGATTTCTATTTAGTGCACAAAATAATGTAATCTTTAGATTACACATTTTGAAGTAGCTAAATCACAAATGCAATTTAGTCTATTTATGTTACATATTAGTGACAATCCTGTTTCTGCTGTAAAATATAATATAAAATCAAAAGTTAATATATGAGCTGTGAACATGACAGATCTTGCAGATTATGAATGAAAGCAAATAGTTTGTGTGTCAGTTACAAAAAAATATATATAATGTGTCAAAGGAAACAATGTCAAAAAGTATGAGCTTCTAAGTGAGGAAACAGTGCATCAAAACTGAGGTGCAAGTGTAAATTCACCAAAAGGTATAGATGGATACTTATTAAGATAATTGCTAAACCCACAAAGTAACAGCTTCACAACTTACCCAAGTACTGAATCAACACTTCTGTGACCCATTCTCAACAAAAACTGTACATTTGGAGCATTACAAAGCTGTTCATGGTAGGCCTACCATTGAGGCACTGCTTGTAACTAAGGCGTATGTGCAACACTGTGTAACCTGGTGTAATAAGCACAAAACCTGGACTTCTGCACAGTGGAAGAATTGAATATTGTTTGAAGAGCCATCTGTCTGTTTATTTTCCAACTTCAGGAGGTTTATATTTGTATCAGAAACATCAGAACGCATCATCTGCTCCCAACTGTGACACTGGTGGACCTGTTAGGCTAGGTGCAGCAGTCACATGGAAAACTTTGGTCCTAATTATTGCTCTGCATGGTACAGTTAAATTCTGTACTGCAGAGTATATGTCTACCATATGTCAAAGAACTAGAGATTTTTTATTTGAAATAATGGTACATCCAACTAGAAACACTAAAGATCTTGAATAAAATAAAGAATCTTGGAATCTTGAATTCCAAGAATAACTGAGGCTGAAGTGAACTCAGTGGACCAAGGTCTTACATTATTTGGTGGTAATACATGAGGTATATGTGTACCTACTTTATATTAGTTTGTATATTATCTACATCCCAGATTTTTCTATAGAATCCAGTCCTCAATCACTGTCTCCTCAGCTTAACTGTCAGCTGGTTTGTGAGCAATCAAGCATCTGATGATAAATCTCATTATCAGAACCCCGTAAATAAGCTATTAGCCAGAGTGTGATGCACCATCAAACTCCAGGATATATGTCTTTTGACACAGCCGGTTAGTCATAGCAAATCCCTCTGCATTCAAATCATTTATTGTACGTGACACTTTCATTTTGGGCCCACATTGCTGTCCATTAATATCTCAGGTTGTTCCTGTTGCTCATTCACTACTAAGGCAAGACTGTGAAGAGGAAGCAATGGTACAAAAATGAGAGTTCAACTTCACAATACCCAAACTTCAAACCATATTGTATACTAAAAATGTCTTACATAAGAGCTAACTGTAGTGTTTTGTGAGATGTTTGGTGTATGATTTACTTTCCTTTTGAGGCAATGGATTTGTGTCAATCTCTAAAGACTTAATTCTCTGTGGACTTTGCATGCACACTCCTACTCATAACCTCATCTGATAAATGAGCTAAAGCTGTTTGCTGTGAATGGATTTTACTAACAGAACCCTGCCAAAGAGCTACCAGCTCAACTACTCCTTTAAAAATAAGACTACCCATCACCTTTACCACAACAGCCCATGAAGTGTTAAATAATACTTGTCCAAAATGAAATTAGACTAGTTGGATAAATATGAACATATAGTGTGGGTAGTAAACTAGCCTTCTTGTCAATTGATATGTTATCAGACTGATCCACCATTATACTGTATATCTCTCGTTACCTAGGTGATCCAAAAAATACTAAATTCAAGTAAACTGCATCATACCAGCTGTAGACACATGGCTTAGGCAACATAACATACATGAATGGGTACATACACACTTGTACACACATACACACACACACACATAATTTTGTACTTGCATTTACAAATGCAATTACAGAGCTCATCCATAGAGAAAGTAAACAGTTTTTCTTGTGAGTTTTTGCTCCTGAAACTTGCCATCAAGTTAAATCTGTCTCTGAACTTGATAAAAATAAATATAGTAACACTAATATGTAAAATAAAAGCTGCAAACATTGTTCTGATGGAAATAATTTATACAAATTAATATCCTAGCTAATATTTATATGTAATCAGATACAAGGTACCCAGTAGCAATATTGAAAGGTTTGTGGTAATATTGCCAATAAAATCTACCCTTTTTGCAAGATTAAATTCTTTAAATGGCACATTTTAACTCAGGCTTTTCATTTTAATAGTTACAGCTATGATAGAAATTATTCAGTTTCTTTGATTTACTAATATTGGATTGTAAATTAATAGTAATTAAAATGCAAAATTAAGATCAGACTATATTAAGCCCTTACTATGATTTATGGATCCGTCACCTTGTACAATTGGTTTTATGTGGAACTGTTTATTAAAGCAGAAAAGCATGTCCACAGGTTTGTGAAGATATAATATTGCCCTAGTATCAAAGAAAGACAGACATAGAGTGGAGGAGGAACAGAAAGATCTTTAGTCGTTCGATTAAAAATGAGAAAAATGAGGTTTAAGATTCTGTCAACATTTGTATTTTGACTTGAAAAGAGTTGTTTCTTTTTTGTAAGCCCAGATTGGGACACTCAAAACATATGTATATCTGTGCAATAGATACCTTTCATGGCACTCATAATATTTAGCTACCTTTTTATGACATGATTTAAGTCTAGGTAGGCCTACCATTCTGGGAGTACACACAGGTTTCCATTTCCTTAAGTCTGTCCAAGTGCTATTACATCAAATCCAGATCTACCCCAATTACCTTGTCATGGAAAAAAAAAAAACATGTTTTTATTATTCTGTACAGATTTTTTCACAATATGATCTTGGTCTGATCATTTTGTGGGTTGTAATGGTATGCAGGGAAAAAAAAATGACACAAACGTTTTGTGCTTTGTTGATTCCATAACTGAGGCTCTTGGTTCAATGTTTTCAATGGGTATTAATGACATACATGAACATTTGAAAATACAAATGACTTGAAACTATATATAATTTGCATTCTGAACTCAGAGGTTGAGGTCCTGCTGCATTTACAGCTCATTTTATTTGAATGGTGGTTGGAAGCCCCCGATCTGATAGCGTATGTTGCCTTGTAAAATATGGCTCTGACAAGTTCAAAGTAGAGACACCATGAATCTTTCAATGCATGAGGTTCCTTCTTAAAGTCAAACAAACCGTCATTGGTGCATTTCCTGCCATCAATTATTCAGGTCTTCCTGGTGAATTATTGATTGTTTCATGACTCCTCTCAATTAAACTGTGTAAACAGATAGCTTGCTTTGAAACAAATTTATATATGGTGCCCTACATTATTTCTGCCCTACAGTTCATTTCTGTTCCTGTATGCTTATTTTACCTAATCTCTGCAAAAGCTATGCTTTCGATGTATACTCTTTTTTTTAAAACGATATATTAAAACATTTATTTACTCTCCTTGTAGCTTGAATTTAATTCAATACAATAAAGCATATCACTGCACAAGATCACAATAATTTCATCATTAAATGAATATAAGGCAACCTAAAGAAATGAGGTCTAGACTTTGGGTCAAATAGGTGTTAAATAACAGCAAACGCTCCTTTATTGTCATATTTCTCAGAAACGGGCCTTGCTTCACAGACTCTTTTCATGTAACATATAGGGGAATAACACACATGTGATGCAGAATTCAGAGGACAGATGTGGAGAGTTGTATAGTTTAACTGAGAGGGCTGAATTTATAGGTTCCTAGTTTGGAGACGTTCAGTTAGGGTGGGTCTGCAGAGGGCTGTTTCACACAAAGACATTATTAAATAATGCTTATTTCAGATCAAACAAAAGGGGGAATTCTTGTAACTTGGACATAAACAGAACCCTTGCCTAATAAATAAAAACAATTTTCCATGTCTTCACAAATGCACAACAGCGTTGTCTCTGAACTCATCAAATATGAATGAATTGGTTCACAAATAATACATATAAACAGAGAAAATGTAAAAAAAAAAATTATACAATTTCATTTTTATGAGGATTCCCTTGCTAGCTATATAAATAAATACATAAAACATGAATATTTGAAACCATCTTTCACAAAAGGCTTATTGAGACCACAAAGGGAGCATAACAAGGTCTCATATTCTCATTTTAGTCCTTTTTTATAATAAATAAATGAGAAATTAATTTTTTTAAAAATTACCTCACTGTGTCACTGTGTTCTCCTTGTAGGCAATCTGATTCCATAATATGCTATTAGCGTGATCTCTTTCACATCCATTCTGTTACTGGTTTCCACCTCTCTCTCACCATGCTTTGGCTTTTACCAGACATGGGGCCCTCTTGCTTGTTCTGAGAGGAAGGCCATACCTCCTGACCTTTCTGGGTATGGTATTTATAGTCCAGGAAATTCAGAAAGTGGGTCCCATGGAGACCCTGATGAATTTCTGTGTCCCTTCCCAATGTACAATGCAGATTAAAAGGAAGAGAAGGGATCTGGGCCTGGATTTACTCAAAATGTATCCTTCAATTTTATTCATGAGTAACCTACACCTTCCACTTATTTATGCTCAATCATAACTTGAAAAGGTCTTTCTGCTGATAACTGACCTCAACAAACTATGGAGAGAATGGCCAAAAACATGAAGGTTTGAAAATCAGCCTTTCAGTCCTAATCATATTGCCCAGGTTATAACAACTTGAAATCCACTTAAATAATACTCAGTGAACATGTATTAACTACACATATGTTAAATGATTGTTACTGAGAAAGACTCTTATAGCAAACAAACAAACTAACCCTTTCTGACTGCCTTCAGAAGCCCCTCCTAAATTGTGAAGATCCAAACTACATTATTGATCCTTACTGTTGCTGCTTTGATTCTGAGAGCAGTATGCTTTAATTTTAGTCATTGCTACTGGCCATATTTTCTGGATGTTCATTTTCTGTCTGCGCGCTCAAGGGAAAAGCAGGGGCTTCTGTGGAGGGAATAGGGAAAAAAATTCTGTATTTGAAAAGAAAAAAGTAAAACAAAGTTAAGAGGTTAGGAATTTAGAGAGAACAGAAACTATGTAAAAGGGCCATTGACAAGCATGATAAATGCAACATCCCTTGAGAGCAGGAAAAATGCATTGCCGTCTGAGAAGTAAATCTTTGACCAGAACATTCAATATTCTACAGCATCATTTATTATGAGTTTATTACTGGCAAAGCAAAAGAAAAAGAAACTCAGAGAATGAAATATAAATATTTATTTTTTATTTTCTGTAAACAATGTTTGAGAACTTCACCAAAGGTTGCTTTCCTCTGTTACTGTCTGTTAATCATTGCTCCCTGTCATTAATCAGCTGGTTAAATAGAGGGAAAAAAATCAGCTTACAAAAAATCATTGAAATCTTACAACAATCTTAGCAACTGGTATTTCTTATATTTTTCTTTCTTGCTGGATTGTTGACACCCACATTTAGATTATCTCATCAGACTTGTGAAGTAGCCTGAGGCAGACAAGGTCATTTCAGTCACTTTTGTGTTCATGATCATCCATGCCAAAAAGGTCTGAGAGAGGTCAAAAAGAAGAAATTCTGTATGGAAATGAAAGATGAACTATCAGTTAGTAATTCAAACTTTGTTTCTCAGGTCACTGTACTACCCTCAGAATCAAAGTCCTCCCATTGAAGTTGTCATGTCCACCCACACTAAAACTCAGAGGGTATGCTAATGGTGGTGATTCACAGGATATGTAAATATCCCTCCTCATCCATATACAAAAATTGCCAGAAAAAAACTGAGCCAGCTTCATATCTTTAATCTGTAGGTTTTTAGGATGAGAAAAATTATGAAAACATTCATAATGTGATGCTGCTGAAAGCATATTTTAACCTACTAAATCACAAAGTATATGTGTAGGACATACAACTATATGCTTACCCATCTCTGTCTTATTTTACAGAGATGTAGAGAATGATTGATTGATTGATTGATTGATTGATTGATTGATTGATTGATTGATTGATTGATTGATTGATTGATTGATTGATTGATTGATTGATTGAGTGGTTGGGGGGGTGGGAGAGGGGTTATGGGACAGGGACAATCTGGTACATCCTGGCTGTTAAAACAGTGTATGCTTGCCTCAGCCAGTGAACAGAAGAGGAAAGAGTGTCAGTCTTGCTGTTTCTGTCTTTCTCTTCCATTCCATTAACTCACTTTGTTGTTATCTAAACCCCCAGGGATCCTTCTCTGCAGCTGGGTAGGAGATTTCAAGGACCAGCATGGCCCCCAGTGTAAACAGGTTGGGTATCACATTGCCTAGGTCTAAAAGACGAAGGCAGCCTGGACAGCTACGTGATGCAGCAATGGTCAGTCTGAGGTACAGGCCATGTGCTGTGACAGCAGAAAGGTTACAGTCTCATATGATTCCACCCTGTCTTTACGCTGCTCAGATGTATGACTTTCATCACTTTCATGAGAGATTTTTAACTCTGACCATGTCTCTTAATTGTATAATCTACTCACATTTTCTATTGAACTTACTGAATTCTTATACATTTAATGTAATTAAGAAATTAGGTATTAGGAATAATGAAAAGGGGCAGTCTGTATCGGATACTTTCATCACTGAAGCCTTATTTTTTTCCAAAGGCTACCCTCATTTTGTAGTTATAACATGTAATAATGAAACCTAATTGTAACATCTATTATTTTATTTCTACTTCAGTCATCTATTATTTTTTTTTAAATGTCATTTTCTGTTATTTTCTATTTTATGTGTGAAGTATTCTTTGACCTATGTGCTAATACAGCATATGAAAAAATACAATCAGGCATTCAAATATATATAATATTTCATTATATCAGTGACTGTAAAACATTCCATTCACTTATAACTGCTTTATAAAGATGTAATTGCATGATCAGGAAGATGTAAAGTATACTTTCTCACATTATGCTGTCATTGGCTTGCTCCTCAGGTTTCCCTGCATGCTGCCTCAATGCACAGTGTTGCTGCCTCGAATTAAGTGAGTGAAAACCCATGTTGACAGCCCAGGACGTGAGAAAGGATTGGAGAGGCTGCACAACCCTCTCTTGTGATGGGAAAGGTCACCCTGTGATGGCAGCCAGGGCATTTGGCCAGAGGGAAGAAGTCTTTCCGGAGACGACGAATGAGGGAAACAGCCCTGGTTCAAAGTGAAACGCAGCCCCCTCTCTCAGACACAGGCGGGAAAACTGACAGCGGCCTTCAGTGAGGCACACAGCCAGGCTGAAACAAAAAGTCTGGCAGTAGATGGCCGCACACCACTGACACCTCCATTCCCTGCCATTGAGGGGACAGACCTTTGTTCCAAGAGACCCACAGAAAGAAGTGCAATTACAAAAAATAAAAAAAAGTGGAGGTGTTGAACTATCCCCAGGTGACACATAACAGTCTCTCTCCTCTGGAATATGAAAACATAATGAGGCAACAGCTCTGACATGTGATTTCTTTTTTAGCCAGCAATATCAACACATCAACGACTGCACATCAGCTGCCATCTTGGCACTCCAGTCTCCTGTAAGTGTTCAAAAACAGCCTCAGGTCATTTACTGTCTACATGGTATTGAGCCCTTTATGCATCTCTCACTGGAACTCTCATGAAAAAAATAAATAAATAAAAAATGCAACTTCTTGTCTCTGTAAAATTTGCACAGAGATCCCAAGTGATCACCCATCCTGTTTCAGCTTCTGTCACAGGCTAATGCATGGCTCCATCCACTGAAAATACTACAAGCATGCCATGTGACAATTGCTGCAATCAGGAACAAATTGTTGCAAGGTTAACTTTAGTTTGTAATCCATGTCAGATGATTCTTTCTGAGTGGATGGCCAAAGGGAATGTTCTCCTAGACACTGATGTGAAACAAGAGGCCTGACGCCGCATACAAGAGGGTCAAACAGCAGGAGCAGAATGGACAGCTGTTCACTCTCTGGTAAAGGCACAGCACTCTTACAGTATATGTCAGTTTTACCTCTGATTGTTAGATCCATTTCCTCTGCTTCACAAATGCTACCATCTCCAATAGTACTAATTATATTAATGGTGTATAACATTTTCAAATTTACTGTAATAGTATGACTATTGGATTTTTTAAAAAAATAAAAGGTAACCACCTTCACTTTTAGTGAGTATTTAAGTATTTCACAATTTTGAAAGAGATGCAAACAGCTTTCTTTGAAGTTGGTTTAAACTCATAATGATGTGAGACATTTTGAAATTTATGAGCAGAGAAATCAAAGAATGTCTACAAGAAAATGTATATCCTGCACAACACCTAAATGACTCTGTAAAAGATCAATAATTACATCTATAATTTAAGATTAAACCTGATTAGATCTTACAACAAATATCAGTAAAAAAAAGGCCACACACCATAAGTAAATGAGTCTTACAGTGTGTCAGATGGGATAAGTAATAAAAGTCATGCAGTTAAAACACCCACCCACCCACCCACACACATACACAAAAATATATACAAAATATTGTACTGTGCAACATGATGAATATGGGTGAATGGTACCTTAAAGTGTTTCTGAAACAGATTATACCCCAGAGCAACACCAGCCAAGTATGATTTATTGGGGAACATGTGATGTAGTGATAAGAAGGTTATGGGTTCAGATCTCAGCCGGGATGCTAACAGTCTCTCCTTGAGCAAGGTACTTCCTTGCCACCGCTTCAGAACTAATCCAGCATTTAAAAATGGGTTAGATCTAGTGTGGTTATCCCTGGACAAGGGCATCTGCTAAGCCCATAAATAATGCAACTTGTAGTTGCCTTATTAGTAGTGTAGTTACCAGATTTATTAATATTGATTTATTGACATGTACCCTGCTCAAATATTTAGCAAATGCACTTTGATATGATTGTAAAGAGTAAAATGAGAATTCTATTGTTTAACCATCCTTTTCTGTACGAGACATATAATGCTGAAAATGACTTAACTTCTTATATGAGACTGTTTCACCGATGGAATGGTTGTATTTATCATAATATTCACTGCAATATTCACACTATGAAAAAGAGAGAAGGAAGATACATCCTTCTCAAAGCCCACTGATCCACATTACCTAAAGTCCAGTGTGCCTGAACAGTACATATTCAAATCTAAATAAACAAGCTCAGAAAGAGGGCAGAGGTCAGGGGGTGGGGGAGGGGGTTGGGGGTCCTGGTGGGGTTGGTTGTGGGAGGAGGTAGGTGGGTTGGCTGCTCTAAAGCAAGGGTTTCTTCCTTCGTTCTTCCCTTCATGAATCAATGTGCTTAATCCAAGGCATATCTCTGCAGTATGATCCTGTTTTTGCTGTTGTCTATTGATATTATTCTATTACATTATTTTTTTCCATATTCTATTTTTCCATTAGTCTTCAGGTTTCAGTATCCATGGTCAGTTTACAGGACCCCACACACACAGAACCAGAGCCAGACAGATTGGGTGTCCCCTCCACTGCTGCTGTTTGGAAACCTTGTACGGAAATATGAACTGAAAAGCGATGGGGACAGGCCCAATGCGAGACGCCAAGTCTGTCCCCAGAAACAGAGCTGGTGGCCAGGGTCACATGATTCATTCCCCTTTATCCTCTCCTTCCATGTCAAACTAACACCTGTCTCCAAGGGCAATACAGATCCATATACACTCAGAAATTAAATGCAGACTGGAGCTGATACAGTTACTTTTATTTTTTGAACCATGAATAAATTGAATAAAAATATATAACTTCAGTATGGCTTACTGGAAAGTATATGTCTTTGTGAAGCTGGGAATTAGTACTGCATGCCTGATTTTTAATTTAGTTTTTGTTGTTGTTGTTCAGTTGCGTACTTGATTTTACCATAAATGAACAACAGATATTCCAATCCTTTCTGACAGTTGAATACCAGCAAAGGAGAAGACGGGCTGTTGTCCCCAGTTAAGGACTAATTTTCTCAGAATCAGATTGACATGCATGGGTCTGTCTTTTGGCTCTTTTTTTATAGTGGCCAGTGCCAAATTCACAAAGCCTGCTTAAATGAACTCCTCAGAATGTCCAATTTCATTGAGTGAGTGGTTGGGGCAATATTGACATTTGGAGTTCTCTCAGACTATGGACAGTATCTTGGAAACTCTGCACTTGAGGTTATCCAATACTGCTATCTGATGAGCGGTTTAATCAACAATGCCTTGTCCAGGACACTACAGAAGCCTCACTCATTCAATCAAGCACACGTGGTCACTGCCTTTCCTATTAAATGCCGGTGGCACTGGCATCAGTGTCTTATCAGTGCAATATATCCTCCTTGGCCCATTTCTTTAAAATAATGCATCAAGTTTATATGACTATAGAAAAACAAGCATTTAGAATTTAGTCTCAAGGTCATTATCAAATGTGTGTTGAGTCCATGTTTCTGTGGGATCTATATGCTTACTTTCTGGTATGCTATTATGCAATTTGACAACCATTTTCCTATTTTTGTTAGATAAGTATGTTTAATTTAAAGCTTCATTATTCCCTCAAGATTATTGTTGACTGTATAGTGTGCCCATCAATGACTCCACAGGACAGAATTTGCTGGCCGTGTTATCAGGGGAAGTGAAGGGAATCTGCACCCACGATGATGTTTGTGCATTTAAGTGAAAACATAATGACTATTTTCCACCAGTGTAGACTTAAGAGAGTGTAAAATGTCTTGCTTCAGATTACTATGATTAAAACAAAAATTTCCAAACCAAGTTATGGCTTTTCATGACATGATGTTAGCATCCACAATTTTAATGAACTTAATGTCATATATTTGCAGTTGAAAATACTGTATTATGGATTTATCAGAAGGGACATTTAGGGACAAGCAATTGCAAAATCATCCCATTGACCAAATATGGCCTTCCAGAATGCTAGGTATTTTCTTATTTATTTTATTTTTCATGCTGAATCCATAAATGAGCTCTTGGCTGACAGCAGAGCCTCACAGAGTGTCCTAGTCATTTAACAGTTTGATATGTTATTAGAGTGTTATTAGACGGCTCTGTCGAGACTGGCGCGGGACAAGACATGGCCCACAGGCGTCAGGGATTGAAGTTGGGGGAATTTGTCGGGTCAGTGGAGCAGGGAAATGATGTCCGATAAACGAAAATGAGCAGCCTCTGTGCCTGCAAGCTCTGTTGGGAGGGCCTCGAACTGCTCCGTCTCCATGGACCGACTTTCATTAACCGCCACAAACGTCCTGCTCTGCTTTCTTCCAGCCATCCCAGCATCATACTGAATGACTTCATTTTCCTTGTGTCTCCTCATTTTGAGCCAGTTATTACATCCACTGACACTTTATACACACTCATACTTGTTTCTTTCCTTTCATTTTTCCTGTCATCAAAGTGTGGTGAGGCACTCCTTCACAAACATGTTCATTTCCACATAGGTTTGGAAAGGTTCCCTTGTCCACAATGTAGTCACCACTGTTGATTGTCATTAATATAAAGGCATGTCATTTACACCACAAAATAAACAGTGGAGGAAAATTTCATTGTCTGACCTACCTTGAATGACCTATAAACTTATTTAGAAGAAGTAAAGGATCACTCTTCACCTAAGCAAATCAGACAGAATGTTTGTTGAACACTGCATTTTTTATTCATTTGTGTTAGTTGACCTTTATTCAAATGAAATGTTGCAGAGGAACTATAAGACATAGTTGCTTTACTTAAAGAGATCAGGGAATGTAGTGTTTGCTGTACAGGGTAAGCTGACCTGAATATGTCAAATAATATTGGGTTTAAGAGTGAGGGACACCCCAAGATTGTCAAACGCCAACTGCACACACAGCTGGAATCAAATTTTTCTGACTCAGAACAATTATATACCTCTTAAATGCCAATTTGAGATGGCTTTCAAGATGCATACATGTACTTTTCATACTAGTGCATGTAATATAGCAAGAAAAATAACTACACTATTTGTTTTAGGCATTATAGTAAGGATTGGGTCCAACACAACTAGATAGTATTGCTAGAAAGCTACAATCAACTGCATTAGCTACAATTTGCTGCAATTATGCTTACACACAGAAATATGGCTACAGATTACTTGACCGGAAAAAAACAAAAACAAATCATTGAGCAATGGAAATTCACAACAAATAAAGTTGTTTGAAAATAAGCTTGTCCTCCTAGTCCTTTCCCATATCCTCCTTTTATGCCTTGACTCATGGACCAGCCGGCTGTAAGCACCCAAGGAGCAGTTTTGCCTTTTTCTTGCTCATGTCTGCTCCAAGTACTGGACGGCTTAGTGAGATAACTGTCAAATGCACATGAGGTGCATACACATCTGCATGAGGTGACACACATCTTCCAAATTTACATACAGTATCTTTAATAACAGGTGGGTCAAATAAAATATAATCCCTTGCTGATGGAATCAAAATACAGCTTGAGGATAAGTGATGCAAGGGTCCCATGACTGCCCTTTTTACTCCTTTCTGGGGTAATGCACTCCCATGATGCCTTGTGTCTCCAGAGCTGCTTTCCTATCCATAGTCTCAGAGGTACACTGTGTGTGCAGCTTTTCCTTCCAGCTGAGTTTCTCTCGTAATTAATTTTAATTGAGTCATTTAAAACACTGATTCCTTACATGACACATCTGTTTAAAAGTCTTGTTTTCAAGAATTTTGCTTTTGTGATTGAGTGATTATGAGTAATTTTGTTTATATAATGTGTTCTTGTAGATGGCTGACTTTTGAGCACATTTGGAGCAGTTGCCTCAATTAGACTCAATTGTTAAACACTATCTGTCCTGTCTTATCAACAGGGTAATTACCTTTAAACAATAAAGCTGAATTCCTGCCTGGGTAGAAATATTTTTAAATCTTAAAAGATTTTTTTTTTTGATCTTTCATTCAACATATTCAGAAAAATCTAACCTTTTTTGCAGTAAAATGATTGAGAAAGAAAAAGAAAAAACTAAATCTTACAATGAAATAAATATTCTTCTCTAAAACACATGTGCCACTGTTATTGCCACCCCTTCATTTAATACTTTCTGCAGCCTCCCTTTGCCATTATAACAGCTCTGAGTCTTCTCCTATAATGCTTAATGAGCCTGGAGAACACATGGCAAAGGGGTCTGAGACCATTCCTCCATACAGAATCTCTCCATACCCTTCAGATATGAGGTCCACACTTGTGGAGTCTCCTCTTCAGCTCATCCCACAGGTTTTCTATGGGGTTTAGGTCAGGGGACTGGGATGGTAATGGCAAAACCTTGATTCTGTGGTCAATCAACCATTTTTGTGTTGATTTTGAGGTTTGCTTTGTACCATTGTCCTGCTGGAACATCCAATCACGGCCCAGTTTAAGCTTCCTGGCTAAGGCAGTCCATGATACCATGATGCCAAGTAATCAAACAAGTTGTCCACAGCCTTTGGAAGAAAAATAGCCCCACAACATCACAGCTCCACCACCATACTTCACCATGGGGATTTGATACTTGTCAGCATGCCTATCTTTCTGTCTACTCCTTTTATTGCCAAAAGCTTTATTTTGGTGTCATCTGACCATAGAACACGGTCCCACTGAAAGTTCCAGTGATGTCTGACAAACTGTAGGCACTTGAGTTTGTTGGTTGATGACAGCAGAGGCAGCCCTCCCAAACAACTAACAACGTCTGGTTATGTAGGTGGTGTCTGATTGTAGTTTAGGAGACTTTCTGGCCCCCAAGACCTAACTAATGTCTGAAATCCCCCAAATGGGATCCTTGGAGATTCTTTGACCATTCAAACCATCCTCCTCACTGTGCATGGGGGCAATATAGTCAAATGTCCTCTTAAAGTCAGATTCTCAACATTTCCAGTTTCTTTAAATTTCTTAATTATTGACCTGATAGTGGAAATGGGCATTTTCAAGTGTTTAACTTTTTTTCTTACAGCCAGTTCCTGATTTATGCAGTTCAACAAGCTTTTGTCGTTAGATCATCGCTGTATTCTGTGGTTTTTCTCATAATGGTGGATAACTAGAGGAATTTAGCCTGTGTCACCTCACATTTATATACCAGTGAAACAGGAAGTTATGATGACCATTTAAGTGTTCCTAAAGGTAATATACTTTACTTTCTAGGGGTGCCAATAATTGTGGCACACATATTGTAGAGCAAAATATTTATATCATTATAAGATTGAATTTTTAATTTCAATCATTTTACTTCAATGTAAGGTTAGATTTTTGTGAATATTTTGAATATCCGACTGGCTTCAGCACCACAGCGCCCCGGACAGCAAAATCACCAGCTTTTCAGGACCACAGCCAGCCCGTGCAAATTGAATAATAAGGCCAGTGTGTGGAATGCAGTCCCTACAGCTGCACCTACTCACACGCAACTCCTGAAGAAGTTAAAAAGCACTCAGCGCCGCTGTCCGGGGCAGTCAACTGTAATTACTCATGCTATTGCTAACCCTCTTGTTTGCTCTGTTTTTCAGAATCCACCTAACTACGAGAGGTGCCGACCCTGGGGTACCTGCAGCCGTTTTTCCCTGCCACCCACCTCACTCTGCACAGGTGGAGGATGCCAGGCCCTGACAACCTCTAAAAACCGGACTGATTGCCACTAATTTTGTTTGGTTAACTCTTTTGTGTTCTATTTTGATGCCCCAGTGAGTCCATTCTGTTTATTCTTGTGAAACACTTGGTGATTTTTGTTTATTTTTTATCTCTAAGAAAACAGCTATCACTGGCTTTTGTGGTATCTCTGCTCTGGTCTTGTGTTTCTTGCTGCCCCACTTACACCGTTCACCCCTCACGGTGTCACAATAGATGCACACACACACACACACACACACACACACAGAGCAGGAGTCAAAATCCTGCATGCCTCATGTCAAGTCTAATTGCATACTCCCAGGATCAGGGTTTTACAAACACTATTCTGGTACTATTCTGCAGGAGCATTTAAGTTCAACATCCGTAGTTCAGTGGTACTTTCCCAAGAACATGGTTGAATATAAAATTTTACTACAGGGCACACATACAACTTTTATGTCCTTTTTAGCTGTAAACTGACATTTTATCAAGAATGTACTTATGTACGCCTGATGAGCTTTTTGCTATCTTCTCCTGCCAATATGTTTCTTCACAAGTCTGAGGAAAGCAGTACAGCTCAGAGCAGTGACCCCACCACTCACAGAGTTTAACATTTTCAAACCAATCACATAAGCTCAGAGAGGATAAATCAATGGAGAAAGAAGCAATACAAACCCACACAGTGAAGAGCTTGAATACCACACGGAGGCATATATGAAATCTGTCTTTGTTTTGGTCTTTTTAGTTATCATGGTTATTAGAATGGCACTGGAAGTTATTTTGGAACTAACACATTTCCAATTTACACTTCAGGCTTATTAAGACATTTAGAAGAGAGGCAGAGGCTAAAAACAACAAAGGTAAGTGTGACATCACCTCCCTGATGGGATGACACAGTCGAAGGTACTGCATGAAGTTTACCCTGTGGTTGTCACAGCTCCCCACTGAGGTATTGGACAGTAACCGAAATCCCATTTGCACTTGCACTTGCAGACAATATGAATAACATGCACAGCATTAATACAGACCTCTCTCAAAACATCACAGCAACCATTTTAACACATCAGCAAACCAATGGTAAACCAGAACATACTGGAATCCCATGATGTACTCTGTCATTGATGGGACCTGTCAGGCACTCCTCGAGCATCATCATGCCCAAACACTCATATTACTCCACAGCAGCTTCACAAGACACCAAGGACTGAGAACTGTCTGCCGATAAAAATGTAAAAAAATAAAATCTTTCTTTCACCAACATACATACATATATATATATATATATATATATATATATATATATATATATATATATATATATATATATATATATATATATATATATATATATATAGGATGTGGTTCAGGTTGAGGAATCATGCCCTATCTCTGTCTTTTTCCCTTAAGCATATTTTTATGCATTCACTCGGCAGAGAGGCTAATATCTGTCGAGTGAGAGGGGCAATTTCAATCACATTGAAATATGAGCTGTGGAGAGCTTTGGCCCGTGTGACAGTTCTGTGACATTTGCTAATGTAAGCAAGCTCCCCCTGTGCTTGCTATCAGTCTCTGAGTGTCAGCTGCAAGCAAACCCAGGCAAATTTGCAGACCAAATTTTGGCTCAAGTTATCTAAAAATGAAGAGACATGACAGTGTGATTGTGTGGCAATGACTACAAATATAAAGAGCATTATGATATAAATTACCGCCACAAGTCTTGTGTCATGTGTAATCAGAGAGTGTTTTAGGATGACATAATTAAAAATGGTCCTTTCTTTGTTTTGCATTATGATACAATAATTTAATTAACCTTGTTACCATGTTTTCAATGTTATTCATGCTGTTTTATGTGACGGAAAATGAACTCATTTTATTTTACATCATATCTTGAAAGAAAATAATAAATTATTGCCTACATTTCATGTTGAGTTCAAAGTCATCTGCAATATTACTCATGTTTCATAATTCAGAAAGTGTACAAATCCCAGTGCCAGACCTGCTCAAAACCATACATTTAGTGGTTCTTTTGGACTGGAAAGAGCTGACTCTCAAAACAGAAATCACTGAGTTTGCAGGCCTTTTGTGTTCAAATGGTGTTTTTTGTATGGATTTAATTCTTCCTCCTTATTATTAATAATGCATTCTGCATAATACTCATAAAACTGATCAAGAATAATAGGGCTTTGAGGGTAGGGGCTTGGGGAATAAAGTCTCATTTCCAATGCATTGTGTTCTTATGTATGACTTATGAATTAACTGCATTGTTCATTATTAAAATTATTATTATTTTTAATTTTAGACCTCTGCACTCACACACACAAACAAACAGTGGCACATTACATAGACACAGCAAGGTGGTGTTAACTCAGTACAATAAGAACCACTATTCACATGAATTATACATCCTGATAAAACAGTAGGGTCAAAGAGCAGTAATTTCCATATCATGTAAAAACAACTGTAGCAGCTGTCAGATATTCCATTCTGATAAACCACAGTAACACTTGCTGTTGAATGTTGAATGTTACAAGGACACATGGATACATCTAAATAAAAATAATACATTTGGGTTAGACATACCACTAGAAATAACAAAACAAAAAAAGAAAAAACTTGACATTTACAACACACATTAATCTGCTTCTTTGTGAAATACACAATTTAGTTTTAATGTCACAGGTGTGCTAAACATTGAGTCTGACATTTACACTGAGTGAAAAATATTACTTGGAAAGGTACACTTAATCCACCGGAGAGGAAAATGATCAAGCATATTTTTTTTCAGTATATTAAACATACATTTTTCACTCCAGCCCTATCTTTATAATGGAAGCCTCCCATGTTGAGAAAAGTGATGTAACGCATGTATGAAATACCCAACATTACACCATTAGTCTTTACCAAACAATTAATATATCTGCTAAAAATAATGCAGTGCTTTATAAATGATACTTCACTGAAAGTAAATGACAATTCTACCCTTATTTTCAAATTTATTTATTTTCCAATTTTCTCATTTAGTTTATTCAAGTAATCTTGCAATATAATCTCTCTGTTTGTAGCAAACTTTCATCATTAACACTGTATTATGCATCCAAGACAACAGTTCTTGCACAGTAGGATCAGTAATTTGATACTCATACTCTAGCTATGGATGGCAGCTGGTACATTCAGTCATATTGTAGCAAAGAGCATGGAACTTAGTTTAATGCACATTAATGAAGGCACAGTTTTATAAGACACGGTGTTATATTTACGAGCATGTAGTGACACTGTGCGCTCTTTCATTTGAATCAAATGGCAGTCAACATGAGCATGAAGTCCTGATGTCAGCTTTGTGTAACTGTGTTAGAAGGCCTTACTTCTGTAGGCAAAGTTTGCAAATAGAATTGCAGTTAGTTTGGGTACCATAACAAGTATTGTTTTTGGTTCCAATGACTCTAAAGTTCCACTACACACCGAAAAGCAGTTTTGTGGTTTGGTTAACCGATTAGGCATTTGGCAAAGGTTAAGGATTCCATATTTCATTAGCACAGCATACCAAGCTTGTAGATACACTTCCAGAGATTCATTTTAATGAGCTGCTTTACACTATCAAGCTCTCTGTCCAAAATAAGAAATGTAAACATGCTGCAGGTGCAGGTGGAGATATTCTTATGGTTAAATTAAATATTAATGTATGGTGAGAACTATTAATTTTCTTGGTTCAATTAACAGAAAAAAACAAAGATGATTATGAATAATAAGCAGAGGATGTGCTGTGTGATGTTATATCCAAATTATGAGTTCAGAGTGTATGTGGTTTTAAGGACTATTGGATGTACCCCAACAACCTGCAACTTGGCAGAATGCATACATCACATCCTAATTATTGTCGTATGGCTATTTGATTGAGCAGCCATTAAAAACATTGATGCGGGGGCCTCTGAGTGGCTCGTGGGATAAATTGCTGCCAACGGGTCCTGAGGTCGGGCCTCAGGCCTCTGCCCGGCCTCGCCATTCCCGGCCATGGCCAGAGGTCCCATTGGTGAGGCAACAATTGGTCAGCCTCGCCGGGGTTCAATACGAGGTAGGTGGGCTAAAAATACTCCCGTTGGTCTCATCACAGTAGCGCTCTCCTTGTCATGCTGGGGCGTCTGCGGTGGCATGAACCGAATGTACGCTGACTACGTCTTCCTCCGGCGTCATAGGCAGTGTGCGGTTGGTGGTGTGGCCGCAACATGAAAAGAAGCGTGAGTGTCGTCACGTGAACCGGAGGAGTCACATGCTCGACTTCTACTCCCACAGCTGTCGGGGCAAGTGCTGCGGTGAGGTCATCAAGCTCGGTTGAACATTCGGGTAGGGAAAAAAGGGGGAAAAATGGGGTAAAAATAAAAAAAAAAAAAAACACTGATGCATGACCATTATGCATTAGGTGCCATTGCAGTTTTTAAATCATTATTTAGGAAATGTATCTTTGTATTCACAGACAAGCTTGAGTGTTACAAAGTTGTTATTTTAAATTTGCACCATTGCTGTGATTTCAGGAGTCATCTACAAATAAATATATTTTTCAGAAATAAAGTTCAATGTTCTTTTCAAAGTCCTGTTTAATGGAATATCATGAACATTGTTTGATCTAACATGGGAGGCAATGGAATCCCTATTAAACATCAATGACAGAGCACTAATATTTGTCAGCAGAACACAAAATGCAGTTTCAGTGATTTATGATGTTGGTGGCAGAATTTATTTCAGGGAGTGAGGGAAAATGTTAATGTGAAGGACAACCAAAAATACTCTTAGATGGAAACAATAGATGGTGATAAAAATAGGTCACGTATGGTGTCCCAGGTGATTGACATGCTGTACCAGATCATTTTAACCATTCCTGAGTGTTGAATTCATGCATTTTCCTCTCATTTCAAGGACACAACATGTAATTGTCAGTCAACCAAATCTCTAAATATTAAAGCAGCTTAATCACAAGTGTTATATTTCATTTTTGAAGATGATGATGATGATGATGATGATGATGATGATGATGATTATTAGTATAATTCTTCTTATTATTATTCATTATTGAATAATATGACTCATTATTATTATTATTATTATTATTATTATTATTATTATTATTATTATTATTAAGAAGAAGAAGAATGGGACGCTCTTGCAACAACTCCAGTACTATAAGTCATATGAAGCATAAATACATTTTAATGCAAATGTTCATATTACTATCTGATTTACTTAGAATTTATTCATGTTTTTTGATATTTCAAAAGGAAAATCAGGCCTCATTTTATACAGCTAACACTTCATGGACCTCTAACATAGGCCATTTCTATGGAAGGGAGGAGCTGATCCAGTGATCAAGAACCTTTAAGCAGCTTTAAGAAGCCAGTTATGCCCTGGTATGAATGAATGATCATAGCTGGCTAGTGCCATAGTCTGAGTACAAACTGGTTACTACAGAATTAAGAAGAAAACATAAACAACCAGCACACTTAGCTTTGGTTAAATTTGTTAAAACATTACTTTATCATATTTTTGTATGGATCCACAACATTGATGTCATATAAACAAACAAAAAAAGACACAAATCAGGTAAAATCTGTCGAGAGAGATAGATATGCCTCCACAGAAATATCAGTTATTACATCTTGTTACATAGCCCTCAAGACAGATTGGAAAAGTCACAGAAAACCAACCATATTACTATCTCTGATACAAAATCATACTTTAACACGGCTTGGGACTGAGGAATAAACACATTATGGTGTAAGGAATGGAAATACGACCAAGTGTTTAAAAATGTGGAAAACAAGTGCATTTTGTGCCAACTATCAGTTCAGATTAAAATGTGATCAGGAGATAAAAAGTCCCATTTAAGGTTAAGGAAGTTATCCTACCATCAACAGTTCACATCAGAGGTACTGCCTTCTCAGCATTCTGCCTAATTTACCTAGTCCCAATACAGTATCTTCATTTGTCACCCCTGTGTTTCCTTCTTAAAATTCCCCTTTTCATCATCCAGAGAGCAATGTGTCTGTCTGAACACCAATGCATAATTTTTTGTAATTCTAGTCTTAGTTTATTTCTCATTCTGATAGCAGATATTGCCTAAGTTAATATGGACAAAGAGAGTTAATATTGGCCCGCAAGAGGTAATCACTGGGCAAGCAAAAGGTCAATGCGGATTTATTGCTAGTTTTCTTGATTTGGAAAGGGTGTGGCGGGTGATGGTGGATTGAGAATGAGTATCAGCAAATTAGGGTGTAGGACTTAAATAGTGAATAGATTGAATAGAGGCATTCAATTGCTGTTGTTGCACTATAATAAATAATCAACACGAATAAACATAAATACAGTAAATGATGACACATTTCATTTTGTGATATAATTACTGTTCTTTGCAAACTATTGCATAAGTTTGCTATATCCACAGAAGGTTATAACCTGTTAATAACTGTGCTCTTGGTTCTCTCTTCAATTTCAGGTAATATTGGTACATTGAAATTATCTGCGAAAATTCTGCAGCTTGAATGCTCATGAAACATCCACTTGTGTGTAGTCTCTGTGCTAAAATTTGCACACAAGTTGATGCATTTGCATTGCACACAAGTTGATGCAAAATGCAGATATATAATTTTTGACAGATTAAAACCATCTGTGGATATAACAAATGCTGCTGCGGTGATGATGATGATGACGGTGGTGAGGAGGATAGTGAATAATTGTACAGTACCTATAGACTTGCATTACCACGGTAAGCTGTTTTACCGTGAATCTTTTTGAGTTTGGATATTGCCTACAAGTAGTCTAATGGTATAGCTGACATGCTCTTTATTTTTCCCAACAATTAAAAAGTTTGTTATTGTGATACAATATGTTATTTTTTGAGAATATGTGGACTACTACATTTTTATATGATATCGAAACTTATTTGTTTTGCTTGACTTTTTTCCATTGGATGTTTCCATATGTTGTTGTTTATTTGCCTGCTGTTATTGTCATCACCATATCATTATAATCAGGCAAAAATTGCCTGTAGTAGATCCAATATTTCTTATTCTTTAAATACAGTATTGTGTTGGCTATGTTCGAGTAGTAGGTATACAGCCCTTCCCGTTCCAAAGTCTGTCTTTAAGTTGAATTTGTATGTAAATCGGAATAGGTACATACAGTTCATATTTAGCGTCAGTTAGTCAAATGTTGGTCTTAGTATATAGTATATTATTTAAGCAGGGGTGCAGATGGTGGGGGGACAGGGGGGATACACCACCCCCAGTTTCATAGGGACCCCAACCCACCCCCAATTTTGAGGGAAAAATATATATATTTTTTTTTTTTTTGACAATTTAGTTTAAAAATGCAACATGAGCGACTTTTTTAAATAGAAGATACATTGTTTTCAATACAGTGTAATACCTCAACATTCATACTTTAATAAATGAAAATGTTTGGAGTGTTTTCGAAAACTCGCCTCTAGATTGATTTTTGTAAATAAACTTTTATTTTGTGGGTACAAAAAGTATAGCAATTGTTTGCACACTATATTCAAATGAGGTTGCTCCAGATGCAGTATGCATAGCTCCTAAAAAAACACACCTTTAGTTCCAAGCTCAGTACAAACTTAATAGAGGGCATCAGAGCCACAATTAGCAAATACAGAACAAAAACTCATCTGAATGGTCTCAAGGGCATCCAAGCAAAGGAGCACCTTATTCTCTTTGAAACATAGCGTATTCTTTAGCCAAAGCTATATCAATAAATGAGATCACATATTGATAATTAAGGGCTATAGATTCACCGCAATAATTATGCTTATTGAAAAAGCAACAAACTGCCCTCTGAATAATATGCCTGCCACTTGTTATGCAAAGCAAGATTTGTATCACTTTGTTTGTGTGTCTTTGGCGATCCCTGAAAATGCAGTGCAGTTCGCAGTTTATCCTCGTGTGTTTTCAACAAAGTCAGAGTGGGTCAATTAAACCACAAGAATGAATTTCCCACCACATATTCAAAAACAAGGACTGATGAAGGTTTCTACTAGTATCCAAAAGTGCTCTTTTAGTCACAGAAAACATAAAACCACAGACAAAATCTTTGAGAAGAGTGCAATCCACTTTATGGCAGTGGATATGGTGTGGCAGAAGAGCTGAAAATGGAACTCTCCCAAACACTCTGCCACAGGCTTTTACAAAAAAGGAAATTACTGATGTGAGTGCTCACACCTTTTATGAATGCAACCAACTGAAACGGGTTTACCTCCAGTCCCCTGCCTATATTTCAAGCAGGTCAAGCCTGGATGGGTATTCCCTGTTTTAATCTTTCCCTTTTACATTAAAATGGGATTCAAACTAGTGCATGTGTTGGAGAGGACCAACATAATGAATGAGATCGTTCAATCTAATTAGCTTGTTTTTGAAAATAATAATTATTTGTTTATTTTTTAACTAACACAATACAAAGTCATGCTGGACAAGCCTGTAAAATGCCTCAGTGTAAATGTAAGTTTCTGGCTTATGGGCTGTCACATGAAGGTGTGAACACACCAACACAGTGCTCTTGGTGTAGGAAGGGGTGGCAGAGAAGTGACTACAGGTAAGATGATGTTCTAAGATCCTTGCTCTTGAGAGAGGCCTGTTTTGAACAGCATGTTACCTAGTTTGAGCTGCATGGAGATTTTCTTTTGTTTAAAACCATGGTATCCCTTACTTCTGGTAAACATTTCCTTCTAAAGAAAGTGCCAGTATGTCCTGTTGATAGGATTTTATGATAAAGCTGTTTGCTGGCACATCTTTTTGGCCTTGCCTTGTTATCCATAGAGCAGCCATCCCTGGCATTATATACAAAGGAGGGGAACAAAATAAAAAATGGCTGAACCAGAAACAATCCAGGCTTTCATGTACTTTGGATTCCCCATCAAATAAAGATAAACCCCTATTTCAAGTACTAGAGAATCTGTGAGCTGTACAGCGCAAAAGCCAGTATTCATTTTCCTCTTTATATTCCAAGAGCACTGGGTTACTGATGCCCTGAGAACTGGACTGAACTGCAACCCCAGAGGACAGAATGGAAATTGCTCATGGTTGTGTGCATTGCCTCTTTTTTATGCAATCCCAGCTCACTCTTCACAAGGCCATGAGTAACTAATATAGCCTCTGATGTCAAGACGGGAAAACAGGAAAAACAGAGAGAGAGGGATGTGATGTAAGTGTGTGTATGTATGTGTATATAAGTTAATATTTTTAATATTGTTACAGTTTATGTAAATGATTGCTTTGGCAATACAAAGCTGATGTATGGTCTAGCAAATACAGCTCATTTGAATTTAATTGACTAGAGAGAGAGAGAGAGAGAGAGAGAGAGAGAGAGAGCGATAGGGCATGATTGGCTCGTTCTTTAGTAATCAGGTTCTACAAAGGAAAATGCTTGGCTATTGCTGTCTCAACACATGACTAATGAAAGGCTCATCATAAGTAAGGGGGATGACTTTAAGTCCATCAGTGAGCATGCCTTGTGTTCTTGCACTTTATGCAGTTAAGACTCAGGACGTACACTTAAGCAGGATCAATGTCCATGCCTGGATATCAAGGGCACTCCATGCACAAAACAGAATGTAGTATGTATGTTATTTCTTGTACAAAGCTGATATGGGGATTGTCTTTCTTACTTTCTGTAACATTTTTTCTGCATTAGTATTTAAGTAACCTTGAAATGGACCAGGATATCAATATAAAGATATAAATCACTGCAAAAATAAAATTATGTGTAAGTTTCTTTTTTTTTAAGAGCAGTTATTTGTATGTCCCTTCCCTGCTAGTTTAAAATGGTATTCACATAATAAGGAAAAAAAATATTTATATGTTAAATTTCCATTTAAAACTCATGGAAGACACATATGACAGACAATGACCTTCTCTACATATGTAATGTAGATCATGCATATTATATTATGTGTTTGTATAACACATAACTGAATAAATGCAGAGAACCAATATCGTATTTTGTATCATGTTTACTCAAAGAAATACATAGAAAGATGATAATACTGCAATCTTCCACAGATACTCAGAATTAAGAGGTTGGGCTACAGTGGGTCTGCATCTTTTACATGGAGATGAAGCTGCTGCTGGGTAGAAGGAGGCTGGAACTCCCACTGTACCTACACTTTTGCCTGCACTTGTCTTCCTTGAACCACTATGTTCATTTGTCAGCCTATCGATATAAAGGGCAAGACACAGATCATTCTCTCTCCAGTATGAATCATTTTCTTAGTAAATATGTACAGTCCAAACAACCCCATAAAAGACTATATCTGATGATTTCAGAATATAAATCAAATCCTAGGCAAAGGCTGGCTTTTACAAAATGCTGTGACTTCTGAAGTTTAATGTTCTGCCACACTATCAAGCTACTTCAATTCTCCTTTCATCAATGTGGAGATGTGTGAAAATAGTGATGCAAATGGAGATTCTGCCTTTATTAATCTAATATGTCTCGTCCATTCTACTAATCACACATTTTTCATCTCCCATTTTATTTCAGACATATTGATTTCCATGTTTTCAGTGTCAAACCTGAACAAATATTTAACACACTGGGCAAACAGAAGCCTGAGATTTAAGTTGTCTGAAAAAGTTAATAACCATGTGACAAATAGACCTTGGAAAGTTTAGTTAATGTACCTAGTAAATGGTGTTGTAAAGGCTTGGTGATAAATGTCTACCCATAAACTTTTAACAACCATAGGTGCTTCTTTCCAGAGGCTTTCTTTTAGCACTATAGCATTTAGTTAGATCACATGGGGACACCTTGATAATATGTTAATTCGTACCTTCTCCAACTGAATTGGTTGTACCAGATCATACAAATAGCTCCTAAATGAAAGTTTGGCAGTTACATCAAATTTTGTGGTGATAATTTTAGCAAGGTAAATAATTTTTTTAAAAGCCCGGTTTTACAGGGGTTTGCATCTTTCTACCTTACATGTCTTGAAAAGAAAAATAGGATCCAGTTCTGGCAGTAAGAAGGTAAAGGACAGATAAACATTGCTGATTCTCAAAGGGTTTGGATCTGAATGGCGGGTCAGTCCATTTGCATCAGTGCGCTTCACTGAATGAAAACAACCCCCAGGGAACATACACATGATATCAGTAGCCTGATGTGTTTAATAAGGATAAAATTTTACAACCCAGCCATTACAATACCCGTGGCCTGTCTGTGAGCTACCCCTTGGGGTTGGTTTGTGATTTACATAACACTGAATTGCCATAGAGTGAGAAATGAGAAATTACATCTGCTCACTACGTGCAGATACACTGCTGTGACCCACATCCTTTGGTTCATGGCTGCTTCAGTCACTTCTTCTGAATGAGAACAGAGCCTTCTAAACCACCCAGCTTTACATCCCCCAGGCCCTGCTTCATGTTTTCTCATTACATGCTAAAAACATGATGACTTTAGAGCAGATGTATTTTATTAACTCAGAAAAAGCAATGTTATTCAATGTGAATGTCCATAAAAAATGTACAGCTAAAGCAACACCTAACAAAATGAAAGCAAAAGCCCTTTCCTCTACATGGCAAAAAGCATGACATGTACAGCTAACATGCACAGCTAAAACAAAACCAAAGAAAATAACAACAATAGCCCTTTCCTCTACATGGCAAAAAAACACTACATAATGGCCCTGGTGTACTATGATAAGGGGCTGGTGTGCCATTGAAGGTATGGACCTGTGCATCAGGCCCCACAATCAGCCAAATGCTGCATTGCAGTCCCTGTAAATGCACAGATAAAACTCTCATTAACTCTAGTTATTCCACACCTGTCATATGATGTGAATACTTAGAATCGATCTGCACCCTTGAAATAAGTGTGCCAACAAACAGCATCAGCAGTGGTGGCAAGTCAAGTAATGTCTGATAATTATAAATGCTCTCTCCCGGCTTGTCTGTTACACTCTAGGTAAGAGTACACCTTGTGAAACATCCTGACTAAAAATGGTCTTCTCCTGAGCGCCACATGAATGATGCCTGTTATTAAAAATTGATGATAAAAGTAAAGACACTCCTTTGTGGAAGCAAAGTGTGGCGATGCAATGGGAGTTCCTGCCATGTCATTACCAGCTAAGGCCAGTGTGTTTGCCATCATTCTGAATTTGATTCCATGAGAAAGGTAAAAATAAACCTAATGATGCCAAGACAACCATCAACAGAGATAACTTTTATATTTGTGCTCCACAAGAGCAAATCAAACAGTGGTATTGCAGACACAATTTGGGGAGATATTGAATAAATCAACCCCTTACTTTTCTTATTATCACACAGTTAATACAATGGAAAAAGTAATTAGCACCTGGGTTTTAATTAAGCAAAATGTGTGGCTAAAGGTGACACTTTTCACACACTTGATTAGGCTTTCAATAATATGTATCTACTGAATGTCAGTTTGAGGCTAACGTTATTGCTTGTTAACATTTAATGTTTGTAATAGTATAGTTGCTCCAAATATCACACCATACTGTGTGTAATCATTTTTAATTATTGATTAATTATTTTAATCAAACACCACATGTATTCTGATACAAATGCAAGAGAAATCTCCTCTTCATAGTTCTGTTTTGTTCTCTTTTTATCACTTTTTCTAATGATCCAAAGGAAGGACAATTAGAGAAATCTCTGGCATAGTTTCTTCAACACTTATACTTTTGTTGTTTACCATTTTATTTGATAGTAAATATTACTCTCTTTTCTGTGTATTTGAGCAGTTATAGTGTTATCCACCTTTTACTGTTTGTTTTTTTTGTTATCAGAAAACATAAACACACAAAATGATATGTGACCAGTTAATGTGTGCCAGTTCTGTGGTCACTTTAAAATGAATGGCTTGGGGAAATACCATACTTCATAAAATGCAGTCCACCATTGCCGGGCAAAGCTACACTGGATGTTTGCTTGGTTAAATTCTTGCCAGTATTAGCCAGAGTTGACAATCAATCCTAATCACTCATATTTGTATGCTATGAGACAATAAGAATCTGTGCTTTCCACAGTGAACCAACAACAACACCACCACCTCTACTTTTTTAAAAGACGATAATGCTTTGTCAACTAATGGAAATAATCATTGAACAAGTTTATAAATGATAAAAATATTATTGTAATTTAAATTGTACAATATTGTACAACTGTAGAATTGGAGAAAACGCAATAACCAATAATTTTGCACAAACATGTCAGCTCTCAAATCTGCATAAGTGTGCTCTTGAGTGTGCATAGAATATGTTTTTTTTTTTCAATCAACATGCCCATTTTGATAAATAAGGATGAACTGTAAATGAGAAGCATTAACAAATAAAGAATACAGCAATCAAGGGGCCTCATTCACTTCTCATTTACAGTTCATCCCTATTTATCAAATCGAGCATGTAGAAAAACAACACTGCATACACATTTGCTAAATCCAGCAAGACTAGTAAATTTGTACCCTTTTACAAGCACATTTTCTCAGAATCTGTCGATAAGAAACCACTGACAAATGATGCCCATTCATTTCATTGTACATATTAGGCTATAAAACCTGTTTGGTTTTACACTTTCAACCAAAACTTGAAAATGTTTAAACTTACATTTTCAACAAATATTACAATTTCACAGGATATATTGGCGTGCATGATTTCAATGGAGGTTTTTTCTTACACTTCTAATTGTCCATCACTAGATGGAATATGACTATTTTTACTGTGATGCAATTTAGTGTGGTCACAGCTCATATGGACAGGTATTCTGGAATGTTTCCAAGTTGCCCCATACTCTAAAACAACATGGAGAATGAAGAGATTTATGGTTGATCTATATGCTGTGGCACAGGGGCAGGTATAGCCACTGAGCCGGGTGGTAGTGAAAGGAAACAGAGGCAAAAGACAAAAAAAAATGACTGCCTTTTTATTTACCCCTTTCAGGGGGAAACTCCACAACAGAGAATAAACTCAGAACTTCAAAAACAAGGGACAACTCAAAACCAGCACAGCCAGAGGGGAAACCACAGAACAAAAGTCCAAACCCCAAAAGTCTCATTCAGCCTAGAAAGCTCTGCTTAAATACAAGGCCTAATTGAAGGCTCACAGCTGAGTTGATTAGAAATCACTTGCAGATGAGCCTGCATGCCAGTAAGGCCCTGGTTAGCTCTCCAGGCTGAGGGAGGGAACCAGGAGACTGACAGCAGTACAATGGGAGGAGCCAAGGAGTGTGCTCCTCCCTCCACCTCTCCAAGCACCACAATGTGAGTACTATCCTTATCTCATGAGATATTGTCAATGATGCATTTTCTCTTTACTTGCTCATTTTGTTTACAAGACACTTTTTCCAATATCACTGATGAGATGAAATTCCTGCTTTGTCCACCTATTCAATTACATTGCAGCTCCTAAAGACTAATGATTCCTTCACTGACAAATCCAATAATGGCTGAAAGTTTAAATAAAAGGTACACATAATGACCCATATTAATGTATCGATCTTGGGGTGGATTTAATATGAAGGTTCTGTCACATATTCTTATACCCATTGTGATTTCTGTCAAAGGCTCTGATTTAATTGTGATGATCCTCATAATATTGGTGGTCTCTGACTGAGCAGAAAATATTAGTCTTGGGTCTGTTATTGATCAATTGAACTTCACTGTGAAAGCTCAGGCGCATGTCAAAATCATCCCATTTCACCTCAATACACCACTGGATACACTTCTGACCAGACAGGAGGAATGCACTTTGTCCATATAATACTAAATTCATTTTTGAAGGATGGGTTGGGGGTAATCTATAGGTTTACAGGCCTAGTTAGTCCAACAACATGTAGCACCCACCAAGGTGATGCGTGGAAACCATGCTGTACCAGTGTGTTTAATACACATTAGTTGAGATGGACAGGAAGGGAGTGAGAGAACATGTTACTCTTTCCTGTTAGTGCTATGTGTTCTGTAATAACCATAGTATTTCAGGACTATTTTACTGCTTATGACTGACATATTTAATATTCCATTACTCAGGGGACATATTTAGTACACTTAAAGTGGCTGCACTCATAAAACGATTTCAATTCGAGGGATGCAAGGGATGGCGCTGGATAGCTGTGAGCCCAAAACAGTTCCAATACAGCAGCAAAGTGACTTTTAAATAAAATGGCAAAAATGGAGAGTGCAGAATTAGACAAAAGTGGTCAGTGCCTGAGATAGACAGTCAGTCAAAGGATATGAAGGGGAAGCATGTGTTCATGGAGTGCAGTTTGGTGGATCATATAAAGGGAAATCATAAGTCTGTAAATGGTAAGGTGAATTCAATCCTACTCAAGGAAAATCAACAAAAGTGAGGCAGATAAACAGGTCTAACTTGTGATTCAAATAATAGAGTGCATAGTTAGTGTGAACCACTAGATATTTAGAGATTTCTTGCTCTGATAGCGTTCATGGTCAGGTGATGCTGCTGGTGAATTCCAATCCAATTAAAGCATGCATTGGCATGTGGCCAAGTGACCAGTGGCATGTCACAACATCGCCAGATGACAGCTGAATAGACTGAATCCCATCTGTCCATGCTGAGCAGGACACCAGTGCCAACATGCTGAGCAGGCAGAGTGCTGCAGTCTCTTTGTGACTGCAGCTGAGGTGTAGAGGTCACCTCTCCTATTAACAGCATGGGCCTGTGTGACACAGCACTTAAGCAGCTGTCTCTGTATCCATAAAGGCAAGACATGGCTGTTAGGCCTTTGAGTGGTTATTTTTACCTGAGCTGCCAACCTATGTTGCAAGAGACAATTAAGGTATGAAACTGTATGTTTTACAAACTGTAATGGACCTGTCTATTATCCATGCTACTGACATTACTTACCAGATTTACAGTGTGTAAGCTGGTCATCAGTGTCACCAATCACAGCCTTTTATAAATATGGAACTGAGTGATGAAACTTAAGAAACAACCCTTATGCTCTTATACACTGGGGTGGATTCAGTCAGTATACCTCCTTACATTCATATACTTTTGTCCAGTTTTTGCTCAGAGCTTATGTTCTGCAACCACCAAAATTGTGGATAAAAACACATCATTAGACATGTATAGACATTTTTTACATGATGCAATGAAGATATAATTTATTTAGTGGAAAATATTTAGATCCCAAAAGCTATTGTCTGAGTAATGCAGTTTAAAGTTTTTGCACTTTAGAGCCCTTCAATAAAAGAATTTTTAAAATGAATACTTGGAAAAGGTTGGAATAAATTCCAGTGTATACCTACCTTCCTGTATCTGATAATTATAATACAATGCATACCATATAGTTTCATGACCATCACAATTTAAATGACTATGGTGAAACTGTTCATTTGTAGTGGATTCTAAAGTGATGTTGTTTTGGTTTAAACCACTGAATTGAACAGCTAGTATTTTTTTTCTTTCTTTTCACGAAAGAAACAATCACAGGTGTCGCATGGCTCAGGCTGGTCTATTAATCCTGACAGGCCACACTCTTTCAAGGAGTGCTGCTGAATAATTCAGCTTGGAGAGACCCATCTTATCTCACCCATTAATTGAATTTACTCAGTAATAAGGTTCATTTTACCTTTTCTTTCACCTGACATCGTTGAATTGAAGAATGATTACTCAATTTGTTGTTAAACTGTCTGGGTCCATCCCACTTCATTGAGATTTAAAATCAAACAGGTCTGATTAAGCTTTATCAGTTATCGGTTCAAATGGTCATTTGGAAAGAATTATAAAGAATTGAGGAGACTGTCAGATTCCCTGCTCAGTGATGTGAAAATGTACAACATATGGCCATGTTAGAAAGCCTAAATTCAGATGAAGATTTTATGCTTGATCAAATTGATGAATCCAGCCTTAGACTCCTTAGAAACTCAGCAATGAACTTTTTCATTCCTGGCATATTGCACTAATATTCTGAGCATGAAATTTTATTTTAATCTGAATCTAAATCTATCCGCTGGCATGCTCCTACGAGCTGAGATGAGAATAAAAGGCAGGAAACTCCTGTTGCTCCCGTCATAGAAGATACTACAGTCAAGGAAATGGATGTAAAACAAGGGGACGCCTATTTGTGAGATAATGTCTTATCTGGATTACCTGTTTTTTTTTCTAAGTGAGCATCCATATGCATAGCCATGCAATGTTCACATTAAGAACAACTCTCACACAGTTACAGGTGTGTGTATCTTACCTGTAATAGTAATAGTACTCTTATCTGCCTATTGACCCCCATTCTTGTACAGTGCTGTAAAATTAATTTCCTCTTGTTCTGCATATTATTTACACTAAATTGTTTCAAATAATCAAATTGATATAATCAATAATATACTTTGGAGAATCTTGAACTTGGCTACAAGTTCTGTATGAAAAGAGAATGGGATAGATTGACTGTGGAGGTATCAATTTGGCATGCAAGGTGAGTGTGCTACATTCAGTTTCATAATTCTAATAGTAACTAACAAGTATGATGTTTCAGGATAATGGAGGTACATATAATGTTTTCCTCAGACATGAGGTATTCTACCTGAAATTTCACATACTCTTCAGCAACAGTATAGTTTCCCAAAGCCTTTATTTTAAGTGCAAAAGTATCGTAAAATCATTTTACAAAGTGTCATGTATTTCATAAAACTCTTCACAACTCGAGTGATATTTCATATCTCTCATTGGCACAAATATCAATGGCCTTCCAAACTGGACATCAGCTAGACTAAGCTATTTTGACATTATATACACCCTTGGCCTGTTCAATTGAATCAACTCTTGATGGCACGTCTTCCATGGTTGATAGAGGTCCATTGACATCCACAGTTTGTCTCTCTAGATCTAAGAGTTGTTGGCTGCAGCCACAGACGTTCACTGTGGGCTTCTTTGTTGGGAACATGAACTGCCAGCTGCAGCTTGAGGAGGACCAGGTGGGCTAGATTGGGGTGGTGGGGAGCTGTTACAGGAGGAATACAGAGGAAATCTATCCTTATTCCCCTCTAGTGCTGTTGGTCCAAGCATATTCAGCCTCTGCTTCTCCTCAGGGTTCAGTGGTATTGAGATGGATGCGTCACATCTTGTCTTTACTCTCTCTGCTGTAGTCTCCTCCCTAGTTAAGCTAGAAATTTCCAGCCACTTTTCCCAGATCTCTATAGTCTCTGGGGTGATTGTAGGCAATTTATTTCCATTTTTCATTTTCACATGTTGGTGAGGCTGCATTTTATGGGATCCCCAAAGGGCAATGTGAAAAAAAACATGAGATGAAAAAATAAACTTTAGCTATAATTCCTAGGTTTTTTATACAATTCTTGTCGTTTAAATGACTTACTAACTCATATTAACAACTAACTAAGGCATGCTTATGACTTAGAAAGCTAGTATAGTGGCTAGTGTCCATGTACATTCAATGTATGTTCATCTAGCCAAACAAAAAAATTTCACACACCATTTGGATTTTGCATCATTTGGATCTCCACACCTGCACACCTTGAGTCGTGAATGGGGCACTTTTACTTCTCACACACATTTACAGAATAGATTTTATTTGAAAAGGCTTTGTCATACTATAAATGAGTGATTGTGACCAAATCATGCCTTATTTAGAGGGAAATTTTTGATATGGAACGCTTTTGTAGAATGCAACAGGAGAGCAAGGTTTAGACCTCCCGATAAAACTCCCACTCACGACATGCATGCATGGAATGTAAAATAAGTAACCAATGAATAAATACATTCAAGGTGTTCTTGAAGTACTAACCTCAGAGATCCTTGTCATGTACTTTATCCACTATACTAGCATTCTAAGTCATAAAAATGGCTTAGTAACTCATTAAAATGACTAAGTCCTTTTAAACAATTTACAATTTTTTTTTTTTTAAACTTCGGAATTATGCCCAATTTTTTTTTTTCCCACCACATTTTTTTTCACCCTGCCCTTCAGGGCTTCCATAGCCTTATGCATTAAAGACAAAAAAGTCTTTATTTTCCTCTTTTCTGAAAGAAAATAATTATTCATGGTGTGTATACACACACACATCATGAAGAATTATTTTCTTTCAGAATAGAGGAAAATAACCTAAATATATATATATAGATATACACACACACACACACACACACACACACACACACACACACACTATACACACATCATCTTCATGAGGAATACCATGTCCTATTGAACAGATTACAAACATATCCATACAATACCATTATTAATTATGAGTACTTGGCACCCCCCTCACTTTCAGCCAAACTACCATACTCTCTCACATTCATGGGAAATGCAGTTACATTTTTTTGAAGAATATAAATTCATATCTTTGCTTACCGAAGTTCATTGCTGTCACTTTCTAATTTGTTTTTAGCTGACAAATACTGTTAAAACAACATATTTTCTCATTAAAACAATATCTTTTCTTGTTAAAACATCATCTTTTCTCAAAAAACTATATCTTTTCTAATTAAAACAACATCTTTTCTTGTTAAAACAAGATCTTTTCTCTCATACGGTTTTAATTTGTCATAAGACTCAATGTGGAGGAAATTGGGACCAGGGTTGTGATACACCCAACGTTTTAGGTGATTTTGCCTTCTTAGTTGCACTCCATGGAGATCTAAGAGTTTTAATAGATGCCTAATTACCCTTTGACTCACAACAAATCCTGCTTGAATACATTTAAGGTGATGCATGTTGTACCCTTGTCATTTTCCATGTCACTCTAATTCAGCCACCACAAAGCCTGGTACAGGCCTTCTAGGTGTAACTGCTAGTATAGTGTATAGCAGTCACCAGGTTGTGATCTTGCCCTATACCACAGTGTGACAACTCTACTGTGCCACATCTGAACACTGAACAATGGTATGGTATGTGTACCAGGTGGTCATGCTGGACAGGTGGTTACACCTGTTCTCAATTCTGGTTCCCCTCAGGTGAAATGATCTTCTCACTTCTGTCTCACTTCTGTCAAACATGCTCTACATTTCACTGTCGACTGAAAACCAACCTTTTCAGGCCTTGTTCCCTTCTGCACCACCTTTCCCACCTCCCCACAGGCACTCACTACAGCTTTTAATATTTTTTTGTTGTACTAATAAATGTATTATTTTTTTTTTTATTTCATGCTTTGTAGCTATCACTTTTACATTTTAACTAATGATTTTCTGTTAAGTCACTAAAGATTCTGCCAAATAACTAAAATGTAAATGTAAATAGAGAATGTTTTCCCATGTTAATAAGCTCGTGCTGAAATATTACTATGGTTAATGTCACTTGTAGTATGTTTTTATTCGTCATCATTATTTATGACAACCCCATCCATTTGTTGTATTAAAATGTATTGGACATCATGATCCCCCTTGAATCACAGGAAAAATAGTTTTATAGAATTTGTATGAACTTTAGCAGAAAATGTGTATTGTCTTCTCTGAAAGCAGCAATTTAAGTTGAAGGCCAAATCAACTCACAAAGTATATTAATTGCAAATTTTTATGCCCACACACTCATCCATTTTATTCTGAAAAGAGTTCAGATGCAAGTCAATGAATCCCACAGAGAAATGCTAAAATGCCAAAGACTTCAATAACAATGGGTGATCTTGGGACTACAAGACGTCCAAAGTTTAGTGACGCAAAGGTACAAAGCTTGAGTACTAATTCAGTCACTGGCTTGTTGTATGGGAAACTGTCAGTTGAATCTTCTATATACAGAGAACAAAAGTCAGCCCATCTTTACTTCATTTGAAAAGTGAAAGTTTTCATATTGATATACACAATTTTAGTTTAATATCAAACAGATATAGATAAAGCCCAACATTTAACTGAATTCAACATAAAAATGTTTTTAATGTTGTTTCCCCTTTTTCTTCAAATTCGAAATTTTTATTTGTATTCTCAAACAATGCTTGTTTGTTATAACCCTATGTGATTACACACACTCACTTGGTGTTTCCTACTAGCTGTTACTTCTTTTTGTACAATGGCTTGGTTAAATACTTGTTTCTGATTTGCTGGAAGGGTGTATATCATTTTCCACTAAATGCACAGTAATAATACATGGCTATGAAGTAGTTCCAGTGAAAGTGGCCTTGTCACTGTTCGAAATTAATATACAAGCAAATTCAACTTTACTGCAGATTCCATTTACAACCAAACATAATGCCAAAATAACATACCCACCAAGCTTAACACCACAGCAAGATCAGAATTTGAAACATAAGTCTCCCACATACTTCGTTTGATCTACCATTTTCATTGTCAAATTTTTCAATAAATGAAAAGATTCAATTTGATTTCAATAAATGAGTACGGTGTAGCTTACTGATATAGCCAGCTACACAGTGTCCGCTTAGCTGGTGAAATGGATGACCTAAAGTTCGTGTCCACTGTTTCCACTCAGGTACGTTTAAGATGATGGACACGAATGTAACGTTATCCACTTCACGAGCTAAGTGGACACTGCATAGCTGGCAATATCAGAAATTTCTAGTTAGTGGGCTAAGTTACTATATTTTCAGTGGCCGAAGCCAAATGTGTACTGTATAGTATTTCTTAATATAGGGTAATATAGTGTGTGTGTGTGTCAAGCTATACTATATGAATGTACTGTATTCTGCGGATGTACACATAATAGTTTGTTCAAAAATAATAATATAGTATCCTAATTTAATGAGTACCAAATTATTTCTTTGGTAAGTAGCTGTGGTATAAGTGGAATAAACTACTCCTAGCGGTGCAGTTGGAAATGGAATGGAAATAAGACACTTCAGGGTGGGTAACGGCCACTTGGATTTGCCTCGGGGCCGCATCACACCACCTTGTCATGGTTTGTTTCCACAGAACTGCACCGCCAGTCGTGGTTCATTCCTTACTACAACCACAGTCCACAATTTCAGCTGCATGCAGCATACACCCACCCCTACCCCTGATGGTGACAGCACAAATATAATAAGTCAAAACAAATAAAACAATTAAAGAAAAGAAAACAGCTAAAGAAAAACATTCTTATAAAAATGGATAAGTTACCGTGGCTGGTTGTATGATGGACTTTACCATTGTGAAAGCTTCCCTCCAAGCTTGAAGCCTGCAGCCTTATGAATACGGGCTGTTGATAGTTCCATAGCGATGATATCTAGGAGAGTTAGAGCCCATTGATTTCAAGCTAGTGAATGGAGTGGATTCCAGTGGCTTACAACCAACTTTTTGGCAGCAGTAATACCTGCGAGAAGTAGTCATTTATTCTGAAGAGGTAAGTTGAAGGAAGAGAAGTCATTTAATAGAAATAGTAAAGATGTGCATGGAATAACTGTCTGGGTGATAGAAGAAAAATCAGCAGATACTCGAGTCCAGAATTTTGAGATGTCCCAAAAGACATACATGAAAGTGCCCATTGTCCCCTGTTGACACAGTGTGCAGACTGGAGAGTGTGGTAAGCCCATATGAAAGTGTTTTAATGGGGTTAGATATACCCTATGTATATATTTCCAGTTTATCATCTGATGATTGGGGTTTTTTGAGGATAGTGAAATTATATCCCAGGCTTCTTTTTCAATGAATTCATCAATGTCTGTCTGTAAGTCTTTATTCCAGACTGGTGATATCCCCATGATTTCCTGTCTCTTGAATATTCAGGTCCTTTGAACATAATATGAATGCTTCATGAGCCTAAGGGTTGGTTGTGTTAAACATATATCAAGATATACATTGATCAAATAGCATAAATCTTTGAAGAACCTGAGCACATTTGATTGAATACCAGGGTTGATTTAGTCTATTTCAATGTGATTGCAAGCCATCTGGAGGAAATGAGAGGATGCTCACTTTTCACAAATTATTCATAGTTTCAGTTCCAGTGAGATTATTTAAGGGAATGTAAAAACCCTGTTTGTCTCAGCATTAAGCTGTGGAACCTGCTTTGAATCACCTTCTGAGTTCATAATGGTTGTGATAACAACACAAGGCACATTTTCTTCTTGGATAAAAGTAGAGAAGTGCTGTCTTTCTCCACTATTCAGACAAACTGCCTTTTGGGGAGCAAGCTGGTAAGTTAGGCTATCAACCCTTGTAATTAAACAGCAATGTGTTTGGGAAAAGTTTGAAATTTCCCTTGGCTACAGGGAGATATATACTGTCCCAAAGGACAACCCAGGTCACAGAACATCCTCACTGTGCAAACACAAAGCCATGGGCACTTCCCACCTCTGCCCAATATAACTACAGTTCCCTGATGAGAACGTGTCCTTCGAGGGCCTTCATGTTGGTTATATTATCCTGACTTTAAACTTTGTTCAGTTTTAACTTTCTGTGAGAGACACAGGTCACTATAAACCAGCCAAAACAATCCCTCTTCATCTACAGACAGAATAAAGTTTTTCGCATTGGATTCCCTTGCTGTGAAAGAGATTCAGCAAAAAGGCCAAAACAAATAGCTTTGTCCTCCTTTGTGAAGGCTTGTGGATAAGTAATGCTGAGCTTGATAAAGGCAAGTCACACTTTTCAAAAATGTGTTGAATCCATTCAATCATGCTGACCATAAATCAGAGCAGGAACACTGTGCCAGACACAAGGGCCTTGGTAAAGAAATAAAAACCATTGGATATGAATAAAGTCAAGCTTGTTTCATGCAAGGTAAAAAAAAAAAAATATATATATATATATATATATATCTCATCAATTTTGCAGTTACTTGATTTGCTCAGTCAGTAAAGGAAAGAGGGTTAAGTCCTTTATGTCTAGATATTACAGTCTGCCATTGCAGGCCATGCCACTCACTGAGCATGACAAAGAGTCAGTTCAGTGTATAGACATAATAAGGTCCATCCTATCATGTCTAGGGTTGTGGATGCATTCTGTCCCAGTTTTGTTGTTGTTTTGTTTTGTTTTTTTCTTCTCTTGAAATTTTCTAGGTTTTCTGGATTTTGGAGAGCATGTATTTCTTCCTGGAACAAAAGTGAACAGTGAACCAACTGGAACAGGGGCTTTTTTGCATGAAACTGTATGAGCATGACACTGCAACCTTTTGCTTACTTCTGAATGAATTATTCCTTATTACAAGAGAAGCAATCCAAGATATATTCTTCAGTTCTTCAACAGGTGAAGTATTTTCTGCAGTATTTTCTGCTGTACTAGTCTGGCCAGTAAAGTGTCAAATTGTCACAAGGTTGTGGATGCCTATATGGGATTCACTTCAGCAGCAGCGTGTGGAGTGTTCAAATAAAAATTGACATATGCTTGATGTTAATAATTTATTTTGGATAAAACTGACGATCAGTAAATTTTGTGTATACATTTTCAGCAGATTTTTGCTGTATAAAATAAAAACATACATAAAATATTGTGGTCAGTTGCCTTTGGGTTTAAGACTGATGTCGTCAGACCGAAGGATATGGAACTGAGTCACTGACAGTGAAGGCAAAGAATTGTTCTTCTGTCTTTGTCTTTGAAAACTTTGCCAGAAAACACACAAACTTTATCACTGCAAACGCTCCCAACCCCCTTCCAACCCCTACCCACAGCAACACTTCCCCTTCACTTGGAAAGCTTTACAATTGTCAGGGACAGCTTTTCCATTTTGGCCATAAATCATTCAGGGCCTGGACAAGCATTCATTAGCGGCCTTTTATTGCTTACCCAAAGATCAGTTGCGCTTCAGTGGTTTATATTAAATAAAAGTATTGCTTAATAAAAGGAATGAAAAAGCTTTTAGAACAAGACCAGTGACAGTACAGTAGCTAGGCAACTGCAACTGACATGGTGTACACGTGATGCCATTAACTGCCTCTGTTCTCTTCAAACACTTTCATAAAACACAGTTTATGGCACTATCTCAGAGTGCCTCTCCATAAAAGACTTCGATCCACATCTTATTTAAATGTGATAAGACACATTGCATTTATTGATTGGCTATAGAGCTGTTTCTTTGATATGCAAGGCCTATGTTATTTCATGGAACATGCTACATTTAATTCTCAGGGAATGAAAAGGTTGATAGTTTTTTTAAGCTAAAGATAACATTAAGATAATTTAAAAAAGAGCAATACTATCAAGAGCATCCAGAACCATAGATCTCATGTTGATCTCTTGTTCTCTCTACAGCGACACATGAAGAGCCGTTGACCACAGCTACATTGCCAGCTGTACGTTTCCTTATGTCAGTGACATAAATGGAACATGGATATTCTGAATTTAATTAGGTTTCTTCGTTTAGTAGCCAAATATGCTATTCTAACTGAATATGTAAGTTCAGTAAAAATTCAAACCGCAGGAATTGTATTTAAGGTTTTCAATGTTCACTCAGACCAGTTTCCTCTTAGGCCCTTATTAATAAGACAGTATTGGCTCTTCACTGACATGATCAGTTTCAGTCACATGTTTGCTGGCGCATTCACATTTCATTTTATGGGCAACAATTTAGTCAGGCAAATGTGTGAATTAATGTAGAATGAACTGATTTTTTTATTGTAAATTTGTATTGCACATTAATCTGTTTATATGCATTTATAATGTAATTCAGTTCATATGTTGTTCAACCAAATGCTGTTTGTTTGTTTGTTTGTTTGTTTGTTTGTTTGTTTGTTTGTTTGTTTGTTTGTTTGTTTGTTTGTTTGTTTGTTTGATATATATTTGCTTATATTTTTGTGTGTACAAAGTAAAACATGCACTTACTCGTAAACTGGAGTTCATATAATCAAGGTTTGTCTTGACACATCAAGGAGCATTTGGTGTATTTGGTGTCTGGAGACTTATTAGATTTGAGTTCTCCTATGGACCAATGCATGGACCACATTTAGTTCACAGTCCTGCAAAACTGTAAGTATTGACTGACAGTACATACTCTTGTGAAACCACTAAAGGTCAGCTGCCAATATTATGAATTGATTTCCCTCCTTTGCTCTGTGGAAATGTTTTCCCTAATTTGACAGCTGGACATGTTGTCATCCAATGATTAAGAGGCATATTCGTTTCCAACAGACAACCCAAGCTGGGTAATTGGAAACAGTTGTCGTGATTAAAATGAAATTGATTGCTCATATTACCGTGGAAACAAGCAGTGCTCAAATTGTGAAAGTGGGAGAAGAGAAGCATACCTGACTGATTCCTATGGAAAATGTCAGCCTTCTTATTCTTATTAGGATCTGATAGGTGGTAATACATAAACATGCATTATACATACTTTGAAAATAACATAATATTAAAACAAATATCCTTAATTTTACAGCAAGAACATTTGGTATTTGCTGGAAATGTATCCTTCAGTTTCTAAAGAGCACAGATAATATCTTTAATATGTAATAATGTGTAGTATTTAGCCCATAAATAAATGCATAATGTATATAAAACTGCACATGTGCTAATGCAATTCATATTGAATTCATGCATGTGAATAAATCCTTGCATTTCCTCTTGTATGCTCTGTTATCCACAGCCGAATGTGGATGACACTTTGAATCTTTCCTTCAAAGTGCATGTGGTCCAGCGAAACAGACAACAGTGCAGAGATGGGTGGAGCTAGCATGTACTGACAGGTAAAGAGCTGGATACACCAATGACAGGAGATTGTGTCCAGAGCAAATAAAAAATGTATATCAAAAATATAGGCTGTTTCAGCTAAAATTACAGTGTTTTTTTCATTCATAATTTACATTTTTATGACCATTAAAAAAAAACTATAACACTGATGCTTCAGCTATTAATACTCATCTGTTTTGCATTTCTGAGAAAAACCAATCAAGTCAGTGGGCTCAGATGACGCCTAATCAGGCCCTTGTTTTTGGTAATACACTCAGATATGGATCAGTTCTCGTCTGTCCCTTTTGAAATAGAAAAAGTGGCATTGATCAGTACCGTAAGCTGCTGTTTTTGCAATTCACTTCGCAGAAGTGTCGATGTGTTTGCAGCCATGCCCATTGGGGAAAGGTCGACTGTGCTGAATGATGAATTGACGTGAGTGTTGGCACTGGTACCTCCAATGATCCAACTGTGAAGACTATTGAAAAGAATGTCCAACTTCTGTCACAGTTGAGAGTGTTTTTTCAACAGTTCTCTCAGCTAAGTTGTAGAAATTAGGGGGAAGATGTGGAACTCAACATGTGTAGGCTGTGTGTAGCCCATTTAAGTCACAGTTACAAAAGGCTCCTACTAAGAAAATAAATAATGTAATGTAATAACAGAGTAGGGTAACTCTACATCAAGTTGGCAGATAGACTGCTTATAAAGACAATGTCTGTGCACTGATCCAAAGAAAAGTCTTTTTTTTTCCTGACCATGTCTTTTGAGCTTGTGCCAAAACATTGCAGCCAGCACACTGGTAATAGGCTTTGGGTTATTTAGTTCTCTAAATACCATTCATTAATCACCCCAGGGTGGTAATACTGGGATTGGTTCATTAAACAGGAGGTGCTGTTAATGCTGCTCAGATGCTAAATGACAGCAAGGATACCCAAGAGGAATGCCAACAGAGGAGGCATTTGTAGGATGCAACCTGTAAATAGCGTCAAACCACCTTCACCACATCTGACTAAATGGTATGGCAAATTTGTTAAAACATATATAGTATACACAGTACATCCAACTTAATGATGAGAGAAATTATCGTGGTTTATTATACGATTAAGACTATAGTGTATATGGCAGTCCCCTGATGTACACACACACACACACACACACACACACACACACACACATTTAGACATTTGGATATTTACTAAACCAGTTTAAGTACCTTTCTGAAGTGTGTGACAGCAGTATGCCAGCAATGGAGTGTAGATTCAGCATGTTTGTCATGAATGTCTGTAAAATAAATATCAGTATGAGAGCCCTACACTGACTTCCTTTCCAGGAAAACTTTACATTTCCTGAAAGAAAATGTGTCATATTATCACTTAAAGTGCAGAAACAAACACATAAATAATTTGTTTCATGAAAGGGGGAAATGATGGCGGATCTCTGCTGCTTTAATTAGGAGTATGCATGTGTGTGTGTGTGTGTGTGTGTGTGTGTGTGTGTGTGTGTGTGTGTGTGTGTGTGTGTGTGTGTGTGTGTGTGTGTGTGTGTGTGTGTGTGCATGTGAATGTGAATGTGAATGTGTGTGTGTGAGCATGTGTGTGTGTGTGTGAGAGAGGCAAAAAAGGTGGAGGGGATCAGAGGGGGTTTCACAGTTTCACTAGCTTGCATAGTGTGTCATGAAGGAGAAAGAATTTCTATTCTGATGCAATAGAACAGGATTGCACCTGTATTTCCACCCTGAATCAAGGGAATAATTGCTAAGCATGGTCATTCTAACCAGTACAAAAATGTTTCTTGCTGAAGTTGAAAAATAAATTGAAATCAGCCTCCACAAAACCTCCTGGTTTGGGTTTCTTCTCTGCATTATAATATAATAGGAGATGCTGATGCTGTCCTTGGTGCTGAACATCTCTGAACCTCTGTCAATGGTTCAAAGAAGAGGGGAGGGGTAGCCTGATCTGCTTTTTCTCCAGTACTTCCTTGTCACTTAAGTGATGGAGTATTTATTTCCCTTTTGTACAAATTAATTTAAGTGACTAAAGTCATCCCATCACTTACCAGGAAATGTATCATGTCATTTGTATGTCATGTATCAAATATCACCTGATAAACTTTTCTTCCCATAGCCTTTGGACAGATCTATGGTTCACTGAAAATCTCAGCTTCACCTGTTGGGGAATCATGCTCATATCTCCTCATATTTCATAAGTCTTACGGAGAACCAGGGGTTTTAATTTAGGTTAATATAATTTCTCTATCCTAATGTATCTCTCAGAAAAAGTAAAGGCATGAAACAAATTACCAGACATTGTGGCATAGTCACAGTCAGTCTAACCACCAGCCTGTTTGTTTTTAGTGTTAAATGGAGTTTTGTTAAAAACAAAGAATCATTTTCAGACAACCGCTTCAAACAAGAGTTTGTTTTCCATGTTGTGAAATAGAAAGAGAACGGCATGTAGGTTTTGGCATACATAACTATTTAGTTACAGAAATATGCAAAGTTTTATAAATAAGGCCCCTGGATACCGGGATAGCTTCTAAAAAAAGAAAACAATGATGTAGATTTCCCTTTTTTCCTAAATCTAGTCTGCTTTACTTTAAGATTCCCAGATGTCACCTCGTTTGAAAACCACCAAGCAATAAATTTGACATTTTTCTCTACAGAACTTTCAGGGTCAAGAACGTGCTTTGGGCTGCTACCAAATGACATTGATAATCAGATTTATCAACAGATTTTGACTTGAATTATAATGGTCAGTTGTATAAAAGTTACATAACATATGTTTATGCAATTACATTATCCTGACATATTTTGGGATCAAGTTATAAAAATTCTAAACCGACTTTCATTGTTGTTTAAAACATATCCATTGTTAATGAACCCTGAACTGTATCTTCATATCTTCAGCAGTTCCATTTTTTTAACATGACATGGTCTGTGCAAGGGGGCAAAAGGCAAAAAAGAGTTCCTCCAAAAATACATTTTCACTTTACTCTCAGTAATATAAAAAAGCCCAAGGCTGTCCAAGTCCTGTTATTGGCTGTTTTTTGGGAGGTTCAGCTCTGGGCTGAGTGGAAACATCTCTGTCCTCAAGGTAACACTCATAAACATTACATAACATTCCATGTAATAATGTTTTATTTCATAGATCAGAAGTGGCCTTTTAGTAATGCGTAATTGAATGGAATTTCTTTTTCATACATTCAAGCAATGACAAATGCTGAGATGGCCCACTGCTGCCCCATTTTACATTGCAAGAAAACACATCACAGCTGACCATGAAGCTTTTGTCTAGCTGACTCCAGACATCCTTCATGGCCTGAGGAAACATGTGATACAGCTAGGAAACTCAAGTGGTCCATAGTAGAGAGAAAATGAAAGAAAGGACACAGAGTGGCCTCAGTGCTCTCCATGAAGCAGTATGCCAAGTTTTTTTTTTCCCCACAGTCCTCTCCAAATGTTTCGTTTATTCATAAGGGCCACCAGGGATGAGCAGCATTCAGCCTGTACCTCCAGGGAGTGCAGATGGAAAAGGTTTCTTTATTTTATTTTTGCTAACTGAAAAGGAGAGATGGCTGATTTACATCTCTTCTATAATCCCCAAAGCAGTTTCTTTAATCCTTTTTTTTAAAAAACAAAATCTAAAATGCACACAAACAAATAACAACAAAAAAAGATCGGAGATCAAAGCTGTGAGTATTAATAGTGGCACTAAGATATGCAACCTCTCTCTGAGAGCATTGTGATGTGTCATGGCTTTGAAGCAGCAACACTTATTCCTCACCCTCACAAATAGCACTTTTAGCATTAATCTGCAATTTTAGCTTCTTGTGTTCTTTTAGCACACAAATGTATACGACTGATAGGACTTTCTGACCAAAACCAAAAATATTTTTCATGAGGTACATGTTCCTCCAAAAAAAAAACCCAAATGACTGACTAACTAAAAGAATGACTAATTTTTTGTACCTTATGGATCGGTTCCAAGATCCTCTAATTTTTGTGATTTTTTTACAGACATTAACATTTGTTTTTCAACTACTACAGTAATTACAGTAATTTGTTCAACAACTGTAATGATAATGAATTCAAGCTGTATGACATATTCACTATACTTGTTCTATGATTAGCAGGAAGGGACATTTAAAATGACTTTGTAACGAAATTTGACTGAATCACCCACATGTGCATGTTTTTCCTTCTTGTATAGAAAGACCCCCCATGCACACACACAAAAATCAATGGCATAAATCTGGTACACTGCTCAGGGTAAATGTGGAGCTGGTGGCTGACAGCCATAATAATAAATGCATCAGAATAGATTTTTGGGTGGTGTGGTAGGAGGCAGTGCATGTGTTGGGGTGAAAGGGCAGGCAGCAGGGCATTTCTGAGTGCATGCTGAAGGGCTGCCCCACCCTCAGCCTCTGACCGGAACATAGCACAGCATTTTATGTATCATGGTTCTCGAAAAACTTGATCTCCTGTTTTACACAAGGTCAAACCAATCCAATTTGCAGAACCTGGATTTTTATGCCAATTGATCTTCAGGAACTTTGACAGTCAGAGGGCAGAACTGCTGTATTCTCTGCCCTGAAGTCAAGGCTTGTACATACATGAGTGTCAGCTTGCTAAGAGGTAGTAATGATTGGCCTGATTCATTGTAAAATCTGATCTTGAAAGGGGAAAACTCTGCCAAGAGCACTCAGAGATTTTCCATTGGGTTGAGTTTTGAGATCAAAGCCCCTGTGTAACTTTAACATGCTAGGTTGTCGCTAACATGCAGCGGCAGAGGAGGGCAGAATGTACTGTGTCGCTTCTTGGATAACAGAGAAGTTCCATGGCAGTTTGTCTCTGAATGTAAAGCTTACTATGTCATATTCATTACTGTCAGGAGGTACCTATCAACAAATAATGGATCTCCTTTAACAGTACATGTGCGCTGTTTCCCCTACTTTTTTCTTCACTGAAATATGGAGATGGCGTATTGTGCTTTTTGTGTGTCTTATGAAAGTCATACATTATTATCTCATCCTTCTTCTTTGCAGATTATTTTTTCTGCATCAGTTTGCTGATAATTGCCACATGACTTTTGACTCTGCTATAATGATTCATAACATATCCGAACATACCCTGCAACTGTGAATTTTATTCTGTTCCCAACCTATAGTCCACATCCACTGCACTGGATTCAGTTAAAATTGAATTTTAACATGCAGCTGAGTGGGTTTTGAGTTATTGGTGAGTTATTTTCATTGTTGGTGAATTCAATTTCTGTGAGGAAAATATCCGCAATGTGCGTTGAATTGAGAGTCAATTTATTGCTGGTAAAATCAAGGCCCCGGTCTCAAGATTTATGTTTGTTAGGGGTACACCAGGTGGCCAGGTCCTTTGTTCTGCTGGACACTGTCTCTACTGCTCGATCAAATTATCTGACCTTAGCTTTTCTCTGACATTGAGGCAGGGTCCTTAACAGTAGTAAATTATGGCTCAGGGAAAATTACTGCTAATGCAGCCACAGTAATTAATGAGGAGAGCAGCTCAGGCATCTATCACACATTTTAAGAAGGTCTGACAGCTGTGGCCACCTTAGCCCCAGCAGAGGGCTCTTATTCAGCCTCTGGAAGCTTTGACTTCATATCTTATCATTACATGATGGCTTATTGTGAGCTATAACTCTTTTGTAAAAATGAATTGGATTATACACCTTATAATTCATTTAATGTACATGATATGTTTAAATTATATATATATATATAGATGTGTGTTTCCAATCTTCTACAAACAGTGAGGCCAGGTCCCTGTTTTGGTTGCAGTTGAGTGTTTTATGACAGGAGATCAAACCAATCTTTGCCATTTGTAGGCTGTGTAACAAGAGAGGTGCAGTTGTTCACATCTAGGAAGGAAATTGTGGTGGTGGATGGGGGGTGGGGGGCGGTGCAGTTGTTGGGCTTCTGGCTGAAAAAAGACAGAGCAACAAAACTTATAAGAGGTACCCTCTCATCTGCCTCACCAGTCAGCTAGCAGGTTGTCCGTCATGTCTGTGCATACATCAGCCCAAGATCAGACACAGCCCAGGAAAGAAAGGCAGGTGAGTTTGCATGTGGTATAGAGTGTGCGTGTAGCTGAGAAAGGAGCATCACAGACTGAACCAGCAAACAAAGGAACTGGAATAACCCCAGACGCCTGAGGGGAGAGGTTGCCTGCCAGAAGGATATGTGCCATTTATTTTCCTCCTAAAGTCTATAAACACTCACAGACAAGGGGGAAGACTGGATGCAGTCTGTAAGATGTAATTGCTACAGTGACCTCTCATAAAGAACACCTTTAAACCTATTGTTTCTTCCTTGATAATGTTTCAGAACAAATATAAATAAAAAAGAGGGTCAAGGTACATTCTAGACTGTAGTAAAATATATTCAAACAATTAGTTGCAAACTGTTGACTGTGAGCTGTTGGTTATTCTGTGGGCTATTGCCCTGTTGATATATTAAAAAAGCAAGGCAAAAACTCAGCAAAATGTACGCAGCATGTCTTATCAGTCTAAAATGAAGTAATCATTGCCAAACATATAAATGTGTGTTTGAGTAAGTGCAATTACCCCTGCACTATATGACTAAATTATTTTTGGAACACTCTGTAATGAAGAAAACGGCACCCTGCAAAGTGGTGTGTCAAGAGTATCACCGAGCCTGGTTTTGAGCTCTCAATCTTAGTCTTTTGTAGGACAGCAGGGGGTTGACTTTGGCTTTGGAAAGAGCTTATTCCCTCATCTTGTCCTGCTACTTGGCCTGATTTCCACTTTCTTAACTCCACATTAAAATTATGAATTGCAGAGGACAGGGGAGCTCACCTAGGAGAGAAACTCCTAGATGAGGCTTTTAGTCAACATTTATCTGTAGCTTGATTTGGTAACTTCTCAGCACCCAAGGTGATAGTATTATATCTCTGGGGATGGCTATAATAGATTGTCTCGAAATCATTGTTTTATGCCTTCTTAATTATTATGTTTTTGTCCCTTTTTCCTGTCATGAGGTTGTGAGGCAACTAGCCAAGTTTATGATTGGTTAAGAGTGTCTGCCAAGAAGCAAATAAATAATGTAATACAATAGTGTGGGAAAGTGTGGATCACGATTACTGCAATAATGGAATCTGGATGCTGGCGGCATGTGTTGTGGTCTGTCGGTGACAAAGGGATTCTTGCTCGTATTTCACTTTCACAGTAATTACTTATTTGGCAGATGGTAAATTTACTTGTAAGTCAGTTTAACAATTCATCAAACATGAAGGTGAATGATCATAGTTCTCTCAATCATATCCCAAGTGCTCTCTATTGTCGATTGATTCTCAGATGTGTTTTGTTTACTTTAATCTGCATGTTGGTAGTTACTTTTTCAGGAAATGTCACTTTCTTATCCAACAGATGTAGCTTCTTGTCATTTTTCTTGATGAAGTTAATAAGCTAGCACTTATTATCTAATTTTTACGTTGTAATTGTTATTTTATCACAATTATTGCTATATGATTGGAACACAATCCTTAATGTTGTTCACCTTTAATTTCTTATTTGTTAATTTTATATATCCATCATGTCGTATGTGTTATGCACCCCCCTTCATGTTGTTCACCTTTAATGTTTTGTTGGTTAATTTCATGTATCCATTATGTCGTATATGTTATGCACCACCATTCATGATGTTCACCTTAAATTTTTTATTGGTTAATTTTATGTATCAATCATGTCATATGTGTTACGCACCTTCCTCCATGTTGTTCTCCTTTAATATTTTATTGGTTAATTGTATGTATCCATTATGTCGTATGTGTTATGTTGTGCAAACTGTGGGTCTGATGGGTCGGCTGCCAAGATGGGTCCCTGACCATTTTCTGGTTTAGGAAGCTATCATGAAGCTGGCCATTGCCTCAGACAATAGCAAAGGGTTTTTCATAAATCACCAAAATATAAAAAAGAGTTTATTTGTTGGTAAGCTTAACAATACCCAAATAGCCTACCATGGCAACCTTTTGTAAAATAGTGCAGAAATGTTTTTAGACTTTCTAAAAAATGCTTTTAAATGATCATGAAATGAAATTTTAACCAGTTACATGAGAGAAGAAAAAAAAAACATGGCAATCTCACTCAACCTCAAGCCCTGGTCTCATTTTTAACTCACCTGACACCACTGTGCTGAATGTGTGGATCCAATTTCTCACCCTGGTCAGGTAGACATATTATTTTTCTTCGTAAGTATGGAGAGGGGAATCTCCTAAGCATCTTTCCATACCGTAGTGGCCTCATTGAAGGAAGGTATAAACGGCCTTTTTAGTCAATATATGTTGAAACTATAGATATTCCTGAATAAATACAGGAAATATTTATAGCAAATTGGGCACAGTTACAATTATTCATGACTTCTTACATAGCCAAATATAAAAACTTATTTTTGTAAAATTATGCATGTACAATTGAGCTTTGTGTCATGCTTAATAGAGTAATCTTGGCAGCATGTTTTTCATTGGATCATGTAAATAATTTAATCTATTTTGAATATTATGATTTTTAGTTATTTTTTCAGTTATTTTCTCATTAAAACAAAATGTTGAACAATTGGACTTAACTGTGATATATTAAAATGGGCAATAAACCAATTGTGCGCAACATTAAGTTGGTTCATTAGTTGGCTTCCATTTCCATGATTTATATACAGTTTTATAAAATTACTATGTTGTAACTTTTTTATTACAGAGAGAATGTAGTACAGAGCTACAAATATCTACCTACAAATATTCCTAATACATTCAATCTTTAAAATTCTGTGGATTAGTTATTATTCAACTTGCTGGCAACTTTAAAAATTCATACAGATATTGAAAGAAAACACTCAATTTTTTAAATTGTGAAAACAGACCCTTAAAATAAAGTGTGACCTTACTTGGTTCTATTTTCCAAGCCATGTTGAATGCCTGGCCAGCATTGTTAGCTCAGTTTCTTTACAATGCACTCCTGTGTTTCTACTGTACTATACACATGCTGCAGGGCTGCTCTCTGACAAGTTATTGATTACACTCTGCATTTTTATACTCATTAAAATCACCTCCCTATCAGTCAACAGCCTTAGTGAGTCATTGAAAAAGAGGTCTGTCACTATAATTGACCAAGAGCAGCTATGACAGGCAAAAGCCCCTACCCCCTGTGGGGTAGAGTTATTGCCAGCCTATCTAGACTACAGATGGAATTCAGCTGTCCATCTGTGACACTCACCCCCTCCCCTCACCATGACCCTGCTTCAACAGCACATACTGTATGTATCACCACAGATGTTATACAGACCACAGACTCCCCTGCGATTAAAAAAAAAAAAAAAGCCTTCTGAAAGTGAGTTAAATGTGGAAAATGGAAATTATTCAGTGTGATGTCACTCAGAAACATCATTGTGTCAGTTTGCTCTCAGGAGACTAACATATTGCTGAAACTCTATTAACTTTCAATTAGAATGAGGGAAGATAATGGCAAATGTATGCAAAACATAGCATTTTGTAAAAACAGTCGTCCTCCCCTGGGTAAGATATAAGTTTAGGAATCCTTCCTACCAAAACATGTTTTCATCGAGCTGACACAGTTCCGTATACATACATGATGGTGCTATGATAGCAGCATGTGGATGATGGGTCCACATTTCAATAAATTTTGCATGTTCTTAAGTGCTGTTGATTTGACATATAAGAAGCATGGTTTGGTTAACTTTATTAAACAACAACAAATTATGTTCATTGGATCAGATTTTTAAAAAAATTCTGTACAGCTCAATTTAGTGTTCAAACACCTATTATCAACATGGTTCTTTGTGAAGCAAAGCTTCAGGTAAAGTTGAAAATTAAAATGGTTTCAATCATAAATGAAAACAGCTGAAGTATTGATTACATGCTGGTTACCTTGTTTTGTAGAGGAAAATTGTAATTTTTAGCTTCTGGGGGCTAAAACCTAAGGTCCTCCGCTAAGTTTTTTCTGCTTCCACAAACAAACCAGAAGTTGGCTAGCTATTGCATTGGTAGCATTAGGTACTGGGGGCTGTGTATTACTATCTGTATATAGTTGTAAACATGGACAGTTGCACTTAACTGTCACGATTGAAGAATTCAGAATGTAAGCTAAGGCTGAACGTTTTACAGGAGGCCATATCAATATATCACGACATATCAATAAGTACATATATAAAGAATATAACTGAGGTTTTATGAAAATGAGGGAAAGGTCAGATGCAAATTGATCATCGTAGATTAGAGAAAATAATTTTTTGTTTAAAATAGAGACTAATCCAACTACCACAGCAAAAAGTCAATTTGATTTATAGGTTACACTATGGTATATAATTAGTTAAATGTAAATCATCCTCATAATAGCCTGAAAAGATGAGGAATTTGGTTCTTTTCAATGCCAGGCACTGAAGACAGAAAGGCACCTTCTGTACCCTTAACATAAACAAAATAATTCAAAACTCAGTTTATTTCTTGATGTTCATTCTCATAATATGCCAATCATGTGAAAAAGTCTTGTTCTTCGTTAACTAACAAGACTAACCAGCTGGCATATGATCTACTCAAGGGTATGGTGATCTACGCCTCCTTGGTGACTTTACATTTTTTTAAGAAATATATTAACAAACCTGCCTCCCACTCACAGTTGTCTGTGGAATGCTCTGTATGTCCTACAATTTGCTAACCTTCGTACGGCTGGTTGAGTAAAAAAAGGGGGGGGCGGAGGGGTGTGGGGGTGGATGGGGAGCTGCCTTACTTGAAGATAAACTTTCAAATGAGCTTAAGTCACCAAAGCCTGTAATCTCTGAAAATCCAGGTTAAGACACACGATGAGTAAAGGTAATACCTTGTGGCAGCTCAGAGATATTTCCAAACATGCCACATAGGTCAGCAGAAGTAAATGCTGCATTACTGCTGCATAACAGCATGATTAGTTTACAGAACACATTTCTTCAGCCTCAGTAATTAAGATCTTGCTCAGAAATTAGCCAAAAACAAAGCAAATTGGTTGTCTATAACCTGTTTCACAAGCTTCCTTGGTCTGCTTATAATGTAAAACCTTGACATCATTTGTTATTACTGATTAGCCATTCCTGCTATTACATGTACAAAGCACCAATAAATTATTTGTAACCATCTAGTAATTAGCCTTTCCCTTAATACTTGGAAAATTTTATTAATTATAATATAATATAATACTTAATATAACATATGTTATGTTATGTATGTTATAAAAGAATATTATTTAGATATGCTGTAAAAGGTTCTCCTGGTGAAGGCTGAATTTACTGACATTACCATTATAAATACAGCCACAGTGTTTTGGGTTTTTTATGATTACTTCTGAAGAACATAAGCCTATAGCACATTTGATGAGATATCTATTCATGCAAGTGAATGGAAAAGTATATGTCTCTGGCATGAAGTTTGGCTGAATTAATGACTTCTTCACACAAACTGTAATTAATAAAACTCATTTTAATGACAAATGTTAGGATTATAATATCAGGGTGAAATATTATTAACACTGGAACATTTCACAAAGTTTAATTTAGTAAACCACTGAACTGTAAATTAAAAAGAGTATAAAAAGAAAATAACCTTTTTATCTCTCTTTGGTCTGTTACATAAACAGGCACTGATACTCTTCTTTATTTCTATATCATTTGAATTTAGTTTGCTATGCAGCTGTGCTTACCAAAAAAAAAAAAACTTGTCACCCCATTCTAGAATCATTGGGCCTCTTTTATCAAATGTGAGCCAAACGAATTTGATCTTAAATCATTCATACATGCATTGACGCAAACAATTTCGTATATCAGTTTGTTCTTAGGATCCGAAGAAATTTCACGAGTGCTCTAAACTGTTCGCACGGTTTGTATAAATGTAAAATAAAATTTTTATATAAAATCACCAATGGATACAACATTAAAACAGGTGATGTTTCATGTGTGTAATCCTGATTAATCAATGATAAACATGAATTCCATAAAACGTGTGAACAACTTTTGCTATAAATAAGGAGCAGAAACCATTGCTAAGGTCTTCATTGCCATGGCTGACCTCGCTCTATTAGCTCTAAGAAAAATTTAATCTGGCAACACGTCACCGAAACAACGCAGAAATAGGACTGTCATAATACTTTTACATTCTTATTAAATAAACATACATTCTTATGTTATAGGACTAATATAGCCAACTGATTGGGCCATTTACTGTGCAGTAATTTTCAATCTAATTTTCTTCTCTTTTAAAAATAAATCTAAGTATTACAATTGCTGTCGTTATTTTTATACAAGGTAAAATGATGTTGGAGTTTCCATTTAAAAAGGAAAGGGACTACAGAGTGGAGGGAAATGGAGGGCACACTATTATTGAAGATATGTAATACATAGAAGATACATGGTATTGTAATTACTAACTGGAGTTGTGTGGCCTTGCTGATCAATGGCTTAAGGTAAAAATGCCTTGAGAGTGTTTTGAAATAGAAGCTTGTCTGATGCAGCCAGGAAGATTAATAATCAATAAACCATTAATAATTCAGCCATCCTGTCTGCTGTGAATCGTGATTGATGATAGATTTGATCAAATGGAAACATCCTTTCACTGAGATTCATGTCCGTTTCTTGTATGAACAAGGTCTCCTGGCTCTTTCCAAAGCCTTATCATATCCCTGTCAAACTCAAAGATGAGCCCCCATATCAGTGGTTGGCATCAAACAGGCAGAAACATTGATGTGGCACAATACGGTTTCACCCATATTTATGTCCTGGTTAACTTGAAGTGGGGATGGAGGCATTCTATGTTATTTTGTTTATTTACTTGGTAGATGCCCTTAATCAAATTTAGATTACATTTAACATATTCATTTCTACAGCTGGGTAATGACTCAAGTCATTCATATTCAATGATAAAACTCATTGGCACTTCATGGAGTTAAACCTATACTGTATCTTCTTTTCATATTTCCTAGTCATATTTAATATTTCCCAATCTTCTTTTCATATTTCCCAACTATACTGTCTAATTGTATAGTTTCTGACAATGGTCACTTCATTGAAAATTATATGTGATCACATGGTCATATAAAGGGAAAATACAAAATTGCACCAAACAACACAACAATTTTTATTAACTAATACGGTGTTGGCCTTCAGAGAAGCTAAAAATACAAGTTTTTAACTGTTTTAAAGGGACACTCTTCAAAAAGGAAAGCCTCAAAGAGTTTGCTTTACTTTTTTTTAATTAAACATAGACACACACTTACATGCATGCACAAGCACACCAACACACACACACAAACACAAACACAAGCACTAATGTAGACACATATATGTATAAATTAACATGACATGAGGGCACTGTTTAGTGAGAAGAGAGATTTAATTGGGCAGACTTGTGACGGCACCAAACTCTGAACACCAAAGTCTGTTCAATCCTGTCCTCAGTCAGAGTTAACAATTCAAAGAAAACAAGAGAGCTAATTGACTTCTGCATTATGGGTTACCTGGACCTTTGAATGAGGTGTGGGTCTGGCACCAGGGTAATTACAATATCTATGTTGTGTTCCTGTATGCTGAATTTCTTCAATTAAATTACTGATTCAACAGTCTACTGCTATAACAAAATAACCAAGAACACAATATTACAACATTAAAATATCAACAAGGTCATATACTGTAGCTCATACTGGCTCGTTGTTTCTCCAGTAATAATAATCATTATTAAGGTAATAATAATTCAAGAGTTGAGAGGTACATCTGTCAATCCATAACCATTAGAAACATTCAGGAAAAAAATATCCAGGGTCCCTGTAACAGCTCCAAGCATCACAGCATATGGATGGCCATCAATGAATGAATCACCATCTGCCATGGATATAAGAGCAATAAATATCAAGTGTTTCTCTTACATTGTTGATGATTCTCAATCATGTTTGGTTAGCATTGACTAGGGACTGAAATATCCCATGAAAAACTGCCATGCCAATACAATATCACAGACTGGACACTGTTCAAAAGTTATTGGTGATGAATGTGTTATGTGCCAAAAGGAGGTTATGAATGATTTTAGTAGGACAGGGGTTGATTACTCTTTTAACTACAGCTCTTAACTTTATCTTTGTCATTTTGCTCATAGCCTAGCTCCATTATGCATGGCTGCTTCCTCAGATTCTCCTTCTGGCTCATGTGGGACTCCCTAAATCTCTAAATTTGTTCCCTAAATTCTGAATATTATTTATATTCAGTTACATTAATTCATAATTTTAAGCAAGAAGTCCCAACCTCTCCACACACACATACACACACACACACACACACACACACACAAGTTTTTTAGCAAATTGTGATTAAGAATCAGTCCACTTCTAAGTGCTGGTGGGTATTAAATTAGTAATATCCATAGCATAAATAAATAAGCAATTCTTGCCTTGTTAAACCTGAGGTTTGTGAATGTGACCTGCGCTTTCGTGGCTGCTCAGAAACATGAAAACTGCATCAGAAACCGCCAATGGTGTGGCAAGTGAGTATATAAACTGAACCTGAACAATGCAAGAAAAACAAAATGTTTCCATTATCCAGGCTCATATGCCCTGCCTAAACAAGGGTACTGTAAAGCACATTGGTTTAGTGTTGCAGACATAGCACCAGAGAAACACTTTTAGTAAAATAGCATCATCTCTGTTATCAGTTTGACATGTGGGAAAGCCCTGAAAATATTTATGTTAAAATATTAGTGTCTGGAAAAATGTTAGCCTACCAACTGATATGAGTTCATGAGAATAAACTCATAATACTACAATGTCACACAATCACATCAGTGATAAAAGATTTTGTATGCACATTTAAATACATCTCAGAATGCCACTTTCAATTCAGGCATAAATCAATCCAACATTCATCAGAGGCAATACAGTTTTCTAATGAAGTGAAGAAAAACTATTTTTCTTAACAAAAGGAAACCTTTTAAAAACATTGGTTTAAATAGTTATGTAGATTTAAGAAAATTGACATTTTCACCCAATATTTCTTAATTCTCAGTTGTAACTCAAACTCTTGGCTGAGACATGACTTTCCTTTCTTGATTTGGGGTACTGATTGGACTTCTCTTGATTGATTCTATGCATTGTTACTTGAGACTTGTGGATGAAGACGATGTGACTTGCATGTGTGTAACTTACCCCAAATTCTGTATTGAACATCTTTAGAATTGGCACAAGCTTTTTAGTTGTTTCAATCATAATACTCCTAAACTATGGATGAACTTGATTTCTAATATATTGAATAACAAATGGGACTTCTTGCCACTCTGAACAATAGAAGTGGAGCAATCTACAAATAGACCTATCCAATTGCATATTATAAATACTTACTTCATGATCCATTGAATGAAGTATACTTGAGCTTTAATACATGTTTTTATTTTATTTTTTACCTAAATGTCTCATTCCCAGATTTTATTGGGATTTAGCTTCTGAAATATCCGTTTGTGTGGGGAGGAGATGATCTCTTCAGGAGAGATTGATCACTTCCAAGAGACTGAGGGTTTATTTGAGTGAGAGAGGGAAGGAAATAGAAAAGAGTCAGGTTGCAATTTAATATCACCCATGGCAGATGAGGTTTGCAAATCTGCACATGTTGAATGTTGTTTAGATGATAAAAATGGGGCGTTTCACACACCTACTTTATTGTGACCACTTATAAATTCTAGTCCTTGAGTTTCATCCTATGCTATATGACAAATTCTGAAAAAAACATGTATATGCACATACGTATACAAGCAAAAAGATACTTATCGAATCAATAAACACAGGATTCCTGCATTGTGTATTATTATTTTACTGACAACACACAATATCCTATTTACATCTGTGTGTTCAGTCAGTTGCAATACATGGCTCAAGATCTATTTAATCACTTGATGCAGGTACCTAATCTGAAGTCAATTCTTGTTTCTAGAATTCAAATTGCAGGAGAAATGGTTTCATAATGAGGAACTGCACCAGTTTCTGGCAGAGAGGCCTGTAACCCATCCCAAAGTGGGATGGGTTACAGGAGTTGGAGTTTTGTCAAAAAAAAGTGTATCTGAGATGCATGAAGTGACTACAGCAAGCTTTGGCCTACTTTTACCTGCAAACTAATTCCAGAAGCCCCTGCCTCTTCATCTTTGTTATAAGTGTGTTGTTCCAGTATGTTTTCTCCTACGTGTATATCAAGCTGCTCACTGTTTTCCCTAAAATTTTAAAATGGAAATTGCATAGGGCCCAGTATAATAAGCCCCAATAATGTCTAATAAGTGTCAATAATGCAATAATTATTTAAATGCTATTTTTGGTTTGTGTCCACCCCAATACAGACATGAAACTTCAATTAAGCAGGTGCTAAATAAAATCAATGTTGCACCTTTGTGATTGACACACTTATTTTGTATCATTTTAATCAGAAACGTATATGAAAATCTAATTTTGCTAATGTTTGAATATACAAAAGTTCCCATCATCCATCTTTCAAAAGTCTTGATAACTTCCCTGACACTTTCATCGCAGGCTAGAAGGCTTTCTTTCCCTGAGGATTATACCTCATTAAACTTACAAAAGGAAAATCAATGGACTGCCAATTCAATGAGATACATTAGGATATTTGGACTGTTCAGGGCAGACATATTATGTATACCTGACCAGTCTTATCAGGTCCCCCTGATGAGTCAGCCTGAGAGGCAGAAGATTAATTCTGTGAAACACTGGGGTTGTTCTCATAATTAGTTTGTATTCATTTTCAATTTTGATGTAATGGGCTGAGTCAAAGCAATGATTTGATAAAGCAATGCACTTCTGTGTTCTGCTTCTTTTTATTTGTGCAGAAGCACAGTCGTCCCCTCCCTTAATCCCATCTCTCACTATGGACATCATTGATATACCATACAGCCTACCTCACATAACCAATTGTCCCCATGGATGAACAAATTTAGGAAAGCAATGCACAAAACCAGTCCTTAAAAGATGAGAACTATTCACTTGCACCTATCTTGGTATGTAATCCAGTTAGATTTTGATGAACAAGTCACCAGAACTACCTGACCTGCTTTAACTGAGTTACCATTCGTAATATTTCCATTAAAGTGACAGGTCATAAATAATTCATAGCATCATCTTGCTGACATGGGATTTCATCTTCTTAGCATCTTTCCCCTTCACAGAAACTGAAAGGCTTAGGTTAATGATGCACTGCATGCAGAGGGCGTATGGGAATCTGCACTTTTGACTTATTAGTTAATTTCATGAACAATATACCCTCCAAACAAGATGAAAACAAACATTAGGTAACCATTAGTGTGTTGCATCACATCATAAAATGTTGTCTCAGATTAACCAGTTACTGTAGTGTGCAGTTAAACCTGCATAGACTCTCAGGTCAGCTTGTTGTCAAGAATTGGGCACATCTGTTGCTCTGTTCAGAGTTAGAATTAAACTTTGCCTGTGCAGTCAAGCATACACAGACACAGCTGAGCAGATATGGGTTTGATGGCCAAACACTGTACCTTGCAGTTCTATCACAGTAACATTTCCCCTCATCTGTAGTGCAAGACTCAAAATGGATTCATTTTTCTAAATAACTGACACCGTTGTTTGGACTTTCCTTGTCACTCACTGTCCCATTAGCTCTCCATTGCTCTGTAATGCAATACAGTGAGCAATGATAATGTTTCCTCAGGCCGTCAGAGAAAGACAGGGCCTCATTCACCTGGCAGCTTAAGTCCAGCTGACATATCCATGTACAGCTGTACTGATGATGATGATGATGATGATGATGAAACATTGTAACAGCGATCTGTTTAAAGACGTTATTTTGAGGTCAGCTTTAAATTATTACCCAATTTACATGAGTTCTCATGGGGCCAATTATAAAGCAATTACAACACTTTCATGCAATGCTTTTGTTCATTTTCAATTTTTATAGGAATGAATTAATATTCTGAATTATGTAACCAAACACCTGTATATAATTACACACAATCTCTGGACCCTTATGACTTTGTGGCATAACACAATCATCTGTGCCAACGATGTTTAAATAGCAAATGAACTTGCGCCAGGCTGGATGTTTTGTTCTTAAGATGAGGTGTTGTCAGGAGCATTATTGGCATGTCACTGTTTGAAGCCTTGTAGAGTATATTCTTATCTGAAGCAGAGCACTAAATAAATAAATAAATATTGATGGGAACAGAATTTCTGCACTGTGGAAAAGAAAGCAAGAAAGGTCATTATTTAAAAATGCAATTGCAGTCATGGCATTTTTTTACTACAGTTATCCAAACTGTTGGTATTCAGTGCACAGCTTGCATGGGACAGTGACTGTTTATCCTCCTGGGTAATTTGTACCCAGCCCCATGCTATCAGCTGGTCCTCCGGTCTGTGTGCTGAGGAGAAAATCCCTGTAAGCATTGGTTCAACATTTACTTTCTAAAACCTTAACCTCATCCTTAACAGTTATGAGAGCAGCGATCAGGCCAGCATTTATGAACACTTGTTTATCCAGACTATTTGCTGCTAGGTTGGTAAAGATGCCCTGGAGCTCAAAATCTGCAAGAATCAGCATCAGATCTCACAGCCTGAGAGTTTTTAATGCTCAGGCCACATGTAACACATAGTCTGTAAAGCTGGACTTTCTAGTGCGATGGGAAATTTGTTTTGGTCACAGAAAACAGGTTCTGTCAGAGACCTGATAGGTGGCCATTCATCTACTGTTAAGGTTCCCCTGTGTCATTACATTATATTACTTTCCATTACATTGCAGCCATTTAACTGGCACTCTTATTCAAAAAGGCTTAATCAGAATGCAGAATGAAGGTTTAATGCACCCACAAGGTTTAAGAGATAAGATTTATTTGACAGTAGTACAGACCTTCTAAAAACAATCCCAGACAAGAGTGCACAGGTACAACAGCACTAAAGAACTAATATTAGTGCCAAGTTACAACTCATAATGATTTCCATTTTATCATTTACCATAAGCTTACAAGAATTAATAAGTTCCAGGATGAGAGGAAATGAAGAGAGCTAAGATCCATTCTGGATTCAATTCGGTTTGAATACTAGAATAGCAGTTCGGACATGCATTGTGATTGTGAGATGAAACCTAGATGGCATGCATTATTTGAAGATTAAATGAATTTAATGCATCACTCTGGAAGAACTGATCTATTTACTGACACTGTAGGCTAGTAACAAGGTTGTGATTGTATCACAAGTACCTTTCTGACATGGAAAAAAAGGTTGGGATGACATTGTCAGGAGATTTGCTGATGCTGCATATTGGCCCACCTGGCATAATGCTTATCACCCCAAAAAACATTGATATTTTCATCAATCACCAACAGTTTTAAAACACTGGGCGTTGCCAACCTCTCCCTCAGCAGATCTGTCACTGCCAGATCAATACCTTTATTAATAAGCACCAAAGGTTTTAAGGTAAGTGAGCTTTTCAGAACCCTATTATAGATTTCCCAGGATAACAGCACCCCTCTCATGCAGTGACCTTTAGCTGTGAATATAGTTGGTGGTAGCTATACTGATTAGCATACTCTGAAAAATATTCAGGTCATCTAATTAGAGCTCTGTCATCTTTGTTTCTTCAGTAAATAAATAAAGTAATTAATTAATTTAAAAATAGATAAATAAATAAATCCATTTCCATTAACTTTCTGTGCAACGTGAGAGACAGTCAAGGAGTGAAATGTGCTAATTAAATTAATCAATGACTGAATAATCTGTGTCCAGGCCTACTAATACATTAAATGTTCTGGGATAATTCAATTATCACCTGCAGTTTGAGTCTAAAATCAATACGGTAACATACACACCATCAGGGTTTATTTAGCATTGTTTCCTTGCACTGCATGCATGACTGTCAAATGATCATTTCCACAGCTATATAGTTACTGATGAAATGCAGGTATCTCTCTCAAGGAGGAAACAACAATATCCTACCTGGGTTTTAAATCAATAGCATTCTGGGCACAACCCAGATTCTTAAACCAATGCCACATCTGCAGACTGTTTGCTTTTTCTGAGTGAAACAAGCATGTATTGTCATCTGAACTAATTTTTATTATGCTTAAACAGATCCTCATCCACAAAATCTCACTGACTGTCATAATTCATGGCATCTTTGATTAAAAATGGGAAAACAAACCACAGATAAATATGCCTTGTATGAATTGTGTTTCAGGTCACAGAATTGCATCACTCCTGAAGCACTTTTCCTGTTGGTACAGCATTCTTCCTTGTCTTGCATGCAAATGTACATGATTGAATGTTTAATCTTGCTGTCGGTGCTTTAAGCATGCAGTGACTCCACACACATACAAGCAGTTGGTGACAACATACAATTTACTGGAAGGTGGACTGCTGCACCTGCAGGGGAAACACATCTCCGTGATCTATAATCACACATTGACTTTATTTTGAGATTAAGTTCGGTGCAGTGTGAAAATAACACTGGAGGTAAATAAGGCTACGCATATGCAATGAGGTGACTTTCGGTAATGAGAAGAGTTTCAGAAACTGTTTTTTGGTATCAAGGTTTCAAATTCACACTATCTGAGTAATTATTTTAAAAACTCTGAAACTGGCTTCAGGGTAAAACAAAAGAAAGAGAAAATACAGTCAGAGATTTTAAAAAGGATAGACTTGGTGGTATGTGTGAAAAGGTAGATATAACAGGGAACAGCTAACACATCTCTAACAAAAGCATGCATGCATTAACCATGAGAAAGGAAGAAAAAAAGTTTTGCTGTGCTGGTTTGCATATACCTTGTTTAACTTTGTTCAACAGTGCAATTTAATATTTTTCAGTTGCATAAACTTTCATTACACCATGTGTGACTGCAGTGTATGCTTGGATAGATGCTGTATTACTCTGTCCTGAATTCACATCATTTGAAGTACGATTAGTGGATGTATCAATGAGACATATACTTCTACTCAGCTTAGTACTGATTCCTCCTGTAGTACTGTGTGGCTTCGGTCACTACCTGCCAGTGTCTCAAGAGACAATGCTGCAACTTGATCTTTATTTATTAGTGGATTGAAATATGTATTCCATACCAAATGCAATCAGTGACATTCAAGAGGAAAATAAACCAGAAAGCAACAACATCATTGCTTTGCAAAACAGAAACTGTCCTCATGGTATTATCAGATTAGTGCCAGAGAACAGCATTATATCTATTAATCATCGTGCATCAGGGCCTCATCTTTCCTTGATCATTGTCATAATCCCTGACACAGACATCAGTGAAATCCAATATTAACAGGTTCTGCAAGAAGCAACTATTTACTTTAGTGCCATTTAAATTCACCTTATATTAGGTGGTGAGCCCTGTTGAAAGCTTGTTGAAAGGAAAGCAAGTGGAGAAGGAAAGAGAGTGAGAGAGAAGTAGAAGCACAAAAAGAAAGAAAAACAGCTAGAACACTGAATGCTCATGTTGCTGTGAATTGTTAAAATACAAGACAGAGAAAAAGGAAAAAGGAGGAAAAAAGGAATGAAGGAAAAATCTCCATTTTATTTTTTCAAATCTCATTTAAGATTGAGAGGAAGGTTAGTATTACATATTCGTGGCCTAAATACTATGTGAACAATGTAAACTTTACAAAGATATCTTTGGGTCAGAAAAGGTGCAACTTGCAAGCAGGTTCGGGGAATTAGTTCATTTTGAACTGCAGCCTTTCAATTTTGTTGTCCACAGGGAAAAAAATAATGTAAGCAACATTAGAAGACATACATTTACTGATGCTTTATTCTGTACTGATTCAAATTAATGTTATATAACTTTCACATGATTAAAAAACATAACATTTCTTCTTGCACTTATGTGTGCATGATACATGTCACTGCATATGACCATAATATTTTGCTTTCATTTGGCAGCTATACACCTTAATTTAAATTAATTTAAATGAACCAAAAACCAAAGGGATGGTTCTTTTGGGGTCATAAAATAACAACACGTTTAAAGTTGTAGAAGAGAAGGGGCCATTGTTTTAGTTGCACTATACAGTACTGTTCATTTCAACACCTGAGTGGTTGACAGTACTGGTGATTGCCCAACCTCCTTAGCACTACAAAGCTTTAAGGGCCAGATTGACTTAAGGATTGCAACTGTTTTTCAGGCGTAAAAGCAGTGGCTAAACATCTTAGTATTTACGTGAAAATGACTAAACAGTCGCAATGGGTGAAAATCACTATTAAGATGGTGATTTGCTGTGAATACATCACTTTGCGACTTTCCTCTTGATTCATAGTAAGGTCTGTTCATGTATATGTATACCTGGGGTGAAGGCGCTAAACCAGGGTGGATATTTCGCAAATGAGACCAATTCAGTATTCTTCCTAATTTGCTAAACCTTGCAGTAATTGCGACTCTTGTCTTTGCATGGAAATTTTCACAACTTCTGAAAGCAGGTGGAAAATTTGTGCTGATACAGACTATAGCTCTTACTCTATAAAAGGCATGTTAATATGTGGCTCTCTCCCCTGCATATAGCCGCAGAGGCAAAGCAGAATAAGAAGAGTGATCTTTCTCTCTCTAAGAGTAACCATCTTTCAGTTAGCTCAACAGATTATAGTGATGCGATATAGGTTACACAGTTACAGGATAATCCCACTATTGGAGAAACTTGAGCCATGCACCTAAATATTAAATACTCTGTTGGCTACCATATGATTAATATTAACTGCATGTCCTTGTGTCTTAAAACTTAAAAGTATAAAAACCACAATGGACCACTTTCATGTTAATTTTAATTTATTTGGCGAGGACAAAACATTTGAGGATATCATCTACAGTGATATGATATGTCTTAAAAAAATCATATTTTGAGCCGGAAAACCATGTATTGAAATAACCACACCTCGCGAGTAAACTTGATATAAGTGGCATAACACCCTCCGAGGTGTCCATTGTACCTGTGGGAGTATTTTCTGTGACTAGCTGTGACCAACAGGGGTTTCAAACATTGACAGTTCTAGAACATTAAAAACTGGATTTGAGTTCAGGAAGTGGTCACCTACTCCAGTGTAAAGTAGTGCCTATCATCTTTAGAGATAGAATATCTCTTAAAATAATAATATTTTGAGCCGAAAAAGTGACCATATAGTGAAATGACCACACCTAGCAAGTAACCATGATATAAGAAACATAACACCCTCTGTGGTGTCCATTGTATCTGTGGGGATATGTTCTCTGTAGAGCAGACACCTCACTGGGTGTTATGCCTTATGCAATGATTTTGTTCCAATCAATGTTACTATTTATATAGTATGTTATACTTTCTGTTGTTGGACCATCAGCTGTGTCTTTTGCCAGTATTGTGTCGTAGGAAAGCTTTTTGTATTTAATTCCAATCCACAGCATGATGAAGATGTGCATCATTAGATGTTATATCTTACAACCTGATCAGTAAATTTAAGTTTTATTTTTCTTGAGGTTCCCTTACTACTTGCACTTGGTTGCATTCACAAAATTGAATAATGAGGGCATATAATTTTTTGATTGTGTAATCAGAGGAAGTCTTAATAAATCGGTTGTTAATATTTCCGTGCTTGTGACCGCAAAATCGACGCTATATAGCAAATTCTATAGCACTGAAACTATTCCTGAGTAAATTTGGCCCAAGGTGTGTTCCAAAGCACATGTATTAAGAACAAAACTGCTGTAACTCACAAGAGGACAATACTAGCTGACCAGATCACATAGACTATCCTTTTCAGGACAATGCCTTAACTTCATAATGAAATAATCAAGTAATTTTGAAGGTGGACGTACTATTTTGTTATCATCTAACTAGCCTATTTATCTCATAATTTTTCTATAATTACCAAACTAAAACTGAGCATTAGCTTACAAGTTTGTTAATATCCCTTTGGTAATCTTCGGCCATAGTATTTTGTAGAGATTGTTACCTTTCAATTTAATGTTAACATTTCTGAATTTACTTTTTTATGAGAAGGATGGCCAGAATTCTTGATTCATAAATATTTGGCTGAGAGGTGTTTCTGTAAATGTGAGATTTCATACCTCTCAAATTCTACTGGTTCACTGTTTGTACTGTTTACTGAGATCATATGCTATTTAGCATAACAATAGTTAAATATTTTGATTAAGTTTTGCAAACCAGTTTAATTGTAAATGAACTTGCAAACTACAAGTAATCTGACTTTGATGTACTCATAAATCTTATATTCGAAAATTGCAAATATTTCATGAATCATGTCTAGTCTGTACATCCTGAACACTTTTTTAAATTGTTGACCAGATTTTTGTGGGACTGACAATGAGGACGGTTTATGACCGTTTTTGAGTCAGATTCACAGGAGGAAGCTGAGGACAGGTTTAAATTGAAATCTAGAGCAGAATGCGTGCACACCACTTGGGAGCATGACCTGCATTCCGCTTGCAGGCTGGAGGTAGGATCAGCACCTGGGACAGAGCTCAAGTACTCAGTGACTACACAAAACTGTGCAGTCAGGTATTGAATAAGCTTGAATGTTAATATGGTACATAAACTGTTCTCACAGTATAATAAAAAGGGAGAGTATTAACACAAGCTGTAACTCACAGCTGTTAGGTGAGACTTCTGGTAGGGCTTCTCTAATTAAGAGCTGAGATGCACATGTAATATTCAATTCATGTCAAGAATGTTCCATACACGTCATCTATCATAAAAGTAGTCTTGCTTCATACTGTGTGTGTGCGTGTGTGTGTGCATGTTTGTGTGTGTGTGTGTGTGTGTGTGTGTGTGTGTGTGTGTGTGTGTGTGTGTGTGTGTGTGTGTGTGTGTGTGTGTGTGTGTGTGTGTGTGTGTGTGTGTGTGTGTGTTTCAAAGAGAACGGGAGAGAGAGAGAGTGAAAAAACTACTGAGAGAATCTTCAAGATCATTTTTGATGCTGTTCTTCTTGCTGTTCTTGGTGATAGTGGGCCCCATTCCACCATGCATGCTTAAGTAACTCATATAAAGGAATGTTCTCACTATGTACCTAAAAAAAACTTTTAAAATCTGTTCTGCTGAGACACTGCAGATAGTGTGTGTGTGTGTGTGTGTATGTGTGTTGCAGTGTGATGGATCGCTTCTGCCTCGTTAGATGAAATAGTCCTCTATGCATTTCAAGCTCTCCAGCTGCCTTGTTTGAGGGGCGTGCGGTACTCGCTCACTTTCATTTTAATTGGAAAGTTTCCTGATGTACCTTTGTCATCACACTTTAATTTATTCTTTTTAAGAGTTGTGTGCATAAGCTTGAAGTATAAAGTTAAATGTACCTATTCGGGAGTGCATCCTGTTTTGCTCATCATGTTTTTGAAAGTATGAAAACACAAAAAGATCTCAACAGAAAACAGGTTTACAGTGATGCTGGGGACCCAAGATCAACTGTGAGTTTCAAACCCACAGAGCAGCATTCCATAAAAATGCCTCCCAGCTACCTTGGTAAGGGTATAGCAAATAAAATATTACAATAAATGCTTAAACACGCATAACACTAGGTGCAACATCAAACATGTTGCCTGACAGGAAAACAACTGACACAAACGACTCTGGCAAATGAGCAGAAGCCATGTGCAGAGAGTTTCTCTAAAACAATGAAAAGTTAATTAAAAAGAGAAAAAAGCATTTGACCCACTGCTCTTCTGAGAATTCTGCAGTTGGGGGACATTTAATCAGAACGGCAGCATTTCTCAAAGAGATTGCACTGTTTTGTGGTAAGAGGGGGATGGTGCACCGTAGTGATTCCTTTTAAAATGTTTTGCAATGACTCGGTTTTTCCCAGGAAAAAGTCTGTTCCCCAGGACACCACAGCTGCTTCGAAAGACTGAGAGAATGCAATGAGAGAATTTGTGCATGTGTGAGGATGAATCTGTATTTTTCAAAATTCTGTTTCTATCTTTTGGAAATACCATATCAAAACACCACATAATTACTAAAGGATTTATAGGAAATAAAATGCATTTCAGAGAAAAAAATTTGTTAAAAAATCACTAAATTAGTGACGGAGATGTACTGTACATTTTTTCTGTAAAGTGCATTTGCATCTTTAAGTCATTTAATTTACCCTTCAGGGCCGAATTCAGACATGCGCATCAGCACATTTTCCACGTTAGTCTCCCATTCTTGCAATGATAAGTTACGTGGAAAAAGCACTTAAGCGCAGGTCTGAATTACACCCTGAGTTACTAACAAGGCACAGTCTTTAAACATAACTGGATTCTCTTTTAGAACTGTAAAAAACATTTAAAAACATGCATTCCAATGAAATCACTAAATAGTAAAATGCTCCATCCTTCTGGATGTGGAAGGAGAACATAGCCCTTTATTGCCTTGTTCCAGGGGTGACTTGCATGACTTGGATTTCATACATCATCACCCAATATTTCTTGGATCAACTACAATACTTATTGAATCAATATAGATTAATGGAGTCCTTTCTTCACTGAACTGTACAAAGATGACCTCTAATGAGCTCTAATCCTCATTAGAAATACCATGTGTGAATGCTATTAAAAATCCATAAGCCCATGTGCGCACAACTGCTAACATACAGAGTTAAGACTAAACATTTAAATTATCCTGAAACCAGAACATGTAACCAGGGGGTTGTATATTCAGATCTCACATGGAGAATGCCTGTAATACTTTTGAAGGTGAATCAAGTAATTGACTGATAAAGTGTCATTTTTATGAACCCATAACAATTGAATCTCTACCACCATATAGACCAATGTACAAACATTAAGAGAGTGGAATTAAATCTCTTGACGGAGAGTGCCAACAAGCATTACTGAATTACAAGAGTGCAGTTATATTCCTACAACTATGTGGAAATCAAAATGGCAAAGTCAACAATATTGGTGTTGAACTACTGAACCAAGGACCATGTTCAAGATGCATATAATATAAAGAGGAAGTTTTCTTTGGTATAACATTGTTCTTTTTTGTCACAGTTTATAGTAACAGTCCATAACTTTAATATGCAAGAACCTCTCCGCTGGTCTCATCTTCAAGCAGCTATCATGCTATTTTTTTCTTTCTTCTTAATTTTTGACTTCTGTAATTTATTATTTGATAGAAAGAGTATATGTGTTGTTCATTTCCAGCAGGGAGAAAGAGCATGCATAGACAAGCCTTTGATAATTAATTTGCATATTAATTTAACATAAAATTGGTTCAAGATTAAATTCATTTAGTTGATCTCATATTTCTCCAAGTACATATGAAGAAGAGGTGCTGGAGGTTGCTGTGCTCTAAGTGGGAGGTAGAGCGATGGTTAATTGCTGAGTCTGTGTTTTCTCAAGGGTAGCGTGTAATTGCATGTCCGGCAAGGCAAGGAAACATGCGGGTCCTCCACAAGATTTCCACGGCTGCTTGTTCCATTTGATTGCTGCTAAATCACCTCTGTCCGACTTACACCAGCAGAACATTGCAATGCCAAAAAGAAAGGAATCCTGGGGACAGGGTGTGCATGAACAATGAGGTGGGAATTAGAGTGGTCCCAGCCGAGAATAAGACAAACTAAATAAAGATATACAGTTTTTAGCATGATAAAATAAAGTTCATGTCCATTATTTCTGGCATGGTGGCAATTGTATGATGATTTTCACATGTGTTTGTTTCTTTGTTTCTTTCTTTCTGTCTTTCTTTCTTTTTTTCTGTATTGTTTGTTTGTCATATTGTTCCATTGCATTTGTACATTCCAGGTCCTGGGTACTGCACTGTACCCAATGCTGCTACATCATCTTTATGAGAGGGCTGCACATAGCAAGTCAATCCTTCTATACACACGCATATAACCCACTGCTCTGTTTCCACTCTTTCATCTATCACCTGGCATGACATATGGTGCTGGAGGACTGTGGAGTCTCTGCTTTAGCCTGAGAGACTTCAGATTAAGCATTGGTCTGATCTGGTCATGATCTTGGCCAAGGGGTGTACAAATGCACTCTGTTACAGGTGCTTCAGCTGAGTTTATCAATTTTGAGCCATAAATTCAAAGTTACAATTTCCAGCAAACATCTCATCAATAGTAATCACATGAAAGTAGTATATATTTATTTCTCTGCACATTTCAATATTTTACAAAGCAGCATAGGGTACTTTGCAAAACCAGTCACTTGATTCACAATTCACAACCTTACTTGGCTGTTACCAATAAAAAGTAAAATCATATGCATGGTTTCCAAATGGCTCCGTTGGCATTCACCAAAAAGGAAGGGTGGGAATTATCGTCATGGTCTCAGGTCTAGGGTATAGCCGTTGGAATAAGTGGTATTAAAACTTCAGGTGTTGGTTGTGTGCAGATCAAGCAGTTCCAAGGTGTTTCTGAATTAAAAACCTGAAAGAAATGTGTGACTCTTTCGATTATTTGTCCTGAGTGAAAACAAACCTCTCTTCAAACCTGCCAGCTCTCTACTGTCGCAATGAATGTCCTGGCCTGAGTCATTTTCTCTTATTTGAGTACTTCAGAAGAGTGAAGATAGGGGACTGCATAGAACAGTGTCCTAAGAAATGTAGCAGGGGAATATTAAGGGAAAATTGAAGCTGTTTTAGAGGAGAAACTTTTTGAAGTGAAAAACCTATTATATCACTGGGTAAAAACTGGAGAGAACATGCTTTCACTGCAGCCAGAAACATGCAGAACTGATCACTGTGCTGGACAGAAGTGAACAGTATAGTCATTTACTTCAATCCAGGATACAATAGTTGCCATTAATGCCACTTTTCCACAGTTCTCAAATGAATGCCCATTTAACACCTGCTTACAGGATCCTGTGTTATTTCACTGTCTGAAAAATTAAGCCTACTCAGAGAAACAAAATTATCCACTCCACATGGATTGCAGAGGTGCCAAAAAAAATCTAACAATGAAACAATTTTTCCATACAATTTACAGGCATGGCACATTCACACTCTATTGAAATGCCATTTTCCATCGACAGTTTTTTTTTTAAACTTCAGTTGTTGGATTGCAAGTTTGGGTTATGATTGTATGATGCATATGATTGTTCACACACAATTTACAATCTGCTGTGTATCCACTTTCATGCATTTTGATTGTGATTGTATTTCTCCTATTTGTTTCATGCAGATTATCACAAATTAAACCCCATAATCTATCATAACTGATAATCTGTAATAGGGTGTGGGTCCTGCACTCTCATTTGGGAATGTTCCTTTTTAGGTGTAGTAAGAAAAGATACTGGATTGTTTCCATTCAGATCCATTACTGACAGAATTTGACTACTTGAACAGATAGTTTTTATAGTCTTTCTCATAATCGTATTGCATTATCTGTGTTCAGGCCTCAGTCGTTATACTATATACAACTATAGCTTGCATTAGCATACCTGGAATTGGCCCCTTAGAGGTTGATCTGGCATTGAGAGACATCAAATCCCTTTTTCAGGCTTCACAAAAATGAAAGGGTTCACGTCACAAAGTCAAATAGAGTTCCTCACACACGTAAACACATGCATGTCCACACAGCCACACACACTCACATTCAGCACAAGAACATGAGGACAAACACTCACACACATACATTCCCACATACAAATAATGACATCCTTCATATCATGATTTTGATGGAGAATGCACACAATAGTGTCCTAAATATATTCCTTTGATTGGCAGTTGGGACCGACCACACACTGGCTCCAGTCAGATCAGGTTCCATGGTGAGCTGCGATTTGAATTTCAAAGAAAGGAAGTTGCAGGGATTCCCAGAGGCTGTGAGCAGAGAGAGAGGATGAAGAAGGGCATGACTGTGGAATGGAATTATGATCACTGTTCTCTTTCAATGTTTCCCAACCAGCAGTCAGCTCGTCCAGAATGCTGATCCGGTCAGCATGGGCTGGCACACAAAGGCCATATCGCACCTGCAGCCGCAGTCTTTCGTGTAAACCATTCTAGCTGTGAGTTTCCGAAGCCTGTTATCTGGGTCTCTGGGTCGCACAGCATGACTGGGAAGCACTTTAATGTCCTGAGGAGAGCTGTCTTAACACAGCCGCTGGGGCTGCCCAGCCATGAAAACATAGTGGCAAATAAATAAAAAGGAATTAAAATCAATGGAATAACATGAACCATTTTCCATCACAATGTATACAGTAAATCTATCCAGCTAATGATCTTAAAATCTGAGGTAGTTATCAAAAGATAACAAGATGCATACTCCAGCATTAAGATATTACTCTTTGCTTATCTCAAGATATAATCAAATATTTCAGGTTTCAATATAACAAGTTGTGTTTTCTTCACAACATAATTAGCAGGATTTCACCATCCTTGGCCACGCTAAGATGATTTAAGTATTGTCTCTAAAGTGGTATCCATAGTGGTCCTATGAGATGTTACGATTACAATTTTACAGCATTAAGAATAAAAATATCCTGCCTTTTTTCCATCCCAGAATCTATAATGTTTACAGAATAACAATACTTCTTGGCCATGGCCTTGTTTGGCCAAGCCAAAGGCTGACCATGCTGATTTGTTTGCCTAAATATATGACAGGTTTGGACCATATTGGCTGAATAACAATTAATCATAAAATTAAGTAAATGGAAAGGGAAAACAAAAACCTTATTGCAAAAAATAGGCTGTTAGCCCTCTTGACAAGAAACCCTCAGATGCAATGCACTATGTAGTTACTTCTAGTTGCTGTTTTTGTCATTTTGTGAGACTTAGTTGAATGCTTTACCTTAAATTATTGAGTCAGTACTTGCATTTTGCAGAAATTTAACATTTATGTTTCAAGATTTTAAATCACTGAGGCTGTGAATTATCAGTTATTGCTGTTCAGTGCAGATCGTGAAGGCTATCGCTTATAAATCCTCTTGGTGAGAATGAATAAACCCTGCCTGCTGGAGATAAGCGGCCAACAAGTGCTTTTCCACAACATCTCTCCTGGCAAGTCAGAGTAGATACCAATATTAAATATGAATAAAGTACTCCAACTGATGGTTTATACAACAGAAGATTGGATTTACAGGATAGTATGGAGGGATTGAACAAGCAGATGTAAGGGCATGTGGGGACGGTTTTGGAGATGGTTGAGAGTAAGGAGGTCCATAAAATTCAATGTAAATATCCCTATTGTGTCTGGCCAACTGTCAGAAAGATACAATGGGTACAAAATTCACATTTTTTTACTGTTTGGCTACAAGTGATTATCTCTATCTGAATGTTGCAGCTGTGAAACTTCTCTCTGTAGAATTATTTTACTCCCCATTAGACGAAGAGTGCACTGCTTCCTTTAGCTGATACGATCCGATGTACTGCTGTAGGAGCATGTGTGGCTGCCTCTAGATAACTAGGAGGTGTTTGCATTGTAAATTGTTTTTATTTTTGAATGATGTACAGGAAACACTGGCAAACTCATGTTTCATATGCATGCTGATGGTCAGTTTCTGAGCGAGCCAGTGAGGTCTTTTGTTAGTGAATGCTATGCTCAGGGTTTTTTTGCATAGACTGTGTTAGCACTAACCTGGCACAATCTACCACCTATTTTGAAAGGCAGATGCATACTAACAGTGCATACTATTCTTTTAATGTTTTTTTTTTATTCTTTTTTAATGTTGCTATAGCAACATTTATTTAGGTAACAGTGCCCGGTATCATGGCAGTAGCTATGAGTAGATTGGGAACATTCATTGTGAGTTGCTGTGGCACATCCACTTACTCCAATTTCATTTGAGTCTTGATGCTGAACCAATCAAAGAATCACTGGGCAGACCATCATTGTAAACTGAAACAAAAGGGAGAAGGGTTCACAGACAGTGACTTCACCAATAACAATGTACTTTTCAAAAATCTATTCAGTTTTACAGAGTTTAAGCATACACAGTCAGTGTCAATACAAGCATGTCGTTCACCTCATGTTGAAATGAAAACACTTCAGCTGATACCTGCAAAATGTACAGTACTAGACCAATGTAACACCAAAGCTAATATTTTTCCTGAAAGCTACAAAAGCTTCAGTGGCTAAATGACATAGAGACAGCTAGAGAGAGGTAAATAACAATTTAAAAGTACTATGGAAAGAGTTTTTTTCAAATCATGGGATTACCACAACCTGCAGTCATTCCAAAATGACTGAGGGTAGTAACAGCCCATCAATAAATTTCACTGTGCCAAATTGGAGAAAATCCATGAAAAATTAACAATTTTATCATGACAAGGTCTATTTCTATACATAATCTGCCTGCATAACTTGTGGAGGGTGACCTACTGAACACAAGGCACAGGCTACAGGTATTGACAGTTGATTTTTTAAATTTATTTAGTCATGTGCAAACTGAAAGATGCAATGTAACTGAAATTATATTTAAAAAAGTCTGCCATAACATGTTAACCATGTCATGTTCATGTTCCCAGAAACTTTTATTGCACCACATCTCCAAGAAGTCAAAATAGGATATTTTATTTTACTACTTTTACTTTATTTTACTTTAATTTAATGACAGTAAATATTTTTTTAAGTTTGTCACAATTAATAGATGGACATTGTTACAACTAACTGTAATATCAAACACATTTTTATTCTGTATTATTCTTGCTTTTGGTGAAGATTCCTTCCTTTAACAAAAGCACCTTACATTATTATTTCTATTGCATGTTTCTAGCTGTTGTGTGCAATCAACATTTTCATGAGTGCCTCTTCACTGATGAGGAGAGAGTCCAGCTGTGTATTCTCTGTCAGGCCTCCTGAGTGGCACCAGGATGTAAATGACTCTCCGTGTGATACCAGCAAAGAGATAGTCTGCCTCAACTCAGTCTGGGTCACATCAAACAAAATGGGATATTACAGTAATGAATAAGCACTTGTTCAGCTTCAGGTCCCCCCCCCCATCTCACTATGCAGGAGGAGCCAATTACCACGAACCGAACAACGTCAAAATCCAAGCTTTTAGTTCTCTTGCTAGCCTTAGGGAGCTATGTAATTGCACCGTGGGGAAAATGAGTGTGGAAGAGGGAGGAGTGCTGAAAATGCATAAAACTCATAAGTAATTTCAGTTACCAAAAAAAAACCAAAAAAATATTTTTTTTGTTTTTTTCTTATTTCCTCATTCCCCTCATGCAGGCTACTGAGATGACCCAACAAATGGTTCTCTTGCCTGAGACATCGTATAGCTACTCAAGCAACCATCGATAATGCTCATAACCCTTCACATTCTTTCATGAGGTAGAAGGATCTTTTCGCTTTCATTTATAATTGGGTCATTGTTTGTCATTCAGCAAATGCCTGTGCTGCCGTCTCAAGCCACTAACGAGTGGTACTTGGCTTCACATTAATGATTGCACACTCACTAGTACTTCTAGCATGTTTAATGTCTCCTAATTATTGAGGCAATGAAAATGAAGTCATGAAAATGTAGCTCTCCCATGCGAACCATTTCAGACAGAAAGTATTTAGACCCTAGAGGCTTTATAGCTGGTTGTTACAGGTCCTACATGTGTTTAGTAGCCTAAGAGGCTCCATTAAAATCATCAAGCTGTATATTTTTGAGTCAGTGATTTCAGTTTCCATTAACTCCTTTGTGGGTTTTATTGTGTCGACCCCATTAAACTGGTAGCTGCAATGAAATCTAGCACAGTTCTGAAACATAAATTTATTCTGAGTGTCTGTTTAAAAACAAAGTATTACTTCACTATGTTTTTGCACACAAAATTAAAAGAGGAAATATTGTGTGAGGGGAAACTAAGAAAACTATATATATTTTTTTTTTTTCGTACAACTGTTCAGGTTGAAAAAGATGTGATTTACCACATTTTCAACCAGATCAAGATTTTATATAAAAACTATACCAAAAAATTTCTGCTGTGTTAGGTCAAATCATCTGTGGGTTCCATGTATATTTGTTTATTTTTGAATCTGCTTTGATTGAATCCAAAACATTTTTTTTTTCCCCAAGAAACATCCTTTCAGGGCCTGTTGAGTTTATGCTCATGTTCACCCTGGAATGATCACTAATGAGCACACTGCTCAACAACAACCTCAGACGACACCCAGGCTGACTCTGGCTTGCCACCAAACTGGATCTCAAACAGAAATGTGTGAGTAGGCCAGGAAAACCCAACCCCAGATATGACCATATCCTCCTTCCTTTACACTTCTGTCTCCTTGACTTATCCTTTCAGAACTGGCCACCTCCCTTCAGAGGGTTTATAACAGGAAAACAGATGAGAAATCATTACCAGTTCCAGTTAGCAGGAAAGAAGACCATAAGGGATACGGGAGGTGTCAAATTCCATTTTTAGTTTAAAAAATAATCATAATAAAAATACACACACTGAAAAACGCTTACTGGCGTTCTCAATATCATATTAACATCAGCCAGCTGCATATATTTTTAAATGACTTATTATGATAATTTTATAGTTATTTTACTCTTGACTTGATCCTTAAACCAATCTATAATGACTTATGTTAAAGACAGACATATATTTCAAGTTTCTGATAGATAATACAATTGCTAACATGTCCTATAATTCCTCCTGCTCCTGACCGAGTAGGCAGCTCTTGCCTTCTTAACTCTCTTCATATATTTTGTCTATCAACCCAGAGCAGTCACTCCTCAGTAAAACATGCATGACATATTTTTCGTCTTTGCCTTTTATTGTGGAAATGTTCCCCTTCAGATTATGACTAATTATGCTAATGGAAATACTTATAATACTCATGCAGACACTTCCATTTTACTGTTGACTGCTTTAAAATGTACTGTTGATTGCTTGATACTGAAGTATGTTATTTATTTGGTCACATGCCAAAAAACCTTTTTAAAAACATGGATGATTTAATCTCCATTGTAGTTTTCTGACTTGTTAAAAACATTATTAAGTTCAAAGTTGGTACAGACATTTATCCCAACTCATTTCCAGAACAGATAGATATGCATTTTAACATAGCAGCTCTCATCTGTACAATTAGAATTCATATAGTTCATTTTACTCACTGTGTTACTAATAATGAATGGCTGCTGTAAAATTTCACTTCCATAGGAATTCTTCTTGCGATGTGTTTTAAATATTCAATAATACATGGCATTTTCCCATTAATTAAGGTTTAATTAAATAAGGTTTAATTAGGGGGAACCACTTGTTACCCTGACAGACCTGAATCAAGTTAATTTCCACATCAGTCTCTCACTCATACAACAATTAGTTATACTGAAAAGGTATTTGACTGCAGGTGTGAACTCAGCCCATAAAACATATCATGTTTAGTATTACATAAAATTACTATGTAAAAATAGTGTTACTGAAACTGACAAAAGTGTTTTTTTAATAAATCCTAAAAAATCAGATCAATGCATGTAACAGTATAATCATTTGAAAGTGTGAAAATATTGCTGTATCTCTTGCTTTTTTACATCTTAGTTAGAAACAGAAATGGTGTAACTATATTTGCAAGTTTATATTGACTGGTGTGTCTGTAATTCTGTCACTATATCTCTGAGGCTGTACTGTAATTTGCTTTGGATAGCATTCCAGGAGAGCCAGGGGATGTGAAGAGTGAGAGTCTGAAAATATTCCAAACAAAGATTCCCATCAGCTAACTATTTCAACATAAGAAGAGAATAAATTAAATTAAAAACAAGGTGCTTACATTGAGTCCTAAGGAAGCATTGTGCTTTGATACTGTATACTGTATAAATTTATATTAGCAGTATTCTGTGCTTGTTTTGGGTAAATATATAATTTTAATTTTTTATATTTTTATATACTGTCAGACTCTGCCTTGTTGTTTTCAATATGTTATTTTCTGTCATTGTTTTATTTTGTGTTTTTTTGATCCTGAAGGTAGGATGTTCACAGTCAGGATTTTATGAAGGCTCATTTTATGGCCGGAGAAGTGTCCTCCATTTCATTCATGCCAAAGGGACTCAGGGTAATTCACACGGACAGTTTGTTTGCAATTATGAAAGCTTCTGGCACCATTTACCAAACAGTAGCACATACAGCACAAAGTACATAAAAGATGCACAACAGCAAACATATTTAAGTGTAAATACTTACAGATCTCTCTCTCTCTCTCTCTCTCTCTCACTCTCTCTCTCTCTCTCTCTCACACACACACACACTCTGTCTGTCTATGTCCCTTTCTAGTTTTCTGTATGTGGCTCACAGCACAAGGAAAGGAAAGAGTGATAGAAGTGGAGAAAAACAGAAAAGAAACAAGTGCTCTGAAAGAAGAGTGATGGGCTAGGATGATAATTCCTGCAAGCGGTGAGGGGGAAAATAAGGGAGCGTATCCAATCATGACTGGAGGATTACAGAAATGAAGAGCACTCTGGAGGAGAGATTGAACATCTTGTGGGAGAGTGACAAACGGCCTTGCAATACAAAGACTCATGGCTACAAAATAAAAGAACGTGGTTAGCAGCAAGCTTAACTTTTAGCTGATAGATATTGGCATGATGGGAGTTGTAGTTCAGAGTTAGAACATAGGAGTCAGATGAAGATCTCTGTGTTCATAATTGCATTTTCAGCTATCTCTGGACATATAGTAAGAGGTTATGCAGCAAGGTGCACATATCAAAGCATGAACAGTCAAAATGGATTGAGGTACATGTCCAACAGAGGCCTGGAAGTCACACGTGTGATATTGCACTGTGCGTGTTCAGACTTTAAGCTAAAACTATTGACTGTTTACTTTGTTACAAGCTTACATTTGTCCCTTATATGTTCCACTGGACTATCTATGATCACCTTCATGTCAAGTATTTTATGAAACAATATGTTACTATTCCCCTTTTTTAAAGTTTTTTTTTTCTGTTTCAATAAATGTCCACATGAATAAATTGGTATCATATAAGACTTGTTCAACATGAGGTAATATGAGCCTATGTCGGGTGTGGCTGTATTTTCCTAAAAATGTCCTTTTTCACCTGTATGGTTTTTGTAAAGCCTTTCTGCTCCTGCCTGTCTGCCCGTTATTACCTTTGTCTGTTTTCTGGTTTTTGAGTTCCTGCCATTTGATTTTGTACTGTAGGCAAGTCCTCCTGTTGACAAACATTATCTGCTCTTTTTTGCCTTTGCCTTTTGGATTCTGATTTTGTTCTGTTGCCGTGACTTCCTGGTTTTGACCCCTGCCTGGCTTTGACTTTGATTTCTGTTTTGCGTTTTTGGCTGCCTCAATAAACTGTGGTTTATTATTATTTCCATGTCTGCGCTTGAGTCCTGGCCCTGAGTTCTGACAAATTTCTTCAAAAACAACAAGAATAACCTGCAATACTTAAAATAAACCTACGATACTTAAAATCATCCTAACCCACTTACAATAAAATAAATTAAAAATACATTTTAAAAAGTTTCATACTATTTTGCTGTCTAATGCAAGTTAGTTGGTTGCATAAGTCATATTACACCATCTCTGCTGTAAACATATTACCTGCTCCATGAACACATCATGGTTTTGTTTTTCCTCTGTTTAACACACAAACTGGAACACACTTAATTGAGTGCAGCAAAATGAGGTTAGTTGACTCATGCTCAGCATTCGTAACTAAGCTATAGAACGGAATTGGCAATGCTCTGGATAAAGACTGAAGAATCATGTACCCCAGGGGCCTGAGCATTCATCAAAGAAGCACTTGAGACTCAGAGTGGTAATGGAAGTCAGAGCAATGACATGAGTCCCAAAGACCCCCCCACCCAACACCACCCCATCCCTAACCCCAGGCATTTAGGGAGCATTGGTGCAGAGATGTTCATTAACTCCAAAGAGCGAAAGAAGGAAGACGTATACAATACTAATAAGCAGTAAGGCAGCTAGTTACCTCACCAGTACAGCATATATATTTCCTTGCTGTTCATTGTACCTCCAACAAAATGCAAAACTCTTTGACTGAAGAGGAGCTAGGAAGAGCTATGCTATGTTGACTCCAGCCCCCATCTTTTGCATTCAAAATAACCAATTAAACATTATTTCCTGTGGGAAACATTGGTACAGCCAATTAACAGCTTGCATTCCTGAGTGTGCACAAATCCCATACCATTTGTTATTTGATTTCTTACCTTTCAATCAGTGTAATTGGTCAAATGTATTTTCTACACATGAACTGGGATTCAGTCACTATTTGTTGTCAATCTTTACTTGTGATTGAAAGAGTTCTGTTTTTTTTTTCTTGAAAACAGCTTAGTGAGTTGTCATGATTGCTGAGCCCTGACAACCTACATTGATGAAAATAAAAACACTCACATTTTAACATTTTAATTGTAAGCCAAAGTTTAAGAACTAATGCCGTTTGAATCTCAGCCATAATCTTTCCATCCAATACACTGTACCAAAAAAAAATTACTCTGTTCAAAAAGCAACCAGTTTGACATTTATAACTGCATTCCAGAAAATGTTAAGGGGTCAATTGTAATGCAAATGCCATAAGAGTGAAAGTAAAAAGGACTGATTTCCCTTCTGGACTACCCAAGGTGACAGAAGGAGCAGAGTTTCAACTCAAACTCCTGCTGTATAACAAGGCGAGATGCATGCCTGTCTTCATCACTGTTAGAGTATTAATTCTATGTCAGCGATTAGATTGTAATCAAATAATACACTTTATAATAAGGGTATGTAAGTGTAACAAGATAAATTGATGGCCAATACATACATTTGACCCTAAAGAGACAATTCCACTTGTTAGTCAACAAAGAACAATAGTCATGGGGGAATAACAATGCATTTAACATACTGCACTGCAAGCACACAAAGTATTCATGTATACTCTTTTACTGAAATCATCTGACAAACTTGATTTTCAATACTAAGATAGTGCAATATGGAAACAGAGAAATCAAAATATGCAATTTTTTTAAATATGAAAATTTTAATTCTAAGAGTGGCAGGGGAGGAGCAGGAAGGGCATTTGCATTCATATGCTTTCTTCAGGCAGTCGATACAGACAGAGCCTGCTGTGCTTTGAGGGAGACCCTATTATTCAATTACTACCTGGAAAGGTGACTACCCTGTCACGCAGCACCATGTCAAAGCTTTAATATCTGATTAAGCAATAGGTGAATTCCATTTAATAATGCTTAGTCCACCCCCTCTTTTCTGTCCTGGGAGGTTGGTTCCTTACAGTGTTCATTTTTCTATGTCATAAGACTGAGTTGAAGTAATACTTGCTTGGAGCTCAAATAAGATGAAACGAAAGAATATTCTTCATGATTGTATCAGAGGTTACAACTTTTTATAATATCCAACCAACACTGTTATTGCAGTTATACATTTTCAGACCATCCCATCACAATATTGTTGGATTTTTTTCTGTAGGTGAATACAGCCTCACATAGTAGCCACACACAGCTTCATTATCTGATCAAGTTAATTGATCAGATTCAGACTCATTGACACATTAACTGATTTTGCCTTTTTTTACCTCACCTTCAGCTCAGTCACCTATTTTACCCTTTTCAACTCCATTTCTTGTTTACATTATTTTGTCAATCCCCTGTATTATTTTTTTCAGTAATATTCCAAAGCTGTGTACATTCAAAATGGACAGTACTATTATATGTTAAATGAAACAAGTGCTGTGCTTAGCTGTGACATTGCAGATGTGGTAATTATTTTGTATAATGGATAATGAAGTGTGAATGTAACAGAGTCTGTACCTGATCAGGCTCAGCTGGAGAGCACAAAAGCCAGGATGAGTGTACAGTAATGTCAACTCACAGCAACTGGGATGAGGGATTCTCCCAGGTGAGGATAGCAAGTGAAGTGTCCAAATGAACAAAAAAGTAATGAATGGAAAATATGGCACTGGGGCAATATGTCAAATTTTCTTTCCCCCACTATTTTTGAAAGCAAAAGAACAGTTATAAATTGAGTGTGTTTGTTTGAGTTTTTCTTTCAATAATATTTATCTTTGGTGATATCATGAATTATTAGGCAGACGTATAAAAGTAGAAACCTCCCAAAAACATCTAAATAACACTGATGATGTTTGCTGGATCCATAACAAAGGACATTGAGCTCTGTCATTTCAAACCTGGCTGAAAAAGGGTGGTCCCCAGCTTGAAATGAAGTATTCGTAGAAATATGATTAATAGGTCACAGAGGAATGACTGTAAAAAGACTATCCATCATACAGTAGTGTGGAATTGGTAAAACCCATTTACATTTTGAGTCAAATGATTCGTGAAATCCAAGGGGATCCTCTGAGAAACATGGTTATCACAAATCTAGCGCCAATTTTATAGATAGAACTGCTGAGCTAGAACGACCCTGGAAAAAGACAAGAACCTGTCCCCCTAGGGTTTTACTATCTTCTATTGAGGTGGGAAGCTCCATGTCACAGAGTAAATGACCTTGGTGTTCTCTCCATGGAAAAATGAGTGGAAAACCAAAAAAGTTTGATGACTGGAAAAAAGAGTAAAATGGAAATTTTTACACACTCTGTTAAGACATGTATATATTAGCTGTCATTATCCTGCAATTAGCTACTTCAGCTGTCATTTATACAATAGTAAAACTGTAACATTAGTACATTTAACGATGCCATCTCTCCTGAAAGTGATACATAAGACATATACAACTACCAGCTCTGTGTTGTTTAGTTTTTTCAACCAAAAGTGGTTGGTTTTTATTTTCTCTGAATATAGAGGATGTAGAAACAAATTCAGCTAATTCACACTGCAGAGAATCTGTCTCTGATGAAGAGGCACCTGAGGCAGAAACAGGAATGTGGGCCTGTGTCTCAACCCTTGCCAGTGCAGTGCTTATGCTTGCCTGGCCTGTTTTTATTTACATTTATTGATAAGGTCTTTGAAATGGGGTATTGAAAAAAAAATAAACCCACCCCTTTGAGAGTGCTGCAGGTTGACGACTGATGCCATTCAACTGGGGCTCCTGACTGTTGGGGAAAATGCAGCACACTTGTATGGTTGAATGTATGGATGGTGGTTTCCATGCACTGAGCAGGTCCCTGGAATAGTGCTGGCCCTTCAACACCATCCCTAAAGACTTGCAACCATAGGAGGGCTACTCTCCATGGTGCTGCAGATGCTGCTCCAGGTTTGTGCAGCGCTGGTCTGTTATCAGGGTGCCACAATGTATAAAGGCAATCAGTCAGGAACTCCAGATCAAAATTATAGCAACAGCCATATAGTATTACTCTCTTGTATAGTCAGCTTATATTTAGCTGCTTGCAGCTAGGTTTAAAGATTAAATGGATGAGACGTGCATGCACATTCAGCACAGAGGTACGGCTTTTTCTAATCCTCATGTTGCTCTTTATGTCCTTTAAGGCTGTTTTGCAGACAGCCTGCCATTGAGTTTGAACCCAGATGAGAGCAGTGATGAGACTTTGGACTCTCCAAAACTAATCCATTACCAGGTTTTTCATCTCTGGAGATCCGAGTCCTAAGTCGGACTTTGATTGTAGGAAGAAATAGGAAGCCAGCCCCTTCAGAAAACTTTTTGTATTAAACCTCTAGTCATGGGAGGCTTTGGTGAAAAAGATGCAATTCATATGTCTGTGGTGTCTTTTCGCCCATTTCCTTCTGCAGTACTTTTCTGCCATTTTTCATTCACCATCAATAATATTGATCTATTCAAGCTATCAATGTTTTACATCTTCATAGCACAAAATACACATGGGAGAAGAGGCAAGAAAAAAACAGGAAAAAATAAAGATTGTTTTCCCAGAAAGGCTTATGACAAACAGACTGTTAACTCAGTGCACATACTGTATAATCTAATTTCCCTGCACCAAGGCTCTGTAGCCTGCCAGTTGCCACTGAGTAGGGAATTCTGTTAACGACGCAAGAAAGCGTTCCAATAAATGTTATTGGTCTGACACTGGAGCCATCAGTCTTGAGCAGTCTGCCACTGGAAAATCAGCCATTAATCACTGAGAGGTGACGTTTTATAAAGAAAAAGAAAAAAAGGAAAACTGTGAAAGGCTGGGAGTTGCTATTTTCATTCATCATTTGAGTGATGCCTGTTTGATAAGGTGGAGCAGGGCTCCTGCGGCTATTTCAAAGATTCACAAATGCACCTACAGTGGCAAAGACCCTTGGGAACAGGGCTTTTAACCGAGAGGTTGCAGGTGCACATTCCAGATGGGGCATAGCAGTTGTAGCTTTGATTGAAGTGCTTAATCTGAACTGAATCAGAAAATATTGGGTTTTGCAAAGTATGCTGAAGCAAAATATAAATGTGTAAGATAGCTTGGATTTGGTTGCAAGGCCTCGATTCAATCAAACATACCTAGTTGTGTCCATGACATATGCATTCAATCAAAATAGATTTTATCTTCCAGATTAATTGGGCATATAATGAAGATATACCATGTTAAGCCAAATGAAAATATTTACTCATTAAGAGGCTGATGCCACATATTGTGTAGGATCCATATTTTCATGATGCAAACCCTACCTCTGCCTACATTTTCATACTTAATCTGTTTTGTTTGGATTTCAGTTTTTACTCAATATTTATATAGCTCTCCAAAGCACAGCACATAGGGCATACGATTCTGCATCTTAAAAAGACTTTTCACAATTGAATAAACAATCATGTTTTTGACTAATTGCATATTTAAACAAAATAATACACAGGTCAAAAAAGCTGATCTATTTTTTAGGTTGCCATAATTTTGTCCTCAAATTTATTTATCATTGTGCAAGTTTAGCTAATTTCCATTTGCTCATGCTATTGAACTGGTCATTTTAAACAAATGCAATACATCCACTGGCCAGGTTTCCATAGTCTTGGCAAACATTATCAAATTGATTTCATTTTCAGTTTAGACTTTAGTCTATTTAATTAGATAAAATTATTGGCAGTACAGTAGAGTATAATACAGAACATAGTAATGTGAGCATTATTAATGTGATCTGGCTTATATAAAGTCCTAGTATGTGAAAATGGGGGAATTCATTTTTTCACAGCATGCATAGCCTCTTAAGCCTCATTAAATCATTGATGTAATGTCACCTGAAGAGGCTCATTCATCCTTCAATAGATTTCAGATGTATCGAATTAAGAACAATTAACAGCTCATTACAATTGGGAGGCTGTTATTAATGTTTAAAGAAAACCAGCATACACCATGGTTGCCCAGAGATTAAACTTGAGAACAACTGCTTCATAAAACAGATCAAAAGAGGGCCTTGAGGTGACTGACAGGGTGAGACATTCACCTGGGAGCCCTGCAGTTGGTCACTAGAATCCAGCACTGTTACTGGCCATGACCGGAAGGCACCAGTTCAGTGATTTTCTTTTCCAGTATTGCCTTCAAAAAGACCCATAATTCTTCAAATGGGATGTGTGTGTATGTATATATAACAACCAGTTCCACTGACTGATTGCTATAATTACTAAACACAAGGTGCGTCATTTATCAATATTTCCGTAAAACTGTGTAAGTTTACGCATCAACAAATACAAACTATCAAATTCCGTCGGATTTATCAAACGCATAGAAACAGCATTTGTTTGATGGTGATCTGTTTTCCCTCATCACCCTCCAACTCTGAAGGTAAGTTTTTGTATACCAGTCTTATCGTTGCCATTAATCTGTATCTGTAATCCGTGAATATGTATTTAGGATCCTCTACAATAGTGTGCCCTCGTATTCCTCATCCACTCTGCAGTTCCTTTCCTTTTCAAACGCAAACTCTGGCATCATTTTACTTTGTATACAAATAATGACAACAAATGGAATATTTAGATTCATTTTTGAAAGATAAGAGAAATTACTATTTTAGTCCAATAACATACGAACATATGTTTATTAAATAAGAATGAAAATATATTATGACATTCCTATTTCTGCACCATTTCAGAGATGTGCTGACTGCTTAAATTTTTCTTAGAAGAACCAGGTACGTTCACATGTTTTATGGAATTCATGTAAAATTCCAGTTTAGAATTAGTTTGATTAATCAGGCTTACACAAATGAAGCATCACCTTTTTAATGTTGAATCCAATAGTGATTTTATATAACAGTTTCAACCATTATCATATTATTTTATTTCCACATTGTTTGCATAAGTGGATTTACAAATGATTTACAATCAAAGTCTTTTGGCTCACGTTTGATAAATGAGGCCCAATGTGTTTTGTTGCTGTTTATGATTGACTAAGGATTTGCAATCATGCATTGGATACCTGTCACAGATAAAAGCAGTTGTGGTGAAAGGCTGGTTTCAGTCATCTCACCAGTCCCAGACTGTGGGAGTGGATCAGATGAAAGGCAATTAATTAAAACTTCAGGGTGAATCGATAGGCACACGATATCCTCAATACGAAGAGATTGCTGATAACACATGTAGGCTCAGCCACAGTGGCGCTCATTCTCACCAAAAGCACCTGCTTTAATGTCACAACATTGAGCTAGGTTAGAGCCGGGTTCCTGAGATACGATAAACAGTGGGCATAAGATATCGCAAAGCTAGGAGATACAGAGATATCACTTCTCAAAACTTGAAATGAAAAAGTATGCAGATCATTTCAATGTGTGGAGATATTTCTTAGTCAAATTCAACATGGAAAAATATCATCATTATTTGCTTTGTTGGATGTATACATTTAATAAGTGTATCTGTATTGCCTCACTGGACAATATGACTATTGTCCACTTGGAATTTAATTAACCCAGATCATACAGCTCTGCAGCCCAGTCGTTGTAAGAATAATTCCACACAATTTATTCATCAATGCACACCTCAGTTACTTCCACCTTTCCCTAGGGTAATGTTATTGACAGTAGCAGAGAATTTTCTTTCATGAACATATTGAAGGGCCTCTATGCATTCATAAATGAGTCAATGCAGTTCAAGTCAGTTGTAAGGTGAATGGCATTTAGATGGACAGGCTTGGAAAAGGGCCAGGATGCCGTGTAGTCCATGCTTAATAGCCTACTAAGGAGTCATTGATTTTAAAAGCCACTTGAGTATGACCTAATTTCCTATTGCTCCAAAGCACTTCAAATAACATAATTAACAGTGCCTTTTCAATTACAAAAAAAAGGTACGTACAGCGCAAATTTGATTAGCCTAAGAAGACCTTGAAACTTCTTGGCTTATTCTAGCATAGGTCACAAATAAATAAATGTGAGTTTTTTTATCAAGGGCTCTTATTAAGCATGCATGAAAAATTTCCAATTAGAATCGTAGGAGAGTTTCAATAAGAAAAGCCAAAAAGCATTGTCTGGCTAGAACAGATAATGTCCTTTGACTCATTGCTCATCCCCCAAATGTTGTTCAACTGGATGGTCAGATTTGATTTCAGGAGAATAGAAGGTGATTCTTATTTACTTATCCCCTTACTAATTTGACAGAGAACTGGAAGGAAGGTGGGGATTATGCTTTCATCTGTGATCTGGAAAGCCTTTTGAATGTCAGAGCTGGCATGCCCACCCAGAAAACGCACAGTTTATCCATAATCCCCCTCAGCGTTGTTGGTGGGAACAGTGGGGGATGGCAGGCAGTGGAACTGTGTTGTATAATTTAGCCTGGGGCATGGTGTTGTGGTTGAGATCATAGTGCACCCCACAGATATGGCAGAGAGGAAATGACAGAGGTTCACACTGACTTGCCATCTGCTTCACTGCAGTAATCCAGGTCACCCCAGAACCAGAGGTGCCCCTACTCCCTGCCTCATCCTGTGGACAGCCCAGTATGTAAAGTTAGGGTGTCTAATCTTTGCTGCTCTCCCCACCCCCTCATCATCTCTTGATGTTTTCAGATATCTGCAGCCCTTCAATAAATGTGCTGGAAAGTTGTTTTCTCAGCTTTTTAGTTATTTACTTTCTTTTGGAGGTCGGGTTTGTTGGGGTGTAGAGACGTTTCATTTTCTGGAGCCAGGAACATGACAAATGGCAGCTTTTAATCAGTTTTCTTAAATCATAAATAGTGTAGTCACTGGAGGAATGAGCATGGGGAATGTTGGTGCTATATTCTATGTCTTGAATTGATCTGACCTAAAGTATTTTCAGTTTCATAATTTTCACATAGTTAAAAATTGAAAGTTGTCCAATGGTTTGGTACACTAACAGTTCAGCAGGATTATTAATGCAAAGCTGGCCACAAAGATGCAGAGGCAGAGGATTTGATTCAGCAAGGAAATCTCTCTGCCTCAACATGTGGCTGCTTCTATTTCTCTCCTGTCCAAGCTGGACAGGGAAGAAATTGCTCCATCTAAATTCCAAGGGCGGGTGCCATTCTGGAGAGGAGGCTGTAATAACAGGGGCAGGCGCGCTCGCCCAAATCGGTTATCATGACAAATCTCCTTGGAGCAGGAAAGTAAGGTTCGTGTATTACATGCCCAGAAAAATGAGTGCAGCACTTTGGTTCTGTTCTTGATTCATGCTCTGCATTCACCACCCACCCCCTCCCAAAATGAGAAACTCCCTAATAAAATAAAGGGGAAAATACAATATTCTTATAATTCCACAAATGTAAAATAAACTCCAAGTTATGACACAAAAATCACATTCTGTGATTTGTCCTCAGTATGTCCTCTGATACAATCAATCAAATGTAAAACCTCTAGTGACATTATATACAATTCACCTCTACAGAGCTACAGACCACAGCTCATGTTTGTTGTACAAATTTACAGTTTATCAATAAAATGAGACAGAGAAGAGAGTGCCAGGATGGAGTACCAATTAGCATTGCCTTGGAAAGATGGCTGGAGTGGCGAGGGGCCGGGGGAGAATGGGGGGTTGGGGGGGGGGTTACCTGGTTGTTTTGGGGCTGAAGCAAGGGAGGTTAATGTTGACCACAAAGAGAATAGGATAATTATCACAGGCATTGATGCTGTGTGCTCCTTCACTGTCACAGTTCTCCCGTGACTTTGCTTGCTTGCACACAGTTCCAAGATTGATGAAAGGGGCTGTCTGCTTTACTAAAATAGTTTTTTTCTGGGGTGTTGTACTCAGACATGCCTGGAGCATTGTTGAACTCATGAAAGCAGGGGAGAGTTTATTTATTTTGATAAACATTTGTTTTTTTAGCCATAAATAAAGTGTGTGTTGTTTAATTGCTCATTAGCTCTGTGTAACTCTTTTGTTGTGTATTAAAAGTGGGTGCATGTCTGGAAAAAGGCTATTTGGGAAAGTATATAAATGTATATGTGCTACATTGATTATCTGCGTGGCTGTGCTTTGTTGTGTATTTGATTTTATGGGTCATTCTGCATAGTGTGCTATTGTGATGCTATTGTGATGTGCATGCATCTATGTGGCCCCATTAAAGACTCTCCTTAAAAGTATCTGGATAATGCTACTTTATAAGTCTCAAGATGTCCTGGTAAAACTATCTTATTGGTGAAACTGCTTGGTAGTCAACTGAAATGCCATCATGTTTTCATCAGAACTTTATCCAGCACCACCTTTTTCATGTCCACTCCAAAGTAAACATTTAAAGCATATTTATTTTTAGAAAACTGAACTGTAGTAGTAATAATAGGCAGGATGTGATTAATGAAGGAAAGAAGGAAACAAAGCATGGGCATGGGGTATGGCTAGAGATATATATATATGAGAGGAGTCGTCAATAGATAGGCTGAAGAAATAGGTTTTTAGGTGGGACTGACATCCAATCTCTAAAACTGATTGAATTGCAGGATCACCAGCCGTAGAGGACTTAAGCTGCTAGAGGCAAAGAAGGTAGGCGACATAGGAAAAGCTGAGATGACCAGCTACCACATTGTTAACAGTCTCTTGTTTCATAAGATATCAGTGGAGCACATGAAGAACGGGATTCCAGGAATACTGTTGGTTTTGAGTTTTATGAATAAGTTTTGAACCCCTTTGGGCATGTAGAGGCATCCGGAACTGTTGGGAAGAAGCACTTACAGTAACTGAAATACTGTAAGTTAAAAGTAGGACAAAGTAAGATCAATGTTGTTCAGACTGAATAAGCAAGGCTGACATGGGAATCACAGGAATGGGTGAGGTTGAGGATGACAGTAATATTGTGGGTGAGAGGGAAGGTGGAGGCAACGCTGCCATCAGTGGATAGTGAATGATGCCCAGCTTTATTGAGGGTGGATTTTGTGCCAGAGTGGAAAACTTATGTTATTATTCAGTTTAGGATGGTGCAATTGCATTCATGCATTTACCAGAGAGAGAGAGGGAACCTTTAATGTGAACTACTGGTAGGTTAGAGATGGATGTAGATATTCATGTTTCAGTAGCAGTTTCATGCAGCAGTGGAAGTCATTACTGAAGTGGTGAATGAACTGTCCATGTGGAAATGTGGAAATGATGAACTTAGGGGGCCAGAGACCAGACACCCTCTGGATAGCATCAGCAGGCTGTGTAGTGTAGACTGTGCAATTCTCTCATTTTGATACATGAGATCTGAGTCAGTTCAGTGCAGTGTCCTCAACATCCACATTGGACAACCCCTGAGGTAGGATTTCATGATTTACTGTGTCAAAAGCTTCGCTCAGATCTAACAGAATAAGGTTGTTGAAGGTACAGTGTGCACGGCAGAAGTGAGGACATTTGAGATGGTGAAAACCAGATTAAAGGGGCTCAAGTTTTGAATGATTAGGGTTGAAGAGCAACAAAGCATCTCAGACTACTGCAAAGAAAGGGATGCTCAGTATAGGGTGACAAATGTTGAGATTTTGGAGGGACACAGACCAGGTTTCTCCTTTGGTGTGATGGCACCTGTTATGCAGGATGATGGGACCAGTCCTTGTAAGAGTGACAGGATAAGTAAGGTTATGAGAGAGGAACAAAAAGTGTTCAAGCCTTATTTAATGCATTTGGGAAGAGGTAAAGGGAACATGTTGGTGCTTTGAATAATTGCATACATATATATATAGTAGGTATTTGGGGCAGCAGGAGAACATCAGTAATGAAAAGGCATAGCGACAGAGATGCGTTGAGCAGACTGCAAGATATAGATCCTGGATATGTTGTCCTTGAAAAAATGGCGACTGGTTGCCATGGTGTCATTAAAAGGTTTCCATTGCTAGCTGACAGTATAGAAAAGTGTTTGTGAGCTTCTGTTAAAGTTGTTAATGGTGTTAAACAATTAAGCAGACGTTCCATTGAAAGAATCTCTGTATAGGCAGCACTGCTGTTTCTGGGCTTAGATGTAGATAGTGAGCTCAGGGGAGACCCAGGGGGAGGAGAAAGTAAATTAAATAACTTTGGTTTTCAGGGGGAGATGGTTGAATTGTGAGGCCCATTTCTCAGGTATGGTTGAGGCATGTGCTATTGGGAGGGCGCACATAAGGCATCACTGGGGAGGTGCTTCACGATTTTCTGCTACAGAAAGAGATGGGAATTTGCTACTGTGGCCTATTGTGGGGCTTTAAAATCAATGGTTGGATAAGGGTAGCAACAGGTATCGTACATTCTCAATAGCAGTCCAAAATAATTTAATACTAGTATAATAGTATACTAATTTAATAATAATTTAATAATAGTAGTCCATATATATATATTTTTTTTTTTTGTTAGCATGGATGTTAAAATCACCAAGTAATAGCAAATAAAGGGAAGGTGATGAGAAGCCACTACATAATCAGCTGGTTAATCCTGATTTTCAAGTCACTGCCTGTTACGCCCGGCCTAGGGTAGACCTGCACAGCATAAAAAAATGACTTCCCCCTTTTCCCCACTCCCAAGGTAACCAAGGCCACAGTATATGCAGTCCACAAGCGACTATTTATTTTAATATGAGGGTAGCATAAGCTTCAGGGAGAGCACTGCCAAAACAATAAACAAACAAATCAAAATTTTATTAATTAACTTCTCATAAAAAAAAAAAATAAAATACAGGCAGCTAACCTACCTCCCTAACGTTAAACAAGAGAAAACAAAATACCAGCAACAAAAGAAAAGGCTGCTCACCCCTACAGCTACCAGGACTGCTCTATGTACAGGTTTTGTTATACACAATCAAGAGAAAAACATTTTGCCGTCATTCTGCAAATTCTATGGTAATGCAGCATGGTCAAGCAGGGAGCCGGGGAAAAAGCGAAGTGGGCTGGCATCCGACCGAGAGCCTTTTAAAGGTGGCGCAATTTCTCTTCTGGCCAATCCCCATCCACCACCTGCAACACAAGAACCTTAAAACACACAGATTCCAGCCAATATATTGTAATTGGGTCATGTCACTGAAGAATTCCTTACAGAGAATGTCCTCTCAAGTAATCTGTCTGCAAAGGTCCTCTCAGTATGTAACAAAGTGGTCGAGGCCTGGTACAGCTTGGCCTTCTCAGCACATCCCAAACATAAAGTTTCAGAAACCTGCCAATGCATAGAAGCATTTAATAATCCCTTGGAGTGACTGTCTTTGTGCAGATGAATGGCAGCTGGTGAGTGGGATGCCGTTATCTCAGTAAAAAGCATTTGGGCAGCAGTGTGACACAGTGGCTGAGGAAATGGATTTGATACCCTTGAGCAAGGTACTTCACTTAAATTACCTCTGTATAAATCCTGTGGTGTAAAGTGATAACATGCAAAATGAAGCCACATACATCGCTCTTGATAAGGAATAATAAAAAAAAAAAACTAATGTAGAGTCATTATAGCTGGGGTATGCAAACCATGCAAATTTCCTGGTCAAGATGGCTGGTTTTAAAGGGACTGGGAGTGTGACACTGCCTTAAGCCTTCTAGCTCTTCTGTGGGACATGAACTAAATTTCCTTTTTTTTACTGGAAGCACAGGGGTAAGTATGGAATCATGAGGCTGCTCTAACCCTATTATTAATATTTCTATAAATGACTTACTGATATGAAAAAGAAATTTGATAGGAATGAGAGACAAAATAAATGAAACACCAAGCAATATTTTAATTTAATAAATTTAAAATGTAATAAAGGGTCAGACTTTCATAATAGCTTTGGTCCTTGGAATGGAGCTGTGCAAGACTGATTTGTCCCATTTTTGAAAGCCTCCTCTCCTGTGACAGAGGAAGGAGGTAGATCCTTCCCATATGTTCAGAAAGATTCTGTTGGTAGGTTGTGATCTATGACATTAAAATGCCCCCCAAGGGAAGTACATCATTTGAAAAAGCACCAGATAAAAGGTAAACTGTTAATTAGTCAATTAACCATTTAAATGCTATTGCAAATCATATTTACAGTGTGTTAATGGTAAATAACTCTCCATGGGCTTGATCTTTATCCACAGATGACTATGTGTGATGCAGGAGGGTCATCTGTGGGTTTTGTACATCCACCCACATAAAGCTCTTAGTTTGACTGCTGATTTGTGACATCTACCTCTGTGACATAAATTCACATGTTTAATCACTTCTCTTGGCTCCAACTGACCAGCAGCAGCAATTTCAAAAGTCATGCCTCCAAGTCTTCCAGTGTGTCCTTCCCAGGCCTTGCAAAAGGGCTGTCTCATGACGGCACTTAATATTACCCTTCCCCCCTCTTTTGAGCTGGAGGCTGACGGTGGCATTGGTTTATGGGCACTTGTCATGTCATTTGACGGGAGACGTAATGGCCTTATTGACAATCTGTCTCCTCTTCCTCTCAGCCGTCCAGGCAGTTCTGAGGCACAGTTGACAGCCTAGAGGCGGAGGTCTCTTGGATGTGGAACATGGTAGCCACTCACATTTCAGTAGTTCTGCTGCCGTCACAATGGTCTGCTATCAATTACGGCAGACCTGTAAATTGCCCATCTGCACAAACTGTGCCTCCTTATCGTTCATTACTGTCGAAGATCCCTTTTCATGCAAGATTAGAGTGCTTATTAATATTCTTTTGTACTGATTGTTCAGGGCAGCCTTATTTGTCTTCAAATGCTCAACTGCCATCTAAAATCCAATATGCAGTATCAAGTTATCTTAATAAAGGAGGAGCATCAGAAGCCCTTCCCAGAATCTCTGTTCTATTTTCACAGAGATGAATTCAAAGTATTATCTGTCATAGTAATTCAAACAAATGTGTGCCTGTGTTTGACCATGAACATGTACACACTCACACATGCTCAATGAGCCATTACATGTTAGTTTAAAAGTCAGATTTATTGTTGTTGTAAAATTTCATTTTTCAACAGCATTTTACTTCTTTCACATATAATCCATAATCACCCCACCCATATTGTCTCAGTATACCTCATCCCCAAACATTTGCACAAATTCTTCCTCCTTTTGTTCTTAAGAAAATGTCCCTAAAAAAACAACATGGCATTCAAGAAACAAGAGCAGAACCATTACATTGTGTATGCCCCTAGAGTATCAGATGGTGTAACTGTATGCATGTGGCTTTGCACTTTGATTTTAACATGAAGTGTAAAGGACGATGTGTTCAGGATTATTTTAATGACTATTTTATATCAATCAATCAGCAATTAATTTTATGTCAGTGAGCATTCAGATAAGTTAGTTATAGCTGAGTTAATATCAGCATTAGGGCTGCGTAAGAAATGTTTGTGACAGATCTGTTCATATGCTTGTTTTATGAATGATGTCTAATAAGTGGTTATGCCACATTTAGCTGAAATCTCTGCAGCCAAAGGCTTCTTGTAGTTATTGATGCATTTTGGCCCACTCCTACATGCAAAACATTTATAAATCACTGGGATTTGTGGTTTTTTGAGCATGAACTTTGCATTTCACCTACTACACACAGTATCTCAGTGGGGTTAAGGTAAATTGTTTGAGCGAACTATTGTTTTATAATTTCCAGTTCTTTATATTGGGAAGGACTGGCCCAGTTCTGACAAAATCTCAGATTTCTGAATTTACCAGTTTAGAGAAAACTGTAAAAATCAGGTCCAAAATGAGAAGTCTGTTTGATGAGATTACGCTCTCTGAAGGAGAAGTGGTGAAGAGAAAGACTATAGATTAGAGATTTGTGTTTTGGTGGTGCCAGACAGTGAGCTATAATAAAGTTTGAAATGGCAATATTGATAAAGCTGTTATTAAACAAGCCGACGCTTGCATATCGATTGGTAATTATATGCACATCAGCAAACACTGAATATGATACTCAAGTAGTGCACTTACAGACTATATTATTTTTACTGCATTCCGGTAAAATTGTGTCTTTGGGGGTTGGGGAGTATTGAAGAGACATTGAGGAAGTTTCTAAGGTGAAATTAAATAACTAGAAAGACTTCCTGGAGGCCCTTCGCTTCTGACTCAACGTATAATGCAAGTGCCATTTAGTAGACACTGACGATCACACTGATGTGCATTATATTGATGTGCCAGGATGCCCCAGCATCCATCACACTATATGCCACTACCTTTACACGAATATATGACTGCATTAGTACAGTCTTGTGGTAAAAACATTGGCTTTTCTAAGACTATTCTGCGATCAGCACAGCTCTTAACCTTCCTTACTGTCTAGGCAAGAATAAATTGATAAATAATCAGCCTGGGGGTATAGCCACATATTTGATTATCATAACATACAATTACTTCTCCTTATTACACCAAGGAAGTTCAAGGAAGTGCAAGGGCTGTCATGTTTTGTGTTATCGTGAAACAACATTCCACTTCAGCATTGCTCATTCCTGTAGTCAGCCAGACTGTGCAAAACTGTTAATTGGAGTAAGAATTAAATTTCTTCATTGTTATTCTTTTCTTGTTTCTTTTTCTGCTGGAGTATTAGTTTTTTTCTTCTTTTTTCTGAAAACACTTTCCCTTTTTCTTTTCTTCTGCAAATTCATAACATTGAGGTCACCCACCAGATTTAATTCGCATTCAAATAATTGTTTTTGCCAAGTCTGCCAGAATTCCTGGAGAACAGTAACCTTTTGCCATTCTGTACATATTTTTAACTGCTAATTGTTCCTTCCGTCAACACAATAATATCATTGTTTTATTGACTGTTGTTTGAATAAAATATAAAAATCAAAATTCCACACTGAAAAAGTTGTTGAGTCAAATTATAAATCCACCAATTATTCAATAAACATTTTAGGAAAGTGCTATTTGGTTTAGGTTTGCCGGCTCAAAATCCCAGCTGAGGCACCACTGCTGTTCCCTTGAGCAAAAATGTCAACCTGACATGCCTTCGTAAATATCCAGTAGTAGATACTGACACATAAGATGAAATCACTGCAAGTCTACCTGGAGATTGAAATTCATTGGGCAAGTTCATTACACTAAGTTTCAGGAAAAGTTTGTGAAGGTTTCCTGCCTTGTCATGTCAATCATTGTAAGTGCCCTCCACAAATATGGCACCCATGGTAAATGAGCAAAATGGACAGTAAAAAAGTCTTTATTGTTTACCCTTTTGATCTTTCATTCAAAATATTCACAAAAATCAAACCTTTAACTGTGGTAAAATAACTGAAAGAAACAAATCATTCTTGTCATAAAATAAATATTTTATCTCAAATTCATGAATACCACAATTGTTGGCACCCCTTCATTTAATACAGCCTCCCTTTGCAAATATAACAGCTCTAAATCTTCTCCTATAATGCTTAATGAGACTGGAGAACACATGGTAAGGGGTCTGAGACCATTCCTCCAAACAGAATCTCTCCATATCCTTCAGATTCTGAGGTCCATGCGTCCATGCGTTTGGAGTCTCCTCTTCAGCTCACCCCACAGGTTTTCGATGGGCTTTAGCTCAGGGGACTGGGATGGCCATGGCAAAATCAAGATTCTGTGGTCAGTGAACCATTTTTGTTTTGATTTTGAGGTGTGCTTTCTAATGTCTGCAAAATTCCCCAGCTGTGATCCTTGGAGATTCTTTGGACACTCAAACCATCCTCCTCACTGTGTGTGGAGTCAATATAGACACATGTCCTCTTACAGGAAGATTATTAACATTTCCAGTCAACTTCTTAATTATTTCCCTGGTAGTGGAAATAGACTTTTTCTACTGTTTAGCTATTTTCTTACAGCCATTTCTTGATTTGTGAAGCTCAACAACCTCTTGTCACACATCATTGCTGTATTCTCTGGTCTTTCTCATAATGATGGATTAAGGGGAGATGACCTTCAGTTATATTGCATTCATAAGAATTTCTTGGGGTGCCAATATTGTAGCATACATGTTTTAGAGAAAAAATATTAATTTCATTATAAGATTTAGTTTTTTTGTAATCACTTCAAATAAAGGTTATATTTTTTTGGCCTCATTCTGGCCAATCATGTGTTGCATGTACTACATGGATACTATGGGCTCTAATTGTGACATGTTAAGAGAAATGTGCATTTATAAACTGAATGACCCAGTCACATGTGAAAAACTACAGTGAAAGGGGTAATGATGAGGTGATGCAGTCCAGTAAGGCTATCTTCTTGGTGGCTGATGTAAAACTCATCTAAAATAATTGGTGCAAAAATGACTTTAGTACAGGGATATTTTTTATGTATTTCTGTGAGTTTTCCTCTACCAAGGCCAAATTATATATAGCGGTACTAAAGAAAGGGGGAATTAATTAATACCGGACAGAAGGATTCACCTTTAGGCAGCATGAAAATAAATGTCTTTTGCTAATATGTGTCATATTATTCTGCATATTTACATATTGGCTTGTTTAGTCTTTAGCATAAAACAATATAACAAATATAAGTGAAATACGTCTCTGTTTATATTGTTTGATGGTGATGCTTTCTTTCTACTGGAAGGTAATACTCTGCTGGTACTAATAATGCATGATTTCACCAACCAATAAGGCCAAACAACAAAATATTTGTATTTTAACACTGCTTACAGGTGATGCTTTCTGATTTCATGCAAGTACTGTATCAAATGAGTACTGTACCTTAATTAGCTGCCGACTTTTAGCAGTTCGATGAGAGTACCCTTTCACTCAGCCAGCAAAGCTCATTCATAAATAATGGGCATTCCATAATGAACACTACTAGTACATAACCATGAGCAAAAACAAGACAGCAAAGTTTTCTTTTGTAAGGTAGTACTGACACAAAATCAGAAGTGTTGCACATCAGAGCATTGCACATGGGAGCTGTGAGGAGAGAATCCTATTACCATGGGGAACAGAGACACAGAAAAGCTGGAGGAACATCATGCAGAGCTTAGATGTTAACAGGGATGAGCCCAAGCCTTCATTAGGCAAACTCATTGTGAGGAAGTGGCTCTGCCAACAATAACCTTTGTGCTATGCTCTGGAGCCCAGGAGCTACCAGAAGCCCTGAAGATACATTTTGCAGAAAGAAACAGCAGATGCAAATGAGAGAATATTGAAGATACCTGAAGCTGAGCTGCAGCTCTGAAGAAAAGCATATAGCGCATACTCCTCCCCTTGTGGGTTGTACCTTGTAGGGAAATACAGAGCACCATGTTATTCTGCACTCCAGTTGCTTAAATTTTTTACAATATCCACTGCTGCATTTGTTTTATTTTTATTATTTAGTTCATACACAGTTGAACAATTCTTGTGAACACTTAGCTATGTGTTAAAAGGCACTGTCATACATATGCAGTAGTGAACTGTGACTCTTGGTGAAACCTTGGCCCTCTGACTCCCCTTCCCTTGTCAGGGAAAAAGCAAGCTACCAGCCTAGCTTACTGTGTCCTCTTCTATAGTACTCCAAATGTTACCTCAAGACAATTCCAACTCTGAAACAAAAATTAAGACACTAGTCCAGTCATAGTAATGCAACAAGCAAACAGCATGAAGAGAGTGAAAGTTTTCATTACATTATGGTCATTTAGCAGACAATTTTATCCAAAGCAACATAAAGGCCCAACAGCAATGGTGTTCTTGCTGTGGCTAGACTGGGGCTTGAGCCACCCATCTCAGGGGTTTCAGTCATGTGCCTTAGACACTAGACTACAAGCTGCCCCAAATAAATAAATAAATAAATAAATAGGTAATTTTTTAAAATGCAAATTGTCCTTACAAATAATCACATCTTCACACAAGCTGTGTGTGCACTTCACTGAATATGGTGACATTGGGCCGGGGTGAAAAACGTATGACAGCCACCCCCTCCTACTACACAAAGTCACACATGCACAATTACGCAACCATTAGCAATAGACACTTACAAACCATGAACAGTGAACAGGGATCATGGCATTTTGGAACCCACCACCACAAACAAGCAATATTGCTAACAAATAATGTTATTAGATTAGCACAGCAGTGTATTAAATATATATGCTTTGGTTTATTTGGGAAAACAGATGTTATATAACTCAAACTTTTCATTAAAAGTTCATCTTGAAATCAGCATGGATAATAAATTCGTAACAATGTCTTCCTTACCAGTGGTAATATTACTTGCAGCTTCCATCGTGAACCAACAGGCTAGGTAGATAGTTTATCAGGGTTTTTTCCCCTTGCTAGCTTGCTAGATTTATGTCCCCCACAGTGAGCGGAACTTGTCATAAAGTTAGCGATAACAAAGCCCACCCATTAAGACGGGAAGATTGGTCAATATTACTGTCATTTGAAATTAGTCTTTCATTCAATAACTATTGCTAAGCCTTCTGTAAATTTATAGCTGAACCACCATTCACAGAGCTGAAAGCATAGCATTTTCTTCCCAGCAACAGGTGGAAAAATTCTGATGGAGAGACAAAGGGGCTTCTTAGAATACAATATACAATACAGTTGTTATGCATGTATGTCCCTCCAAAGTTTCACAGTTTCCCTCTCACAGACCTTTGGAGTATACCTCAAAAATGTACTCAGTATGCAACCTTCACTTAGTTATGTGACAATAGCTTGTACTCTGAGAAATAAGGAAAAAACTCAAGTTTTCATCTGGAAATACCATACACATCCTATGTCTATGAAAATATGGTGATATGTCAGACAGTGTAAGAGGGAGTGCGGGGATCCATGGCAATTGAAATAGATGAAGGCCTGGAAACATTATGAAAATCCTTTATGAGCAAGTGCCGTGTCATAGCCTAAGCCCAGACCAAAAAAGTTCTACACTGTATAATAATGGAAACATGATCGATAGAAGTGCAACAACCCATTTAATTTCTTCTCCCTACCAAAAAAAGAATAAAAGGTAGATACAGGACAAAAACATTATGGGGCAAGGTTTGTTACCTCAGTAACAGTAGTTGCTAATAACAACAGTTTTTTTTTTTTCTTTTTTAATTTGAGGGCATGTCACCAAACCACAGGAAGTCATATATAATGAGGAAACATAAAAGACAAGTTGCTGAAAAACAGGAACTGAATTAGACTAAAATAATGAGATGTCACAAACAAGACATGAGCTTAATTAGAGGAGACTGCTCAGCGATATGTTCAGAAGATGCACCTGCAAGCCTGTGCCAGGGAGAGCAAGAACCAATAACATTTTTACTATGGTTCTCATCCTGGAGGGCCATAATAAACATTCACCATGCCTCTTAATTGAAGGCATCAGATTGATATGGGGTCAATTTTGTCACGTTTAAATTAAAATTATAGGTGGCATATATTTGTGCTGTTCAAATACCAAGGGCATAGTCACCACAGAGTTCCTCATACTTGGGAAAAAAAATGTATGAAAGTACCTGAAAAGGGAAAAGAATTTCCCAGCATATCTATCATTTCTCAGATTACCATGCTCACCATATATTGACACAGCAAATCTTTTCTACTGATTCAATTAATTAGTTTTGTATGTTAATTTTCAAAGTGGAGAATGTGTGCAGGTTGCAAGGCGCATTAATTATTCTCAGTAATTGACAAATGGTTCCACTAATGATGTTGCCTTTTTACATCGATTAGGCAATTTCTGTCATTTCATGAAACAAGTTTTCTGCCACGTTTTTATTACTGGTGAGTGAGAGTACTTACCAAATGATGTTTATGAAATCTAGAAATTAATTGTAAAAATCTAAAAAAAAACACATTTTTAAGAAACCACTCTCCTGTATTGTCTACTCAATACATGTGCAATTATAATCTGAATGCATTAGCAATAAAGTTCAGCCAACAATATGTCTTATTGTTACCCAGTATACCTATGTCTGTGCTTACATACTGTTATATTTGTATAAGATGGAAAGCAATACTGTTTTTACAGGTATAGGAGCCTATTTTCGCTAGTAAGTGCGACATCCTTCGATTGATTTAAAATGTGCCATGACCGTAACGACACTCACAAAGTTATTTTTAGCAACATGTCAGCAGAACAACAGGGAAAATGCGGAAGCAAAAAGCTACTTGTGCCTCTGATGTAATAAAGGTGCATAGAAACACAATGTCTGGGGGTGTTCTCCGAAAACAAATCTGAGTACCATGCAAATTATGGGGTGCAATTCCCGAATTGCAATTTTTGGCCAAAATGAAACCCTTGCACTTAAGAGGACTAAAAAGCAGGTCTATTCAGAGCTCAAAACTTGAAGGTAGCCAAATAAATTGTGGTACATTGACTTGGAGATATTACCGAAGGGCAATGATGGTCAAAATTACATAATGACAAAAATAATTATTAATATTGGCTGAATTCAACACCTCTTTTTTGCAGTTGATGCCAGTACTATGGAATACATAATTGAAAGAAGAAGAAGGCATTACCTCCAACAACTTTTCAAACAGCAGCACTCCTTGAATATTCACGCATATGCAGAATTTCCTCTCTGCATTACTCAAGTGAGAGCACAGAACATAAAACAATGTCACACCTGACAAAAATCGGCGATTGCTGATTGGGACCATTTTGCAGCAGACATGTCACTTGCTAGTAATGCATTATTATATAAGGACAATAAATTAGCTGATTTTCCAATAATTTTAATCAAAATATTTAGTTAGCTTGCTAAAACAGGCCCCCATGACCATAACAGACCATAACAAGCAAGGTAGCTAGCACTAGTTAGCTAGATTGGATATTTTATAGGTCGTAACTATTCAAACAATAAAATACAAAACTATCAGTGCATGGTCTTTTCTGTCAGTGCTATGGTATGACTTTGATATCATACAATTCAGGGTATCCTTGAAGCATAAGAATGAGTGGGTCTGCCTTTTTTAAAGGCAGCGGTCTGGCGGAAGGAAGTCCTTGGAGTGGTAGTTAAAAGGGTTGATGTCACGGTTACAGTGATGATAATGAGCTGGAATGGACAGTTGCTCCGCTGCAGTTTCTAGGCTGTTGCTGAGTGGAGCCTGCCTCTCCTCCATCCTGCTGTCCATCCAGAGTGTACGCATCTCCCTCTGAATGGGGGCAAAGCCAGCTCGCTGCACTTGCAAGAAGAGGAGATCAGATGTCATGATCACCCTTCCTTGGCTTTGCCCTCCCACCTGTCAAAGGTTGGGTCGTGGAAGGACCCCCTCCTGCAGCCCTGATGTCTTGCAAGTTAGAGCAAAGCTTTGCCTTTCCTTTTCAAGAAACTGTCAAGCTGTTATTTTCCAGGTTTTGCCAAGTGTGTTACATTCTGTTGGAATTGTATTTAATGTAGCTGGGTGAAATATGTCATGCTAGCTACAGTGGTTACTGTAGCCTATATTTTTTTTATATTGTCATTTTTACCAGCTGTTGTTTGCCAGTTTTTGCCAAGCTCAATAAACCGCTGACACCCAGCGATCTTGTCCGCATGGTGTCTGCCAGAGTAGCCTCAATTAAGAAACTAGTGTTACGCTGGCAGATCCACAAATTTGCTCAAGTTGGACATGGATTTCACAAAACAGTACCACCGTCTCCTCTGGCATGAAATGCACCTTCCTCTGCCTTAGCTCATCCATGTTCTCTTGCGCGTGCTGTGATTTTATTGTATGTAACACTCATTATGATTGGCTGAATGCCAACGCCCTCTAATAGATATCAATACATTACTCCACCTATTGCAGATTGTATCGTGTGAAGGACCTCCAATTGTGAGTAGCACTATGGAATGGATCCGCCCAATTTAATTTATCGCCTTGAACTTGTGTCCACGAAAATAGCTTTGCATGTTTGCCCCTCCCATCAAATGTTGCCAGAACCAGGCAGTGACTGATTATTGGCTTATGATGTATGACTTTAAAAATAGGGCCCATAGACTGATTTTGTGACATGTATCTAGTGTTTTTAGAGTTGTTGTGCATTTGCTTAATATTTGGATAAATATGCTTAACAATCAGGGAAAAGTGAGGCAGGAATGTCTTCTCTCCCCTCTTGTACTTTCCTTAGCTGTAACCACATCAATAAGAGGAACCCAGTAGATTAAGTAAAGATTTGTAAAGGAACAGGTGCAAAAATATAGGCACATGACATGTTGCATGGATATAACTCATGTCCCCCATTAGAGGAACATATGATTCGGTTAAAATGAATCAAAGGGTAACCAAAGAATATAATGATAGGAACAGACATGATGGTTCTGTTTAGTGCTTTAATGAATAGGTCCAGATGGCTCTTTATGTGATGTTTTTCATCTCTTCAAATCATACCCAAATGTCATGCCTTGATCAGTGTTTCAGTTAAGGTAGTAACAAGTTGCTTATTTATTTTCTCCACAAAAACGTTCCAGATATACCAGGTGAAGTGTGAGACAAATATCATCCATTGTATCCATACCTGATATAAGTTCATCAGTCAGTCATCCCATCTCTTTTAAAAACAGATGTTGAAGCATACATTAAAGGTAGATATTTATAGATGCATCTGAAGTAGAATTCAGGCATTGAATCTAATAAATATTGTTTCATTACAGCCAATTGCACTTTTACACTCAAATACACTTAAGGACCCAGGAGTAAATGCAAGAACAAATGCATTTGTGTACATTCTGTAATGACTGTTATGACCTGAATGTCCACCAACATTGCAATAACAAAGAGGATGAACACTAAGCCACCACGATCATACAATCTCAATAAAATACAACTAAACTCATCCAGCTGAACATTTTGGAATACAAAAGACAAACAACATGTTATTCAATTTAACAAATAATCTAAGCACATATGAATAAGTAAAGCACATATAAGGATCAAATAATATACATACAAGAGGAGTTCTCATGGTGTCCTTACACAGTTTAAGGTGTTCATGAATGCAAAAGCTACGTAAATAATTAACGTAAATTAATTAATTTCTCAGCAGAAACAAATGTCACTAACCAAATTGTTATGGTTATAACCAAATTGTGTCTTTAATGTCCAAATAAATGTCCCAAAATATGCCCAGAGAAAAGTCCCTTGTAATGTCCTGAGAAATGTCTGAAGTGATGACATGGATGATCCATCTTATATCTTGGTAATATTTTAAAATCGTTGCTCGGCAATGGTCATAACATCCTCAGATGGTGCATCTTCTAACTTGGTATCATGGTAATTATTGGCATGTTAACTTGTTTTCATAATGACGGTCTTCAATCATCTGTTTTTGAATCTTCTAGAATCATTGCCTAACAGTAGCAGGACAAACTTAATGGCAAGATTAATGGCCACAGGTTATGGCACATTTTAAGTAAATATAAATCAAACTTTACATCCCTCTGAATTTAAAGTTATTTGTCATGAATAAATGACCCACAACCTTTACTTACAAAAGCTCATAAATATTTCAGAAACTACCTTAAAAATCATGTTGCAGTTATTGGTTGGACATCTTCATCACAGCCTATCCATTCCGGTGACAGAGGGAGCTTCCAAGCAATTTTCACAGCACTTTCTAAAGATGAAACCAATGCAGATTATAGCCATCACTTTGGCAGTCAGGACTGACGTGAATGCATCACATTTTATACATGCTGAAGTTCTTGGTACTCTGTGAAATCACCAAATGACTTGGCTACTTTGAAAAGAACCTTTAAAGATTTAGTCCAAGCTCCCTGGAGAAGTCTCTCATCTTGTCACTTTTAAAACATGAACATACTTCACTTACAACTTACTATGACAACAGCAAAAGTGCCCAAACATGTTTTTGGTCTCATACTTAATGGACTTTAGACCCTCAAGAGCTGTTCCTCCATTCAGAAATGGTTTTGCCACTTGGATGACAAGACAGGGTGGCAAATACATGAGCACCTTAGTTGAGTCTGCACTGTGAAGAAAAAAAAATCAGTCAACAATGCAATTTACTCAAGCAACTCAAATATTTTATTATTTATTTTTTAAACTTACATAAAATATATTTGCTACAATATATAGCTAATTCTAATTGTTTATTCAGCCAATTTCAATAGATACCTGACCAAAGATAAAATCTCTGTAACATAATTTCAAAAAGCAGCCAGTGAATTTCTCTGTGTTAGCAAGTGTAGGACGTAATTCTGAGTTTGAGAATCCACCTGTAATCCACGATGACAACTGTGTGCTCCTGCTTTCCCTGAATTGTGAAATTTACACTTGTAAAACTGAAACTAATCTCTCAACTTAGTAAAACATTTTAGACTCGTAAATTAATGGGGAGCATGGTTTTCCTATACAGTACTGTACAGTATACGTAAATATAGCACCGTCTTTGAATTTATGTTTGTTTATATTTACCATATATGCATGAAAATATGATAATAATTCAATATTAACTAAGCAACCATTTTATATAAGCAGTAACACACTTGAGGCTGTTCGATATTGAGAATATAGTAATGGCTAAAGGAGTTGTAAGCACTCTGCTGTGTGTCATGCTAATGCCTAACAAGGATCTTTAACTGTTTTCACTCATATAGCATGGCCTCTCATACCTTATTGCTCAATCCTAATACCAACTCAGATCCTTAACAGCACCTTAGCAGCAAATTGGATTATGTTAAATACTTGCTTGTTACTACTCCAGGTCCCAAACCAGCTCAAAGCATGGGGCATGCAGTGCAGCTCTGAATCATATGATCGGGTGTTTCTGCTCCACCATTACTTGGTATGTTCAGTGGGCTACACTGGCTTGACAACAGTTACCTCAGCCAAGCCAGGGAAAGATATGGGGTACACCATTTAAAATCATCAGCCTCATTGCTGCCTATCAGCCACTCTTGGCTGGCCAGGCACTTATGTGAACTGAGTACATGTTGACTTTGTGTTCCCTTGATAGCATAGTCAATATGTGCAGTGCCCAATTTCCTGCACAGTTCTTTCTTGGCACTGAAATGGTAACACACCTGCAGTGTGAAAAGAAGTGATGGGTAGTCGACATATGATCCACATGAGTCATGTGTTTACAGTTTATTCCTCCTGAGTTTGGGAATGAGGGGGCAGGTGTGCTGGAGTGGGGCTGATAGCTTTGGCTTTGGGAAGATAAGAAATAAGGCCAGACCATACAAAAGTGATTTGTCAGTAAACTCAAAAACTTTAAAAGCTTTGTTTTATCCACAATATGGCTTATCTTAAGTTTTCAGCTCATTCCATGTCAGTCATGTCAGTGACAGCAAACATCACAGGAAAATAGTGTGAAATTCATTATTCCTAACATCATCAGGGCTGTATCATTAGGAGTGAGTGCATATGAGAATTAAGAAGGCTGGGGAGAGGCACAATCCAAGCTTTAGTCATTTCTAACTCAGATTGCTGTAATTGCCTCTGTACTGTTCCCCCTAACAATGTACTTTCTTTGCATGTAATACAGACTACTTTGCTTGACTTTTCTCTGTCTTCTCTCTCTTTCTCATTACTCCATTACCAGTTATCGTCAGTTGACTCTTCATTCCTTCTAGTAGGAAAACACTAAGTAAAGGTAAATTCCTTTCAATGCGGTTGGTACATGCAACTAAATATCGCTAAGGACTTCACATTTTGTTATGAAAATTAAAAGGAATATCTTGCTGAATTAAATTTTTATGTGAAAAGAGAAGTCATGATGGAATTTAAGAACATTAATCTGTTATGTGAGCTATAATTTCATGGTGTTTTTTAAAGTTAACTGCAAAACTGAATATTATATAAGACATATAAATATATAACATATAACAACTCAGACATGCAACTACTACAGAGTGATAACACTGATGATTTTCAAAAAATGACTTTCAAAGAAAATAAATATTTTGGCTGATTTAACCCCTACTTTTCACCAGCAGGGCTGAGTTGGTTGTTGCCTTGTCAGTGTAAAGGATATGTAAAAACGATATGTTTGCTTCAAGTAGACTAGTGGTTTTAATTGGAAACATTATGTGTATTCAAAGACCTATTTTGTGAGCCAGTTATAAATGTTACTTGAAATTTTGAAAGCCTCAAATTACTGAGTTGTCAGATAATTCAGCTGTCTGTGGTCAGTTTGATGCATACAGTCTGCTTGCCCCAGCTGCATTATTTGAAAGGGTCTTGTGTTGTAAGTGGCATAGTTCATTGTTGAAATAGTGGCATAGCTCACAGGCTAAAGAGTGTAAAAGTCAGCTGCCTTGTATTCTTTCTTTCGATGATTACTTAAAAATACAAAGTGGAATTCAAATTAAATATCTTATTTAAAATTTATTGAGATAATAAAGAAAGTAGTAACAAAGTAGAAAACATATTTAAACTGTGGTCCTCTCTCTGGCAAGGGGCATGACAGAACAATGAATTTTGTGGGAAGAATAAACTATGCTTGGCTCCAAATTGCTGTAAGTCACAGCACACAAAAACAAATCAAAGATAAATAGATAATTGCATGAGTGGGATATATGACCTTTTTGTATAAAAGTAAAAAGCACAATTATGCCAACACATTTCTCTGCAGGCAATGCTTTACTATGCAGTTAAAACTCTTCAGATCTGTAATTTATTGAATTTTGAATGCAGAGCATTCCACGTAAAGGCTTCTTGGTATATGTATTTCAGTGGATGAACAATCACATTTTCTCCATCCAAATCGATAGGAGGAAGTTGCAGCAATAAAAGAAGGTTTATGATATTGGAGGATAAAAGATTGCCATACCCTAGACCTACCCAATGACCTTATTGAACACACTGCAAAAAGGCAGGCGGCATTGACCAAGAAACAAAGCTGCATCATCCATTGCAGAGCATAGAAAAATCAAAGTATGCTCTTCAGAAATAAGAGTGTGCATAAGGATATGACTGTTCCTAATAGAGGTTGAGTGATGGAGGATTGGAGATTGTAGCCGGCAGGTTGGAGATAATTCCCGATTTCCAGGGGAAGCAGGAATACAGTCCCCCCTTCCTGAGGTAATTGTATGAGCAATCATCCTGCAGAATCCTCCCGAAAGAGTGCAACGCTGCAGGGTGCAAATTAATCACTATGGAAACCCAGATAAATTGGCTGAATTAGTAGAGTCATGGGGAAACTGGGTGGCTTTTGGAAGTGTAAGTGAAATTACTTAAGGCAGCAATGTGTAACACTTAAATCAAGTGAATGAATTGAAATGTGCTCATCATGTTTCAGACTGCACCAAAAAATGAACTTCAAGGAACACAGGAAAAAATGTGACACATCTGTCTTGCTGTCCTTTATTAATGTCTCTCTCTCTCTCTCTCTCTCTCTCTCTCCCTCTCTCTCTCGACAATTTGGGGGGCAAATGAGGTATATTTCAATTTTTTTATTTTTGCTGCCTGAACTGAGTGCCTTTTTAAAGAAGGATGTTTTATGTTGTTAGCAGCTTTCACAAGTATTAATGGAGATTTCACAGATAAAGGAGTAAAAACCAGCAACAAGCCCTTATAAAGTTGATCAAAGTAAATTAAGGGGTGTCACAGAGAGATGCATGTTACTGACAATAGTATGATCTACAATAGTATGATCTTGCTGGAAAAACCTCCACTTTGTAGTGGGCAAGGGTTTTAGGTGTGAGCTACAGCACAGGAGGGCTCCTGATGATGTGGTGTGGTGAATTCCCTCTTCTTCCTTTGAGGAAGTCATGACCTTGTCAAATGGAGGTAGGAAGGCTCGCTGGACTTTTTGAGACCCCTCTACTCCCTGCAGAGTCAAGGGTCAGGGTGCCAGACAGAAACTCAGATGGGTACAGCTGGCCATCAAAAGGGCATCTTAAAGCCTGCCTGCAGTGGTTGAACCCGGGACATGGCTTCATAACCCCCTGGTATCTAGCTCCAAGCTGAGTTGGGGGGAATCTGACTTTTATACCTGCTCCTGAGACAAAGGCCCAGTTTGTAGTCCTCTTGTGCAATTTGCGTCTGTCAATGTCGGCACTGATGTCAACATTACTTGTTTCTAATGTGGTGCAATATGGCTGGTAGTAGCAATATCCTTAGGTCTAACATGGTCTCAGTATTTGGGAAAAATGCATAGGTGGTGTGCTTGACAGACACAATTGTTGGTGATGTGGTTTTCATGAAGTTATTGTTTTACATGACAGTGGCTTTCAAAACATTACAATAAAAGTTGCAAATGCATCTATCTTACCATGATGTATTATGTCATCCATGTAAACAAGTTTGACGCTATAGCATCAGAACCCACATAAAAAGTGCATGCAGATTTTAAAGGCAAGCCTTAACTGGATTACATTTACATCTATCGGCAGTATATGGCCCTCTGAAAAAAGGTATGAACACGTTGAACCCATCATTGTCCCCAGCACTTTTCAGAACAAACGCTTGGGCGTGTGCCTATACCATGGAGCATAAAAATGATATATAATAATGAAATATATATATATTACACATTCAGTTGATGATTGTATCATTTTTATGCTCCATGGTACATGATTGTTTCATGTAAAACAATAACTTCATGAAAACCACATAACCAACAATTATTGGTTAAGTCTGTCAAGCACACCACCTGTGCATTTTTATGGAACTATAGACAAAATTGCATTTTTTATTTAAATAACCCTAACACCTCAGTTTTGCTGTTTTATTGCCAAAGTGCAAATAAAATACCCGTGGTGAACCTAAAGATTCTACATTCTCCAAGAGTGGCATGAGGGGTTACATCTGATGGTTTTTGCTGATAGCTAAATCATCACATCATGGCTTCCTAGATGTGAATTATCAGTCAACTAATGTTAGTTAAGTTAAGCAGTTATAGATGGCAGTTTTGGGAGTATCTCTATCTAGCCAGCTAACATTAGTTACCATGTTATTAAAGAATCCTCCAATCCCCGCCCTTCTTTTTATCATTGTTAATGATACACCTGTGGATTAAAATGTTTTTCATGACACCAGATAATGTGAAGCTTATAGCACAATTTATTAGCTTGATAACTCACATAGAATCTGCAGTGCCTCACATTAGTAAGAGATCACAGTGATACAGAACTACAACAAACGTTAGTTCATGAAAATAGACCATCCTTGACAGTATGTAATCAATAAACTGCTTCTTTTTCATTTTTGTATGCACAAGCACCTGACACACTTGGCATTAGTATCTTTGAAATCTGTTGAGTACAGATTCTGATCATATCTTTGATGGTTGGGCTTGGTAGTTAATCGTGTTAGCAAACTCTAACCTTACTTTCCTTTAGCTCAGTTTTAAAACTTGGGGAAAGTTTTACCAATTTAATCACTCAGAGGCATTTGTCAAATAAAGGTACTTCAAAGACACTGAAACAGTGTTGGTAGCGTTTGTTTTCTGAAAATCAATGATTCCTTTAAAACAAAAGCACAAAAACACAGTGAACTTCCTTTAACACACACGTGCACCTACATTTTTTTCTGCAGAAAAATGTCAACCATCTTACATTTGACTATACAGTGGATCATTTTACTTGTAAAATGTTGTGCTTTGCTGAATCTTTACATATGTGTTTACTTAAAATTACAAATGGTCTCAAGACTACAATGATGGCAAAGCTATGAACTGCAAGATTGCCTTTGTAAGCTGCAAAGGTGTTTACATCACTAAATACACAGTATTAAATGAATGTGTGAAGTGATTGAGCTGTTAATTAGCTGAGGGATTTCAGAGAGGTTTGGAATTTGACTGTGGTCATTCAGTATTATGAATTTCTACAGAAGATGTATTTGGTGTCTTCATAAGTAAAGTCATCACAGTTAATATGTTCACACAGGCAATGCATTTTCATGTATTTACTAGACATAGATCCTTTACCATTGACAAAAAATGTAAGGAATTTACAATTACAATGACTTTTGTTTGTATTCCAGCACAATACAGAGTTTTTTTTTATGCCACTGATTCATATGGTTTATCATTGTCTTGGAAAAAGGGATGATACTGATGTTTCTCCTTTCAGCGTGTCAGCATTTGCTGCCCCATATCTGATGAAGCCTGGTACAGAGATCAGTTTCTCAGCAGCAGTCATGGGTGGCCCCAACCTGGCCAATCGGCATCACCTGTGCATGAGTGGCCATGACTATTTTTATTTCTTCTCAGAAGTAACTGAGCAGCCACTGTACATATGGCTGAGATGACCTTGCAAGGCCATTTTTTCCTTCCTGTGCCTCTAGTGGTGCAGCTGTCTCACTGCAAAAGTTGCCTGCTAAATAAGTCAGTGAGTCAGTGAGTGAACAGATTAGTTATTGCATGGAGAGATAGACAAGTGCAGAACACGGCTTTGTTGAAAGTGGCTTGTCCTACAGAGTAAATTAATTGTAAATACAATTAAAATGTATTTGTTCTGATTTTTCAGTTAACAATGCGACCTTCTGAGAGAGTTTTTAATGACATCTCTTTCCTACTCACATACATACAAACAAAAGTGGAAACACACTTAAACTATCTAATCTGAAATTAAATGTAAGGCATCTTTAATCATGGTGCTTAACCATCAGTCTTTATCAGACACAATAATGACAGGCTACACAAACCTTTCACCTAGAGGTGGAAGTATGACAAAATAATCAATTGAACCCTTCTTTAAAAGTTGTCCCCTTGAAGCACACAGAGATCAACCAAAGCCAAAAAACATTCCAAAATTTGAAGGTAATGAGGCACTGTCACAATCTGACGGCGTTTGGTGGGTGTAGTATTTCGCTATGTGTTCCTTGTCATTAGCACTGTAAATATTGCTGACACTGTTCAGTTTACACAAAACATTCAGCACTCACTTATTAGCTACAAGATACACAACATTAGCAGCACAGATAAACTGGTCCAAATGGATGCACTTGTTAAAATTTGTAGATAATGAAAATATGGAAATATAGATTGCAGTCTTTTAATATTTAATGAGATGAAAGGCTGAGGAAGTAGGGAGAAGAAAGACAAAAAAACACAAAAAAAAACGGCAGACACTAAACAGAGAAAAGCTGAAATATTATCCTGAATAAATAATTAAGCAAGGTTCATTATTAATTCATGTTTTTTTTCGTCTTACTCTTGCTATAGGTTACCCTTTATTTGAGTCAGACAGAGCACTGCTCCAAGGGCATAATGGTCTAAATTCAATCAGTACCTGTTCTTAACCCCCACTCACTCACTATTATTGGCAAATATATATATATTTTTTGCAGCCCTGTGACTTCAGTTATCAAAGACCAAATGCCACAAATTAAGACTAACTTAGGTGACATACACAACAATCCATCTTCAACGGGCTGAGAACAAAAATGGGAAAAGAGGTCAGTTGAGTGGGGGATTACAAAAATGATGACACCTGTGACATTGAAGGACAGGAAAGAGAACATACCCAGTGGCATTGCAGACACCATCATTCATATTAAAATGGTTGCATTCTCACTTTCCACACTTTCTTTCACCAGTTGCTATCACCACACTTTATTTAATTTCATTTTGTAGTGAATATGAAGTCTCTCTACACTGAAACTCTGATGTCTCACAGTACCAAGCAGTACGAGACTGACTAGTGCAAAGATGTTTTACAGGATAGAAAATTTCTGTTCTGTACATATTGATCTTTAATTTTTAGGATGTCTCCTGCAATCACTTTCATCTGTTTGATTGTATGTCTGTTAATACCTGCTTTTCATTCATGCTAGGTTGCTCATGCTATTACCTTACCCAAATTTTCTTATGGGAACAATACACATGCTGGAGTAATCTGTTTACATGATATCTTCCTGTTATATTGTGAGCTAATGCAGGGACACATCATTTTACATACTCATTCAAGTTAGCCCAGATGAAAGAAAAATGTGTATGTTTCAATTTTAAAACACAATCCTCTGTGCACCTCATTAGCTGATCACCTTGGATGATTTTTTTGCAAATACTAACAGTTTTACATGTATTTTTGTACACACAAATCTTTAGTGTGTTGACAACCTATTGTTCAATTTAAATTTACTTTACTACATTGCGACAAACAACAAACATGCTGAGTCATCCATATTTTGACAAATTCCCTTTAAAAATGGTTAGGAAGGGCATAGATGGAAGGTTGAACATTTTATTAGGCTACTTGGGAACCCCTCATTTTGACTTTGAAAAATTTGAAAAAAGGCCATCCATTTTGGAAGAGCTGGTCAATTTCTAACTTCTGGAGTTGTAGTCACTTATCATTCCATTTGTGCATCAATCAGAAGCAAGAAATTCATTTTAGTTCCTAGAAACAAAAGGCCTAAAATGGATTATGTGGACACATTTGTTTGTCTTAGGTGCCAAGAACAAGTTGTACAGTTTTCCTGAAAGAGGTGCAGAGATAAATAGCGGATAGAGGATTTTTCTCTCTCTCAAAAATCTAATGCAGATTTTAAGGCCAAAAACACCAACATATGTCAGATTGTTTCTGGTAATAAGGGAAAAAACTCACAGTTGATTAAATATTTGGCAAATCCAGAATGCATGCACACATGTGTGTGTTGAACTTAGAAGATATCTGAAGATATTTGTATATATATCTATATGGCCCAGTTCAGTGAATAATCAGTAATGAAGGGGCTACTAAAACAGTTGTGCACATTCAGTCATTTCATTGTACTGTCATTATTTCATATGCAATGTCTGTGACATTACATAATCAATTATACAAAAACATATATGTAATGGAAAATAACTATGGGGGAAAACTTCATAATGCTTACCAGCTGCTTAAGTCAAGAGTCAGACAACATCCACTTTTTGCAGTACAGAGTGGTATTTGCAAAATCTAGCAACAGTGTGAGCTTTTGGCTTTCACTTCTAGATTTGGAAGGCAGGCTTGTCTTTCAGCTATTCCTCTGTTAGCCTTTTTATTAAGTCTGGCCAGCTCAGGGTGCTGAGGCAAAATGTGACTGCAGTTGAAAGTTTTAGCCCTTGAATTCTCAAAAGGAACTGACATTTGAAAAAAAATGCAAGAAGTTGAAGCCTGAATCATTTTCAGTGACAGGGGAAGAGAGGAAACACCTCCTCACTCGTGGTCCTCTGTGTTTCTGACTCTTTTTGCATTGCGTCATTGGCTGACATAAAACATTTTCAGTGGCAGTTTTAGTTCTGCTTGATAGTATGAAAACAAGGATCAGAACAGAAGAAAATGTTAATTGATTTTTTTTTCCTGTCTTACACACTTGCTCTCACCTCACAAAATTGATTTTATCTATGGATAATGGATTTGGTGTAGGATCCATGTGCCTGGCTGTCAGACACTGTAAAAGAGAAAGAGAAATGTTTAGCTGTTGTTAGTTAAATGGGTAGCATTATGGGTAATTAACTGATGCAGAACGATAGGGATCCGGGTTCAAAGCCAGGCACTGCTTCCATCCCATGCAAGGATGGTGTGTCACAGGGAATTCTTCAGGAATTATATTCAACAGGTTTATAAAAACACACACAATGTAAACCAGATGTGAAATGTTTCCTTCTTCTTTGAACATTTTTGAAAAATGAGTTGCACTGGCCCAGTTCTGTAACTTCTGTATTTGTTGTGCATAGTCCTTTAAACATTCAAGTATAAAATGAAGGCTTAGCTTAGTAAGGCTTTACTATGTAATGATCACAATAAGCTGGAGAGGCTGTCCTCTGGAGACTGAAGGCCAACATACTTTGGCTATTATTGTAAAATAATGTAGACATGGATATAATTTTAGGCATGGAGAGCATTTTGGCAGACAGTATATGGTATCAGATGTCTCCCTACATTTATATAAATTAAACAAAAATAGATCAAATATAGAGGGCTTCTTGGAATGTTTCATCATTGGCCATGGATTTAATTACCACGGGGCAACAGTGAGGACTGAAATCTTGTCTTCTAAATTTACCTACAAGAATAAATACATAAAAAACACATAGTTGAGCAAATGCCACATTTATTTTTTATTGAAATTTTGATGAGCACATGCAGGATTTTAGTTATCTAAAGTTAGTATTAAGTTGTATCAGTATCCATCATATTGTGATTGTCTCTAAAATAACTATTTTTTCAGCTGACATATAATGTATTTGTGTGGTAATGATGGTTTTCCATCTGGAAATGGCTAGTGCACATTTTCTAAATACATTTTGTTAATATTTCCATGTTCCACAGGTAAATGTTGTTTTCCTCTGATCCTACATCAGATGTATCCATTCGTTTTCTAAATCAGACTCCCTGTCAAGTTGAGTGTTTCCATGTAATCTAATTCATGTTCTTGTGTTTTGTGTGTGTGTGTATTTGTGTGTGTGTGTGTGTGTGTGTGTGTGTGTGTGTGTGTGTGTGTGTGTGTGTGTGTGTGTGTGTGTGTGTGTGTGTGTGTGTGTGTGTGTACCTGTGCGTGTGTGTGTGTGGGTGTGTGTGTGTGTGTGTGTGTGTGTGTGTGTGTGTGTGTGTGTGTACCTGTGCGTGTGTGTGTGTGTGTGTGTGGGTGTGTGTGTGTGTGTGTGTGTGTGTGTGTGTGTGTGTGTGTGTGTGTGTGTGTGTGTGGCAAGCTATGATGAGAGGCCTTTGCAGCAGTTCACTACCCTCTATAACAATGCAGTATTTAATAATGAATTTGAGTTGAGAGTCATCTCTTGCAAAAATGTGTTTTATATTTATTTTTGTATATTTATATTTATTTTTATTCAGGAGAATGAACCTTCAGACAACATGAGTGCGTTTGGAAGAAGGTCATTATGATGTAATGAGTTGTATATTGGTAGGGACATTGATCTTGGGCTTGGAGTCCAGGGGGGCTGTGTCATGCCTCATTATTTTTTAGGATGAAGTGAACCCCCTGAAAACAAAAAGAGGGAAAAAAACAGAAGAAAGGGAAGTAGACTTGAAGGTGGACATGGGGACGGGGAGGGATGCCAGAACCAGAGAGCATGATGGGAGAGAAGGTACGTGGCAAATTAATACCTGCGTATACAACCGGATTGGACGGGTACTGGTGCTTGAGTGATGGGTTGTCCGAAGGTTGTTAATTTGTTATTAACAAACACCAATATTTGACATCTTATAATACTTGTTTATGTATACTATTTATAGCAGTCCATGGACAAACATGTGAAAACGTAGGAAATGCTGGGTAATCTGTGTAATTTTTGGCTTCTGTGCCTATAACCTTCAAATTTCTCATCACATATGTCAGCAAGTATCGCATATAACAGTCAGTTCATCCCTGAATTGAATTGGTTAATTACATTCTCAGCTATTTACCTCAGCTGTTTTACTGTGATCCCCTGGCATACAACAGCTGGTATGTGTTTCTCAGTCTTTGTTACTATCATCATTTTTCAATAATTTTCTTTGTTTTTTCTCTGTATATCATGTAATGCAGTAATAACTCAAGAGCATATAAATGCAACGCACAGGAACCACAAATATTTTTGTAATTCCTGAATCATGTCTCCATTTTCTTGCTATTGTGCTTAAAATATGTACAATGAAGGTGATGCCATATGATAAATTAGTTAGTGAAAAAAATGTGTGACAATTTCTGACTGAAAACCAGGGATAGTGAGTTGAAATGTACGAGTGAGTAAAGGGAATGAGTATTTTAGTGAGAAAGTTAGCCTGGAATAATGAATAAGAGGGTTTGTGAGTGAATTAGATAATTTACAATAGATCAAATTTTTAAAAAAGCAGGAGAATACATTCTGCAAAGAAAGAGTTGTTTGGAGAAGTAACCCCCATAACACACACTGATCCACCCACAAGGCATTAATCAAAGCAATCAATATAACATAAATATGGTTTTGTGTAATATTTTTTCAGTATGCAGAAGATATAAAGATCACAATTTTAAACATGTCAGTTCTTCCAATTATAGATAATCAGTGTTTCCCAGTTGACTACCTCCTCCCAAAAAATATAAGCATGTGTCCATCAAAGCAGCCAAACCATAAATCCACACTCCCAAAATAAAATCCCAGATTCCCTCAAGAGCACAGACTACAAGCACATATACACATCTGCATCCTCTTCTGTATTCTGAAAACAGTATATTTTAAAAACAACAATGCACACATAGGATAAATAATAATAATAATAATAATCATACATCACAGTTCTGAAACCACATATGTGGAATATAAGACATTACATTACATTACTGTTCTGAAAAAGCCACATATTACACTAACCAAGGGCCAATCTCCCTGGAATATAAAACAGGTTGTTCTTGTGTTGGACTGGGACTTGAACCACCAACCTCAGGGGTCCCAGTCATTTACCTTAGGTTTTGAAAAACAGGATGTAAAACGGATGTAAAAAGAAAAAGAATCAGTGACAGTTTATTAGGAAATGATAAACGTGGCAGCCATGCTGAAGCCTTCCTTGGGAAGGACCCTCTCAAGTGTAGGTTCATACTGGTAGTGAGGAGAGAAAAAGACAGAGAAGTCCATGAACCTCAACATGGCTATAATTAACTACCTATCGCGGTTTAAAACAATGGCATGGTTTTGCCCTTTAGTGCAAAACACAATGATTGGCTTAGGTTTATAATGCATTGACGGCATATGGCAGCCATGTTTCCAGGTTTCAGCTGCTTCATGCTCCCATCACTTCCTGTAGGTATGTTGTCTGCCCCTCCAGAGCAGTGGCTGCAGGTTCTGGCTGTAGCTGTCCAAGGTTCTGAAGTAGTAGTAGTCTGAACACTGTCAATTTGACCAAGAACCAGATGGGACTTTTTTTAAAAAATATTTATTTGTTTTGTTAGTGCAGAACTATACAAATAGAGACTCACATCTATTACCTTTTATATTTCTGTTTTCTTATGTGGTTTACATACCACCAATAAGTGGTTTGTTTTGTGCATATACTTGCCCCTTAAACTTATGCCATAACATTTTTCATATATATATATATATATATATATATATATATATATATATATATATATATATATATAGTCAATGTCAATGAGATGAGCATCTGCTTTGTCTATCAGACCAAAACTGAAGACAGATCATGCAGGTTCTTAGTTTCCTGTCAGATTCCCTATGGCCATAAACCATAGTGTCATGGAGGGAAGTCAGCTCCTCAACTATCTTTAGGTTCCTCCTTGGGCAGGTCTTTTTCTGTGGATTATTCAAAATAAAGTGATTGGAGGACATAAGTTTCATTATCAGGTTTTTTTTTTTTTTTTTTTTTTTTTAGGCACTTGGGAGAAGACAGAGAAGAAGCATGCTTCTGTAATGAATAAAAAGTGTCTTAGTGAAATTTATGTTAGCTGAAATAGAGTGGCATGCCTTGAGGATCCCCAGTTTTCACCCACCTACAATAGAGGTTGCTGCTCTCTTTTAGTGTTCCTACATTCCCTTTCATAATTCCGCCCCCAACGGGCCCTAGTGAATGAGTGGGATAATTGGATTTCACATTTATCAGTGACTTCACAGAACACATGTGGCACTTGTGCTATGGTGTGCATGGAGGGACACACAGAGGAGTTCTACATGAATTCAAAAATACATTTCCAGGTGCCCTGCACCAAGTGCTCAAATAGAAAAAAAAAAAACTCCCAACATATTTTTTCTTATTGATATTCTTAAAGCTGTTATGATATTCTTTTTTGTCCTTTTTTACAAGATAAAATACTAAACAATCTATAACACTCTGATAGGTAACAACCTCACCACACAGGTCAGCACCCAACACGTCCAACACAAGATGAGCTGTTAAGGGATCTACTCTATAAATGCTTTAATTCTGATCAACAGCACACATGAAACCATAGAGCATAGGAATACATAAAACACAGAGGAGAATTAATGGGGAAGGGATAGCTGGGAGAAACATATATGTATACAGATAGATAGATATATATACATATACATATAGACATACATATAGACTACTTCAAATAAAAACAGAAAGTAAGATGCTAAAATGAGTACATGCTATCATCCGCAGTAAAAAAAAGACTTTCAAAACCATTATCAGTTCAAGTTCACCTTGCCCAATTCTTGCTTGACTACAGCCACAGAATTTTAACTAATAGCTTTGTGTGGAAGGCTTGAATGTCTTCTTTTGACACTGTGACAACGGGAATGTTTGACAATTTACTGCTAGCCAATTAAGACTAAACTCTACACAATGCATTCCTTTTCAGAAATTGTCAGGTGACAGGTGAGGAACCTTGTACTTATGCATAGATTTAATGGTGCCACTACTTATCTAGGCAGCTCAACTAAGAAATCAATTCTCATTTGCTGTGATATCTTATGAAATCGAAATTAGGGAATAGACAGGATTAAGTTTAAGTAAAAGCAGATGATCATATACCTTTATTGCATTGAACAATCACCATGAATCCCATTTACACTGACCTGGTATTATTACTTCAAATCTCACAACAACAACATTCAAGACAAAGCGTCTGCATTAACCTTCTAAACTCCTTTACCATGCCTAGAACATCTTCGGTTTGGCAAATGCAATAATGGTACAATTTTGTTTAATTTAATAGAGGTCTGTCCTGTCATATCCACGTTTTCACATGAGTAGATACTGCACTTTTTTCTGGCATCACTCGATGGTTCCTCTACCTTAAATTTTTTGCATGTTCTGCGCTTGGATAATTTAACATGTTATCATCTTTTTTTCCTTGGAGAGAATGTCACATGTTAATTTTTCCCTATTTCCATAGCTGGAAAGGTGTTGAAAATAGCCCATGTATTGTAATAGCCATTCCTTGTAGGCTTCAAAATTTGGCACATGGTGAGAACTCCTCAGAATAGCATTGCAAGGATCTTTTCCAGGATGGCTTTTAATGAAGTGAGATTGAATGTTCTGGCCCTAATGGATGGGGCTGCTGCTTGACTCATGATGGGTGCAGATGAGAAGGGAGAGGAAAGGCTTCTGATGAACAGTCTGGGAAAGAAAGGAGGACCAATGTTGAATGTTGTGCTTTTGAAAGATGCTTGGAAAAGTTATTGGGTAAGTGTTCATAGTCAAATTTCCAACAATGATAGTCAAAAAAGGCTAAAGCATTGACGTGTGTAAAGTTGAAGCTGCAATTATGTTGTGATAATTATTTTAGTATTTAAAATCAGGCTTTAAAAAATGTGAAATACTTGAATGTATTACAGATTAACCTCATAATTCATACCAGAACAATTTACTGCCACTAACCTGAAATCATCATTTGACCAAAAGAAAAGAATTACATGGGAGAATATGAAATATAATTGTTTATTTTTCTAACTTTATTTATTTATACATTGTGCATGTCCTAGGTATTTCAATCAACATTTCTTGAAAACAGTACACCACATGCTGATGAAAACACTTTTAACAAAATCACAGGCTACCATACTAAATTCCAAATTTAATTTTATCTGTGGTTCTCTGTGTCCTCAAAATTATTAATGAAATTCATAACCTCAGCTTTTACTTGGTGTCCTAGTTACACAAAAGCATGGATTCAGTGGTCACCGAAATTAAAAAAAGGGAGTTACCTAACCATACTATTGTAAACCACCCTTAATGTGTCTTCCCTCTGTACTACCTCCAGAAGAGACTGACCCTCCAGGTTACAATAGAAAATGTAACAAATGTGTGTGTTTTTTGTATAATTTGAGCCTCCCATAAAGTGTGGGATTAGGATTTGCAAAATCTACCATGTGTAGACCTCCCTAACTGCTAGTTGTATTATGTTAAGTACATTCAATCCTTCATCCTACACCTCAGATGTCAGAAGACCGTAGGGTGAAAGTATGTTAAAACTGGGTGAAATTGGGGTTATTGTACAGAGAGACAAAAGATCTCCTGTTGTGGCAGTTACTTGTAAGTATTTTTGTGCTGCAATCAACTCTGAGTTCTGATATGGTATACTGCCATTAAATTGCCTTATCTATTGAAGTAACTGTGTCATTTTTGTATATGCACAATGATAGTCTTGCAGGATACCTGTACTCTGTAGTGACATTGAATAACATATGGGATATGCCAGTATGGTGATAATGATCACCCCACTCAAATTCCTGTGGCAACACTGAGCCTGACAAGACGCAAATTTTAGACACTTGTGGTTGGAAGGATTAAGTCAGACAAAATTCCAGACTCAAACTGGTTACATAGATTTGTAGCTTCTCTTTCAATGGTTATGGAAACGTTGTGAATGAAGGTTAATGTTATACCATCTGGGAAGTGGATTACAGCATGTAACTTAATGTACTAAAGCGAAAGGTTTACTTGGATATTGGATTCATAGTCAACACATCCATAAGAAACTTCATCAAGTATTCATTCAATATCTGTGGTTTGTGGCATAAATGTGTAACAAGCTGTCACAGCAGATAATTGTAAAATAAATGTATAAAAATACCCATTTATTGCCATGGATATTTCTGGAATTTTTGAAATCTCCAGGAATGTATATTCTACTCCTCTGTAACAAATGACATAAATTCTGAATAAATGTTTTCTTAAAGCTGTTATGTATTTCCCTCACCCTTATTATTATCGTATGCTTATTGAATCTAAAGTGCTATGAGCATAGGTAACCCCTTCAAGTAAACTGTTATCTTCAAGTAAATTTTATCATTTGAATCAATGGAAAGTGAAAACTCATATTCAGAACACATATTTTGAGCTTTGTTACAACCACACAATTTAAAATTCAAATTAAAAAGACTGTCTGATCTTCCCTCACAAATTTTTTGACTACACATTATAAAATGCCTATACATCTACATATCTGCAATATGTTTCTAATAATATGTAACGGTGGGCCCTGTAGAGAGCAGGGTTTTTTTATTTGATAGTAGAGTCTCAGCTGTTTGAACAGTAATGATTTTAAACACACAGCTAGAGGCACACATTCTGTCTGTTTGGGATATTCCTTTATATGGTGTTCCCGTACATATAACAGCAACGAATAGTAATTGCCATGGTGATCCAATATAACCAGAATAACCACTTAGAACATTTTTATTATTATTATTATGCAAATGTACACACTGACATTTGACATTTGCTAAATTCTGGATTTATTTTACATTGTGTGTTTAAACAGAACATTGAACATGGAGCTGTATCCTCTCCTTAAGTTTTGGCATCTTTAAAATATATAGCTCCAGTAATTATAGATGTAGGCCTGTATACAAGTAGTTGTGTTAAGAGGCTGCTGCTGACCAGGAATGATTTTAATTTGTTTGCAATAATTCAGCTTGATCAGCTCAATGGATTGTGGACATACACAGCTTTCTTCTCACATAATTGTTGAAAATGTGGAAAAAATAAGAAATGTAGACAATACGATTTTGCATGTTTTCTATCATTTGTATATTAGGAGAAAAAGAGTTCATGCGGAATGAAATCAATTTTATTTTCGCGCAAAATGGCAAACTGAAAACAAATTTTATTTGAACACACTTGAAGAAAAGAGAGAGAGAGAGAGAGAGAGAGAGAGAGAGAGAGAGAGAGAGAGAGAGAGCTTGTTCTTTCAAGCGCCGTGCGTCTTTAAGAGGACTGGAGTTCGTGTCTCTGTCATATCATCAGCGGTTACCGTGGCTGCGTGTACGCTATAGAGCAAGACGTACTCTGGAACTAAAGCAACTGGAGGCAATACATATTGGAGCTATTTTTAACGGGTTGAGGATATATCACCAACTGGATTGTCTCGCGGCGAAGATGGAATCGCGCAACCCGTCTTGGACTGTTACTTTCACAATGTTCAGTGTATTGACATCTGCGCTGGCTGCCAATAATTGTAAGTAATTCTGTGATAATTCGGAATTGGATAAACACTTGTGAGAATGTTAAAGGCTATATGTCGAAAAGAACTACAGTCCAAGTCTATGACTTACCCTGGCATGCATTTGCGTTTACCATGCTATTTTTTCAATGTCTAAGACCAGCCAAGTGGATAGTTGATTCAGTAGGTAGCCCATACGCTATTGCAATTCTTCTGTTATTGTCGCTATTAAAACAAGTACACTATCGCCTTTTAAAGTCAAGTACAATATCGCATATCTTTATATTTTTGTGTGTATCTAAATACTACCTAGCTGAGACCTTGTGAGAATTTGGGATGTGGCCAATCAAAGCCTGGCAATATTTCTTCTGATCTGCAAGCGTTTGTTTTATTCTGAAAATGACACCTCACCATGTTTATGAATATAATTTCCTGATTTATAAAACCAACTTCAACCGTTGACGCTACGATGCTTTAACATCCTTAAGAATGTCATGATCAGGGGTATTTTCAAATGATCTGGTCGGGAGAATTTAACAACCCATCACACAATTTTAAAATGTTGCGATTGAACCTCTAAGGTGTTGACCAAAATATCTTCTCGTGAGTCATCCTGTATTCATAGGAGTTAACCAGCACGAATTATTAAGTTTGTTTGTGCATATGCCTAACTTAATGTCCCACATTTGTTATACATGAGAAAGATATACGCTGTCATTTGAAAGTCATATTTGACTACAGAGTGCATTGAAAACTCGTAGCTTCGTTAGATTTAACATGCATGAACTCCGTTCTAACCCTGAAATAAAACGGACCTTCCTCATATATTTCGTGCAATCTGCTGACTCCTTTCACACTAATGTCAAACATCGTGTTCCCCACATCTCCATGCAAATTCCGCACGATGACAGCACGCAAGAAAATAACTCAGGTTCCCTAAAATCAAAATGTGACTCTCCGGAGATTTAAAGACTTTCGCGCTTTGAAATCATCGTCAATAGAGGTCAGTGTTCCCTTCGTCTTAGCCCTAGTTAAATTTCTGCTCCATGGCTAAGGGAAATCCAGGATATCGCCTAACTCGCAGATAAAATATGAAATTACTCATGCGAAATTACTCTGCACTGATTCTAAAATGCACATCAACCCGAAGTGAAATAATTTGTGATAAGGAGTTTTACTTTTATATTTGGTTAAGGACACGGCAAGGGCAACATACTGTGGTATCAAAGCCTTTAGTTGCTAAGGCAAACAACTTTTTCTCAAGTGATTTGCTTAGCTTTTAGAAATATTACTTTGAAATATGTTGGTGAGTAATTAAGTAAATCCCTAGAATTTCCATTAATTCTTGAACTCCATCTTATTTCATGTGCCCTAATGTGTCATTTTTATAAATTGTTGGTACATTTGAAGCACCCTTTCATTGTGATTTTCTTTTCCTTCTAAAATACATGGGTGCAAGGTAGAGCCTGACAACAGGTGCACAACATTATTCTCTTCTTTTTGCTTTATGCCAACACCTGCTGGTATTGTTTCACACATTACATTTACAAGCCATTGTAGTGATTAGATTGTATTTTAGTGGCCTACTGCAGGTCTCCTTCATTTAAACAAAACATTAAAGAGTGTTTCCAGGGATAATCTTAGTGTCAGTGACAACAATTTAAATTTGAGTTCTTGTGTGTATGCCTGTTCCCTACTGTTGATGCTATTGGAAAGATGATGGGACAACAACACACATATTGTTATGTTAGTCTAAATTGTGCTGGCTGTTTTGTGTGACCAGTCAAAACAGTGATCTGTTTCAGCGCTTGTCAAGCGTTTTCTCCTCTAATGGTTAGAAAGAGGGTACGCCCCGTTACTCAGGCTTGGCCGGCTTGCCAGATAATCTGGTGGCTGTGTGTGAGGAAGTACATCAGTTTTTACCCTCTTGGGTGTAATTGTCTGTTCACCAGGCTAGCCAGGGATGCAAAGGGGCCCGCACGCGTCTCCAGTCCCAGAGGGTTTGAAGAATATGCGCTTCTCATTATTTACTGCCAAATGCTACCTGTCAAAAGACAATAATCGGAGAACTTCCCTGTTGCATGGATTTTACCTACATGGTCTTCTCTCATGGAAATAGATACCGAGAGCTGCACCACATGTGCCTTTTCCCACAGCACTCATAATGAGCTTCTGAATGGTAGCCGTTATCTCTCATTTGTGTATTCATTGTCTTTGGCTATTAGGACAGCTCTGAAAACGTAGGTTAGTTTAACACAGACTGCGTGGCATCTCTGAAATGATAATGTAAGAGAACACATTCTTTCAGCCATACCTAGCCACACTTGATGGGAATGAAGGAAGGGAGAAAGAAAGCAAATTAATGAAGGCAAATTAACTGTCGTGTCAAGTATAATTATTGCATATTCCGGCTGAATTATGCTATGTTCGAAGGGACAGTGCACTCAGTCAGTTAACCAGCAGAGTAATGTCTGACAATCAAAAGGTATTGCATATAATCATCAGTGAAGTCAATGCCAATGTATATATTTCTGTGTGGTAGAACATCTCCAATACACACCAACCAGTGACAAACCCTGCATTTATTAAATTGTTTCTGGAAACAATCAATACCAAAATTATGTCTCTTTGTGTTTCCCAAAACAGACATTTGTCCAGAGAGCAATAACTTAATTTTCATCTCATTACAAAACCCTGTTATACTTTAAATAAATAACAAAATACATATTCTGATATATACTATTTTCAAATATAATTCAATTATTAAATGCAAAAGATAAAAATACAAATATTTCTTTATTTCCTATTTTAATATGGTATTATGTGGGTTTTTTTAAGAATATATAATTATACATTTCTTGAAATCTCAAGTCAGTCACCTTCTTTTTAATGTGGCCCTCAAGGAAAGGTCAGGCTGCAAAGAAGGTATATTGTATCAGATTGTATGTTATTATTTCTTTTGCATTAATGTGACTTTGAGGTACACATATTTGTGAAAATGAAAGGTCCGTTCTCTGACTTATTGCAAACCAGGCTGTGGTGCTGATTACAGAACATGTTTACTACTGAGCTACATCAGTTACATAATCAAATGATAATACAGGAGGTCCTCAACTTACGAATGAGTTCCGTTCCTACGACTCGTCGTAAGCCGATTTTTCAAGTAAGTCGGAATTTATACCTAAATTATACCTAAATTAACACACTGTACACACAACACATGACACAGTACTAAAAAACTAAAAGAGAGAATAATTTCTCATCTTTATTTCTGTGGTCGTATTTACGAACCAAACTGCTTACGTCGAAACTGGGTTTTTTAAGTAATGTATGGGAAAGCGTCGTAAACACGAAACAACATAACTCGAGACCGTCGTAACCCGAGGACCTCCTGTATAAGCAAAACAAACAGACATACAGTGAAACGGGAATTTTACATCCATGAATTATCTATACAAAAATACACTTAAAAATGTCATACACATAGTTTATGATTTGAGTAATCAGTATGTGATTTATGTCCAGTATTAATACCTTGGTAAAGTAATTAACGTTATAATATTGGATTGGCGGGGCTAGTGGCTTGCTTTATCGTGTAATCGTCACGTTGTTCCTGCTGCCATCAGCACGGCCTGTAATTAGTTTTCTGTCCTCATTTTAATTAACTGGGACAGGATTTGTCCTTGGGTGCAGCGTGCTGCTCCAGAGAGCCAGGGCAGAGCATCTTTCAGATGCAGGCACCTTGCCCTCTACCAAACAAGATTTTGTTGTCATCATAACTGATACGCCTCTTGCTTTCTGTCTCACCGCTGCATTGTGGTTATCAGTTATCAGTTGCTCAGGACCAGCGAAGCTCCACTTCCGTGCTAGCATTCATCAAGTAAAAATTCTGTGACACTTTTTTGTTGCTCTTGTGTCTGGTGTGTGACAGTGTGTCTGCAAGGAACTGTTGATTTATTTTGTATGTCTACCTGTTTAAATGTTTGGTTGTTCTCACATTGGTTTTAGAAATGTTAGTTTCTTCAGTGAAGTGACCATATACCACAGAGATTTATATTAGTCATATTGTTTTAAAGAGAAATAATCTCTGCCAGTACAAAAATATTTTCTTGTGACCCAATGGTTATAAGATAATGATCCTGACACTAAAGTTACAATAAATGATGTATGGGAACTTAAATGGATAGTTAAAGGGTTAAAACAAAAACATGGAAGATAGGTATCCCAAGGTCAGGCTTACTGGTAGTCCGCAGCATTGAATCCAGGGGGCTAAACCTGTTCCATGTGGAGGATCCTGGGGAGGAAAAACACACAAGCTTTAAGACAATACAAAGCACTGACATTTGCAAAAAGAATAGGAACAGTCCTTTTTGTTTTTCTTTCAAGTGCTAATAATAATAATAATGACAATAATAATGCCCAGGCAATATGATTGGTTTCTCACACCTGTGAAAAAGTACCCTGAAATAATGTTCAATAAGCACTATTATAACAATATTAATTGTTGTCATACTGTACAATCCCCAATCCATCCAGAATGACTGATGATCATCAGGAAACATGCCAAGGGACATCAGTAGTCAGAAATATGCATTTTAACTTCCAAAAACAACAACAGTTTCTAATATGGTTATCCACTGTTCACACATGAGGACTACTATGCTTCTTTCATATGACACATGTTTGTACCCAGCGAAGGACAAAAGTCTGACAATGAATGAATGAATGAATGAATGAATGAATGAATGAATGAATGAATGAATGAATGAATGAATGAATGAATGAATGACCTACAGCACCGAGAACCACAATGCTATTTTAAAACCATAGGAAGTTCATTTAGGAAATGCCCCTGAAAGTACAGCCTGTGACATACTCCAACCAGGCATCTGCGTCCAGCTGCACGCTGCTCTGCAATCACCACTGCACAAGTGGGATATGTCCCATTTTTCCCTTTTTTACTTTTTATGTTTATTTGGAGGATAACTCTGGTACAAGTCCAGCTCGCCAGGAGGAGCTTCCACTGGGGGAAACGCTTTATTTCTTGTGAAATCTACAGCTGAAATCACAGCAAGGCAAAATTCTCCAGAGGAAGACATCTAGGCATTGTCTACATTGGATGGTTGGTTATTTATTTATTTATTTATTTATTTAACCTCACAGAACATGTAGTGCATAGTTGGTTTCCTGTGTGCAGGAATGGCAGAGAAAATGCACTCTGCCAACTCTCATAGCCAAAAACATCAAATGCTGCATTGAATTGGTCCTGAGGGTTAGGGAGAGCTTGGTAGATATTGATACAGAAGTTTTCCTGCACTGATTAATGAAATAATGTTCAGTGAAGAAATACAGACAATATAAGATGCACATAATAGATTAATTTTTTTAATGCACAATATTTTGTTCAATCATAAAATAACAACACAGTGGACATATGTTTTTGGAAATAGCAAGCAGGTATAACCCTCTTAGCAATGTAATTTTGGAGATAAACTATTATATGGTGAAACCCTTTGGTTTACTGACATTAAATGAGGATCATGATTTTACTAAGGCAGCATGTTCATAACCCTGTTCCCAGGTCTGTGGTTCCAGATAAGATGATATAGCATTATGCAGACAGAAACCCATTTCTAGATATACTGTCCTCTGGAGGCAAATATTCTTGATTGTATGTTTTAAAGTTTACCATATTTGCTCAGTACTGTATGTCCAAACAGATTATGTCAAAGTGATTTATTTTCTTTTTATTACATTATGTCTTTCATAATTATTATTACAATCTAATTCAAAATAGTGTATTTAAAGAGCAAAATCATAACTGCAAGATGGACAACTGTTTTGAACAATCGGAGTGATTTTTTTCACATTGTAACTTAGTTTCAGTCAAAATATCAGATGCCAATGTGTTCACCCTTTGGGATATAACATTCTTTACAAAAAAGCTTTGTTCATTGAGTTAATGTTGAAAGCTAGAGAAAGAGAAATTCAAGAAATTGCCTCAGCTCTTATAATGTCCTTTGCATTGACAAATTGCAGTGAATTGCATTAATGAGTATGATGGTTTAATTTTGTGTAGCTACTTCAAGCAATATGTGATCATATTGCTTGAATGGGTAATGATTGCTGAAAATGCATTCTTTCAGAAAGATTATTTTATTTATGTACAGCCTGCAGATTTTAGCCTGCAGAAGCTAAAATCTCTAAATCTGTCCTTTCCCCAAGTATGTTTTTACCTTTTTGTGTTATGGACCCTGTTTGATAAATTCAGTGTTAGCACAACCCACAATTCCATTTATTCTAATTGTTCACACAGTGATAACATTCAATCAATTTTGTGAAGTATATGTGCTTTAAATAGCAGTCTAGCCCATATCCATGTATTCCCTTATGGTGTTACCAGCAGGAGGCTAGCAAGCAATTGTTCTCTCTGAAAGTAAAGAGATGACACTAACAAGAAAAAAGAGGCAAGAGATAAATGTGTTTAATTAGTAATGCCTAGGTGGATGGTTGTTTTTTTTTCCGTTTGTATCAACTATTCAAAGTTATGGTTCTGTTTTCAATTTACATTTTCCCTGTATGTACAGTCATACAGTTTGAGGTCTTTTTCTAATTTCATTAATTTGTTCATTTGTTCATTCATTGATTCATTCTCACTTTAGACATGCCTAGTAGTAGGGGCAGCCTATAGCCTAGTGGCTAAGGTACATGACTGGGACCCATGAGGTTGGTGGTTCAAGTCCCATTTGTTCATTCAAGGCCCTTGGGGAGATTGGCCCTTGGTTAGTCTAATCAACTGTAAGTTGCTTTGGATAAAAGCATCAGCTAAATGACAGTAATGTAGTCTGGCATTTTAGGAGAGCAGATAAGCATTACTGCCCTCTCAGGAACACACACCCATCTGCCATTCCACGTCATTTACCATCCACAAGCTGAGCTGTGCATACATTGAGCCGAGCAGCTTAATGTCTTGCACAGTTGGTGTAGACAAATGACATCCATAAAATGACAGCATATACACTTTGGTTAACAAGATAATCCTTCTTCCTGCCCTTGATCAGCTTCAACTTTCCAAAACAGCAAGGGATATTATTGTATTGTTCTTTCCTATTTTAAGAAGTGACACTTCTCACGCCTCCATGAAATCTGTTACTCAATGATAAAATAATTTATTAAAGGCACACTGAAGTGATTGTGTTAACTCTTACACCGTGTATTATAGAATTATGCTTGCAATTTTTGACATAGAAATTCAAGGAACCTTCCTACACTGAATTTGCACAATTTATGTAAACACTTGTGCTTCTTCTGTTTTATTAGAACCCAAACAAATATTTTAATTTTTGTGTATGAAGTTTAAATTCAGATGCATTGTGTGCAAGAAATTTCTAGGGGAGGTACATTTCTATGTATTTACTCAAAAGGCTGCCAGATTTGTCAAATAAATCAAGCTTGAAAATGGTGTGTGTGTGTGTGTGTGTGTGTGTGTGTGTGTGTGTGTGTGTGTGTGTGTGTGTGTGTGTGTGTGTGTGTGTGTGTGTGTGTATGTGTGTATATGCATATATATATATATATATATATAAACAAGGCAACTGCACTGTGAGCAAAAAAAAAGAACAGAAACACCTCAACCTTGAGCTTAAGCTCAAAATTGTCTTTTTATTTGATTTTGGAGAAAAGCCAAGAAATGTGAAACACCAGGTGGCTTTCCAATCATACACATCAGTGCAAAATTAATGCCAATTCTGTCAATTTCCTTGAAAATGGCAAAATTGGCAGCCCTAGCACTGAAAAAAGGTTTAGACTTTTTTAAACACAGTTATTTATTCATTTCCAGGTGCGAATTATCAAAGCCCAAATGGGAGATAATTAAGGAGCAAAGCAAGGCAAGTAATTCCAATGGTTGATTATGAATAATTACATTTTGAAAACTCTGTTTAGCATCAGGTAATCCCATACACTGACTAATCAATAGTTGCCAATGAATAAGACCTAAAGATGTACATGTGTTTATTCGCATAACTGTCATATTTTCACATTGACTACATATTTAATATTTGATTTCAGTAATAATTAACAGTAATTCGGCAGAATTTATGCTATAAATGTATATACTGTCACCACAGATGGATGGACCTCTACACAGCGATGACCTATAGTGAGTAAATAGATCACAAAAAACACATAGTTTCAAGCATGAATCAATGTACACAAAGAATCACACAGTTCCTGTCTTAATGCCCTCATGCCTGAGACTTGACATTTGGACTTATTTCTTCTTAATCTTTCTGGTGTTGATAATGAATTCCACATTTCCATTCTGCTGGCCACCAACTACAGATCAATCATGTTTTTTAGAGGTTTATTATTGGCAGCCTCGACCTCATGCCACTCATCATTTGGCTCATGCCACTGATTCATTTACCATGTTACAATGCACAGTAGCTCTAACAAGATGCACATTGGAGCATACATATTTACACACTGAAGCATAAGTATTCTTCCATTCAGAATAAAGGTATGTGCCACTTTATAAAGCTGTAATTGATCTGATGACAGTATTTGCATCGATTTGCTACTGGGAGACTACAGCTAATGATAATCCCTGTGTAAAATACATCCATTCACATTGTTGAATCTGCAGTCCCCCCTTAATGCAAAGATGTATAGTCATTAGAAAGCATAGAAGTGTGAAAATGTAGTGAGGCTTGGCAGTATGGATCACAAACAAGCAGCCCACTGGAGTCTGCTAGTGTGGGCTGGACACATACCACAGATTAAAGCAAAGTGCTGATGAGCCAATTTGTTAGGGGATTTTAATGAGGAAAAAGGTACCACTGAGGTCTTAAGGGGGAACAGACATCAAAAAGTAAATTGTAAAAACAAGTTTGTGATTGATACAAACAATCTGGATGCCATGCTGCTGCAAGGTTCAATCCATTCAAGCATTGATGTGCAGGGGACTCATGGCCCAGGATTGTGATGCATAGGTGGTCACTTTGATTCATTTATTTATGTTTGTGCAGCCAGGGAGATCAGCTGACAATTCCCTGATTATTAGCATTGACAACCTGGGCTACGGATCAATCAGAAGAGATGGCAAGAGATTGTCCATCAAGGGAGTGTAGGGATGAAAAGATGACAAGTGGTCAGGCCAGTTTGGGGGCAGTTTGACCAGGACACCAGTCAACACCACTACCGTGATCAGACATGGTTGCTTCACCTGTGAGCTTGGCTTGTGCAACAATCAGGAATATTTGTCATAGATAATAATCACAAACTCGTTATATGTGTAATCATCCCATATTTTAATCTGGGATGATTATTCATAGAACAAGTTTGTGATTAATGGCAATGAAGTAAAATGATGAAAAAATATTCAAGCATATAAAAAACCTAATTCTGCTTCAAGTTGTTACTCAGAGTTAAGAACAATTCACCATAGCAGAGGCTAACATATGCTCCAAACCCAAGCCACCCACTTCCAACTGTATCTATGTATACTGTCAAAGTATTTTCTTGCTCTGATTAAAATATACAAGAAGTTAGTTGAACCCAGTGCCTAAAACTCATGTAGAAGTCCACTGCTCCTCAGGGGCCTTGCTGACGTTGAGTCTTTTATAGTGCACAATAGTCACACTATCACCCTTTGAAGCTGAGTAGGCTAGGTGGAGCATTCCCTGCTCCCTCAGCTAAAGACACTCCTTCAAGACGGATTAGTGGAGGACTCGTTGGTGCTTGGCACGTCGAAAATGTCAACATTGACATAACCTTTGTGCTGATAGCTCGAAGCTTACAGAATGCAGCAGAGGTTATCACTGTTTATGTGTGGGATGAATGGAAGGGAAAAAAAACACTGCTCTGTTCCCCAAGGACAGTTTTAAGGACAAATTCCACTGCTCTCTACTCAAGCTCACCATCGGCTTGTGGCTGCTTATTGACACAAGCACTTCAGGTCCCAGAATCTGTATGGTCAGTACACCAGTTAAGGGATGACTGTTAATTATTGGTATGTTTTTTTTTGTCAAATTGTGTGATAATGGCTAGTTTTGTCAGCAATGAAGCTTGCTTTGTGAAGCAATGCAAAACAGAATAATAAAAAAAGAAAAAGTAAAGTTCAACCACACAGTTAAACTACTGTAGAGTGTTGCCTTTGATTATGAGGAATATATTTAAATAATGATCATAGCAATTTGTTAAGTCTGTTTTTATTTTGTTTCAGTTGGGAAATTAGCCCCTTCCAAACCTAAGAACATATGGCTGTAGGGGATAGGATGGGAGAAATTCTGGTTACTATATGTTTAGATTAACAGTGATTTAGATAAACAATGTTTTGCCATGTGATTTCACATAGTATTTATATGGCCATCTTAGTGACAATTATATTTTTCAATAGTACAATTTTATTTCCAACCACTAATACATTTTTTTGTCAAAGAAGTACTTGGAAGGCCTGGAAATAGAGAAGGAGATCACATACCACAATGGTGCTCCAGGAGTAAATCACAAGGCTGAAATGAGATGTGTTTAAACTAAATACAGCTTGGTCTTGGTTTTCAAATAGTATTTAGTATGCTATCAAGTTTGCTTGATTCAAGTGGCTGAAATAAAATGAATCAAGATACGAGATGGGTACATGAAGCGGTATTCTTCTCTCCTTAAGTATTGGCATCTTTAAGCTACAGTAATTATGCATGTAGGCCTGTATACAAATATATGTGTCAAGAGGCATGCAATTGTTGACTGCTGCCAACCAGCAATGATTTTAACTTGTTTGCAATAATTCAGCTTGATCAGCTCAATGGATTATGGACATATACACCTTTCTTTTCACATAATTGTGGAAAATATGAAAGAAATAAGAAATATTGACAATATGATACAATTGTCAATTGTTCATTTTTTCCATCATTTGTATATTAGGAGAAAAAGACTCAATGTGGAATGAAATCAATTTAATTTTCACACAGAATGCTGAACTGTGAAAACACATTTTATCTGAGCACACTTGAAGAAGAGAGAGAGAGAGCAGTTTAAAGGAAGCTGTTTAGGAGACAGGCTATAGCAGGCAGTTTAAGTTTGCTATGCTGCATGAGGCACCAAATAAAGAAAAAGCATATGAGACTCGTGCATTCTGAACTGTGTGATGATCTAAACAGCAGATTATATATGCAGTTAAATGATATACATAATACATAGGATGCAGGTACCTCAGTAATTGTAAATTAATACTCAGCAGAAATAACTAAATGAAAATGTGTATCCAATTATAAGGGAATTTAATGGCTTGAATCAACATAACCCATATCAGCAAATGATTTTATGTTGGGAAGCATAAACATTATTCTGTAAACTGGCTCTGTTAACTGTATAAATTGGCTCTAAACTGACTTCAGAAGTTAATAAAGTTTTTAGCCCCTCAAACAGAGGGATGCTAGCTGGATTTTGAAAATAACTGTTTTTCCCCTCTCCATAAAATGACAAATTAACATGCTTTTATGTCTCTAAAGCAGACAAGCAAAAACATGTAAATTCTGTGCTGTAGTGACCTATGCGTGTCTGTTCTGATTAATGAACAATTTTAAATGTTGATTGAAATGAATGCTATACCATGACAAAATGATTATTTCAATGATCAGTTGAGATATATTGCATTCATGTTGGTTTTGATGCATTAAAGATAAACCAAAGTATGTTTTTTTAATATGCATCACATCGGTGAGCCAATCAAGATCTGCAAATCAAAATTATTTGTGCCCAAAATCAAATCAAAATCAAAAGCAGTTATTTCTTGCTGCATCCCACTGAATGTTGATACCATATTGTATTCATTGACTGAGAAACCACACTGGCCATTTTTAACAATGGTGAAGAGGTCATGGGTCTTTAATAACATGCCGATTTCAGCTTAATATCGATAATTAAAATTCACAAGATCTAGAGGACACTTTTATTTTCCCTCTGAAGTGCTGATTTCGGCACTAGTGTCATTATGCATTTGCAGTCAGGGGATGAGCTGTGTCACCATGGCACTGCATGGTCTCGCTCCTCAGTTCAGTGGCTGGAGGGAAGGAGTCACTCCCAGCTGAGAATGTGTGCTACAGAGGGCAAACCCTGGGTCAGTCTGAGAATGATAATGATGAAAAAACTAAAGCATATGTGGATATGGGTAAAAATTCTCATGTTAACAGAACAGATCAACCATTATCTAGAAAAATGTTCACAAATATATCCATTATTGCCAGTGTAATTGTTAAGACAGTATTATTGTCTTAGGATTCTGTTTTGTTCATTTTACCCTAATTTGTTACCCTTAATTCACTATTTGAAAAATATTCAGTGGTAGTGATAAGATGTGGAGTATGAGAAGAAATTAAATAAAAAAGTGATTTGCCCTTAGATCTTAATGAAACTTTCCACCCGATGGTTTTTTGAGGTCTAATTTAAGATTGAAATCTTTCAGTCCCAGATCACAAGTGTAAGTAAACCTGTATCTTAGTTCTGTTTTGGTTTTGCTTTCATTTTGTTTTACTTCCTTGTTTTCCCCTGTCTCATGTGCCATGTGCTTGTGTTTACATTTCCCTCATGTCTCTGTTCTGCTCCCTTGTTACCGCTTGATCGTTTCATTGATTCATTGTTAGTGTCTGATTGTCTGATCTATTTCACCTGCCAGTCAGCTCACCTGTTCCCTGTTTCACCTTGTTAGCTGTTGCATTTATATCCCTTGTGTTTGTTTACTTGAAAAGGCATCTTTGATTGAATTTTGGTGAGAACAGGGGTCAGAGCTACGCTACGCTACGCTACGCTACGCTAGACTGACTGACTGACTGACTGACTGACTGACTGACTGACTGACTGACTGACTGACTGTCTGGAGAGTTTGAAGTGGTCATGGCGGTGGTCTGGAGTACTCCTGCTGCATTGCCTCATGGGTCCAGGCCAGTGCTCTGGGTGCTTGCTTTATGGCACGGTGTCAGTGGTGGGTGTACTGGGAATACTGCTGCATACTGGCTAATTTCATGTCAGCAGGCATCTGCTGCACAGATGCTGTATGGGCTCACTGAGATCTACAGTAAGGGAATCTGCTGTTATCACTGGCACACCCAATGGGATGAGCTGTCCAGGTGATTAAGATTACTGCAGCTATAAGGGATTTTGTAGTATGATGATCAGCTTTTATTTCAGGCTCAGTTGCAAGGATGAGATGTCTTGCGTATTTAAAGATCAGTGCACCTGTTAGCAAACCCGGGCAACATTGTTTCAAAAGGGTACACACCTGGACTCCGAGGGCAAGCTATGCCAGGGTTCTAATTGTGGTGTCTCTGTCACTTTGCATGCCCAAAGTGTACTCAACATTAGCCCTCTGCAGAAGGGTGCTGTAGTGTGCTCTCATTGCCTCTTTAGTCACAATGGTTGTGCCACCAGTGCTATAGCTACCTGCTGTGCCATGCAAAACCTGTTGCTTCTCATTCACACCACATCTTACAGTCTATACTTTTGGCCTGGCAGGCTTACATATACAGCCCCTGGGGGACTTTTCAATGATCCTGCAGTAACAATGCCAGACAGAAATGTGTGACTTTGCAAGTTGATGATTCTTTGCTTGTGATTCTCAATATTTGCATTCCAGTGCTCACACCTATCTCCCTCCCAATCCCCTGGCCACCTCCCTTTCTCCAGCTGCTGTGTCAAATTCCGAGGCAGGTGATTCCATTAAGTAATAAACACTGGAGTTGTTTTCCTATGCTGAAAATAAAAGCACCTGCTCTTGGTCTACACCACTCTGCTTCACTAATAGGGACCGTTTCTCCCAGTTGTGAGGCAGCATGTTCTGCCGATGCACAATTGTTTGGCTGCGTGTAAGATGACAACCAAAATAAACAATGACGGAAAAAAGGATAGAAGGGACAGAGAATGAGAACCAGAAATAATGACATAAAGTGAGTATATGGATGATCCATGCATACTGGGGAATGTAAATTAGAATAATTGTTTCAAATTGGAATAAAATATTTTGTTTTTTTGGTATTGATTATACTTTTTTTCTTAGAATTTTGAGTTCACAACTATTGACCAAAGATCATATCTCTCTTGTAGCAGCAGCCAGATTTGTCAGTAATATTTCTGTAGTACTGCTCCCCAAGCACTTTACCAACAGTACAAAAAGAAAAAAAAAACATATTTTTGGCCTTATAGCTTATTAGTAGAGACATCAGAAGAGAGAATGACTCCAGCCTGGAATGAATAGCATCCCAGACAAGGTTCATTAAATGGAGAGTGGACAAAAAGGCCAAGATGTTGGAGAAGAATGGTCTTGAAGCCAGACCCCTGCCTGCTCTGGAGGCACTCAGAAAATTCTTGTAACCCTGCATGTTGTTACAGAAGAATTCAAGCTGCTTGTTGTTGCTGAAGAGGAGATGTTCTCTATTGCTTTCATGCAGTGCCCATCAAGACCGAATGTGTAAAAGCCTCAGCTGATGTGTTCTGGTCACTGTTTAATCTCTTCTGCTGTGTCAGAGGGGGCACAGTAATGAGCTGCAAAACTGAGCTCTGGTTTGAGGTAGAATCCTTGTATGCTATATCTTTCTTTAAAAAAGATCAGTTGAAAGAATTTGAACTGCTGAATAGACACAGAGCATCCAAGGGACCTACTGGAGCATCAGTGCTTTCTTTCATGATTGCACTTAGAGGAAAATTTCTGGACAGCTGATCTGTGTGTTATGTCCCAAGATCATTAAAAATAATGATGTAAATGCCTTCATTGACCCTGAGCTGAACTAAATGCTCCACTCTGCTTGTGTGTGTGTGTGTGTGTGTGTGTGTGTGTGTGTGTGTGTGTGTGTGTGTGTGTGTGTGTGTGTGTGTGTGTGTGTGTGTGTGTGTGTGGTTTTTATGGAATAGTTATGAAACACATTTAGTGGGATTTGCATACTTTGACCACATGCCTATAGGTTACAAGGAATGCTATGCTATGCTATGCTAGACTGACTGACTGACTGTCTGGAGAGTTTGAAGTGGTCATGGAGGTGGTCTGGAGTACTCCTGCTGCATTGCCTCATGGGTCCAGGCCAGTGCTCTGGGTGCTTGCTTTATGGCACGGTGTCAGTGGTGGGTGTACTGGGAATCTGCAGCGCTGCATACTGGCTAATTTCATGTCAGCAGGCATCTGCTGCACAGATGCTGTATGGGCTCACTGAGATCTACAGTAAGGGAATCTGCTGTTATCACTGGCACACCCAATGGGATGAGCTGTCCAGGTGATTAAGATTACTGCAGCTATAAGGGGTTTTGTAGTATGATGATCAGCTTTTATTTCAGGCTCAGTTGCAAGGATGAGATGTCTTGCGTATTTAAAGATCAGTGCACCTGTTAGCAAACCCGGGCAACATTGTTTCAAAAGGGTACACACCTGGACTCCGAGGGCAAGCTATGCCAGGGCTCTAATTGTGGTGTCTCTGTCACTTTGCACGCCCAAAGTGTACTCAACATTAGCCCTCTGCAGAAGGGTGCTGTACTGTGCTCTATAGGTTACAAGGAATAGGTTACAAGGAATCTCTTTCACAGCTATTTTAATCTTATTTTGTTTATATTCAGCAATTTTAAATGTATATTATTATTCATCTCATAGACAAGGCAATTTACACATCAAAATATTTGTACAATGGTACAATGCATTTAAAATATGCTTTGACATTTCCAAGGCAGCCAGTAAAACATCACAACAATCACACAATGTGACATCTGAAACTGATGTTAGTGTGCTATGGACTTGTATTACGATTAGTCCAATGTGTAATGCATGTTTACTAGAACAAAAACGTGCAATGTATCCTCATGGTACATGATACATGTCCTACCAATTTCTGACCCATTGTAGCCTTGTAAAAATAGCTATATGTGCATCTTATCAAAAATTTTGCTTCACATGGGAATATATTTTTCCTTTCAACAGTTTACATCAATGAAAAATTGGATTGCCATAACATTTAGTACATTAAATGTGTACTCTGAGTGGGATAGCATCCTGGAATGAAAAGTGACACACAGACAATGTCAATGAAAGTAAATGCACTACAGCTGGCAATTTGAATGTAAAATGCATTTATGCCATTTATGTGTAATGAAATGAATTTCAGCCTAATTAGATTAAGAACTGTAGGGACTTGCCGAATCACAAATATACATATTTAGTGATATTCACATTTTTGCCACCAAATATTTCACTCTTGCAACTATCAGATTTCCATTCTTGCTCACATTAAAACAGCATTCATCAGACAGTGAGTATCTGTGCTGTGACACAATCCTGAAGGAATGCCCTCCAAAGGCTGTTTAAATGTCAGATGTAATTACCCGTTTGTCGTGTTCCACAGGCTTTGGTTCCAGTCTGGACTTCCTCTGGTGTGTTATAAATATTTTCACAGCAATGTTAAAACCTTTGCAAATCTGGGGCAAGTGCTTTTCTGCATACCATTGGAAAACACAGGCTTTAATAATATAAATTCTATTAGGACAGCTTTCTTAAGTCTAGAGTGCATAGTGACTATTAGGTCTTTAATTCCTGGTGTGGGGGAGGGGCATTTTCTCATTCTTGACTGATGTGCAGACAGAACAGCTATCTCTGACACTCTAAATCATCCCAATATGGTAAATTAATAGCAAATGGCTGACAGCACATTCTGGGATTGTGGCATTGAACATTGTGCATTCAAATAAAATTGGTTTTCATGGCAAGCTTAGGGGATGATATTGCTGACTAATGCCTGAACCCTCCTGTGTGAATATTAATATTTAATTCTTCTTTTAAGAAAAAAAATCTTCTTCTTTCTTTGAAAAAAAAACATAATCTTTCTTTTCAAATTAGTTTCAGTGAGTAACTGTGGTTAGATAAGGGAGGCTGAGAAAATTGAAGCAGAGGCGTTGTTCTAAGCAGAGCCTGTGTGCACTTTCCTGGGGGTGAAATGCCAAGTGAAGTGCTGAGTCACCGGAAAGGGAAGTGGCTCTGGATAGGATTAGGGAGCACTCCAGACGGGCTGCGCCGCTGCTGTGGCTTCCTGTTCCAGACCACACTACATGTGCATTTTTTACCTTTCCAACTGAAGAAGGCCTGTTTTTCTGTTTCAGAACGTTTTACTTCATTAATTTTCTTATAATAATAATAGTACATGTATTTTTTTATTTTTATTTTTATTTTTATTTGTATTATTATTATTTATTTTAGTAGTTGTATTAGTATTAAGGTTGAATTTCATTTGGGGTATAAAATGTAACCACCCCAGCCAATTAAATCCTCCATCATAAATCTGAGGTTACCAATCAGAGAGCACACAGTATATAAGAACAATACATATTTTCTTATATGCTTTAAAGTCTGGAATTAAGACTATTAAAACAATATGTATGTGATTGAATAAGTTAATGATCTAGAGCAGCCTCCCTTATATAACCACAGTTACTATGGTCTGTTCTCTTCTGGTCTCAGCCTGCATGCAATCACAATGAACACATGCAGCGAGGTGATGAGGTAAAGTCTTGCAGCTATTTCTTGTTTCAGTACCTGGACAGCTCCTCTTAGAAGAGCTTCATTTCAGAACTTGGATAGCTCCCTTCAGCAACATTCCAAACTGTAAAACCCCTGTGTGGCTGTCTGATTTTAACTACATACCATACAAATAATACAGAGGAACTGTAGACTATCTTCCAACAATCCACATGTCCAGTTTCATAGCCTCTACTGAACACATACGAGTGAGGTGAAATAAAATGAAGAAATATGCACCTTCTGTCACCTTTGAACTCAGTTTGGTCAGAAGAAAAAAGTGTTGATGACAAGGTCAGAACTTTCACATTCACACCATATTCACTCAGAGCCATTTTCACTCTATTTTAACATCCAGTCAGGTCCTTGAAAGTGGTCACTACAGACAGGTCATGGTTTAAATATAGCTGCCCCCCATCAGCCCCTGTAGGGTCAGACATCACTCTCTCACATGTTTATGTTCAAGGTCACATTTACATCTATGTGACGTAGAATGGCATCTGATGTCCTATCCTATCCAACACAAAAAATCAGTACTCCTTATTGGGAATATCATCAACACTTGGCAGGTCTGTAGGGTAGCTAGTTCAGCCTCCCAGCATTCAATATTTATTTCATTGATGCATGGTAGTAACACCATAACTTGTACACTGCAAAAATAAAAAAAGAACATTAAATGAAAGAGACAGACTAAACGATGTTAATAGATTAATATGACAACCATGTGTTTTGTTTTTTTCTTTTTTTCCAGAAATGAACTCTTTTCCCCGGCTGTTTCACTGTTGACTCATTACCAGTTTCACTGTCATTGTGAATTCTCTGTGATGTAGGTCACATGAAGGTCTTTAAAACTCATCATCATTTTCATTCAGTCATATGCAATACATTTTTTGTTTGTTTATTGTTTTGTATCTTATGCAAAAACAGAACAGAGAATGCATAACAACAGCAGGTGCCTTTTTCATACCCAGTAGAAACCTCTTTTCCTGCCAGAGTAGAGAAAAGGACGGGAATTCACTTTATGCACTTTGAAATGACACTTTTGCAAGAGAACATAATATAATTACATTTCTACATTGCTCATTTTCTAAAAATGTTTTCATTCTATAATACTGTTAATTTTCAACTGCAGAGTGCAATAAATGAAATAAGATTCAAAGGTAGAAAAATAAATCATTTAGTAGATGCAACTAAACTCATTGATTCTCTGCAAGTGTTCTTTTTCTAAAGTGTAACTCACTTGAACGGTTACTCACTACAGGCCTCACAATGAAAGAGTTTATGAATGACATGCCATTTGATAGAAAAACTTGATCAAGAATGGTTTGGGACACTTGTCTCAGATCCATGGCAAGGTTCATAGTGTTTATGGTGAAGTTGAGGAACACAGTCCAGTGCCAGTAGTCGACAGCACCGCTCAAAGGACAGTACTGGCAAATCAAAATAGAGAGTAGAATGCTGAAAAATGCGCTGATATTATTTAGCTCCTTAATTGAGGAGAAATAGTAATACAAAACACATTTAACACTCTCAATTTTCAGGTGCAGAAATTATCTGAATTTATGTAATTCATGTAATTCAGAAATGAATGAGATTATCTGAAATGGTTATCAGATAATTGCACTATTTTCTGAAATTTAATAAATTTCAAAATTAATATGATCAAATGTTCAAATAACAAATGTTTCCTGAAATCATTCTTTAACGTTTTTTTACTCTTAGACAAATAAGTAATGGGTATTTTTTAAAAGAACACAGTGTTATTGGTTGATAACCAGCTCCTTGCAGAGGCCAACAGCAAGATGGTGTGGAAGAAAGTGTAAAACTGTGTGTGTGTGTGTGTGTGTGTGTGTGTGTGTGTGTGTGTGTGTGTGTGTGTGTGTGTGTGTGTGTGTGTGTATATATATATATATATGAAAAATTACAATGCCAATATCAAAACAGGAAAAGCCTATTTTGCTGGGTACATGTTTTGGAGTGTTTGTCAGAGCTGAGCAGAACAGCATGCTGGGCATGAGGGAAAGGGCGATGCATGCTCTGGGCCCCTTGTGTCCCTCTACCCTCTCCTCCTGCTTTTATCACCATCAATCCCTTGTTTCTCTTTTGGTCTCACTCTCTTTTCCTGGAGTTTAGGGGAAAAAAAGGTCTGAAAGTGAATGCAATTCTTTTTGATGTAGGACTCATTCAGGAAGCCTGTGAAAGGTTAATTGACTGCATAATCAGCTTAGCACAAGTGAACTGGAACGGAGACTCTGGGGGGTGTTGGAGGTTGGTTGGTGGAAGTGGGGGTGTTGGTAATGCAGGCAGTAGCAATTTTATATTTGCTATTCCACAGGGTAAGGCATAGAAGGAATGGGGGCTGGCAGTGGGGTGGGGGAGGGTGATGCTGCGAAAAGGTCACCCGCAGGTCCCAGTCACCGAGTTCGCAGCTGAAAAAAAAAGGCCAAACTGTCACTGGTGATGTATTCAGAGCAGGCCCTAAGGCATGCTGGGAGAGGAGGTGAAATGTGATCTAATGAGAGAGAGAGAGAGAGAGAGAGAGAGAGAGAGAGAGAGAAAGGAGACACAGATGTGGTTGGAGCCGGGGCTTGAGACTGCCTGCTTATGAAGCTGTCCATCTCCCACTGTAGTGCATTACATTACATTGCATTACATTGCATTGCAGTATGTGTCTAATGGACACTTATCCAGACTTGCATTTCCACATCCCAGTGTACACATTGTGCACCAAGAACTACAGAGATAACATTCAGTGATTTGTTCAATGGTACAGTGAAGTATTTCCACCCAAGAGTTTAAAAGTGAGAGTGTGAAAATTATAGCTGCCAGTATACTACACTCTGCTCAAAGAGAAACATGGTACATAAAGTCATAGACCTACACAGATCTGCACTAAAAAAGCTGGTTGAAAACACAAAAACTGATTGACGGGATTTTAATTCAAATTAAAATCAAGCAAAATAATCGTATACACGGGTATATAGAATTTGTATAAATACATAAATAATATGTCTATGTGTGTATGACACACATTTTAAAGATGAATTTGAATAAGGGTGGAATGACAAGAGCCATGTCGGTCTTTTGAGTACAAAGAGGAAATGGCTTCTGTGTGGTTTTCCCTCCAAGTTTAACATTGCTTTGTATCTAATAAAAGATTCAAGTGAGGCCTGTATCCCTTTGGAGTAGAACTTATTACTTCAGCTCTTTGATCTCCGTGGTGACGATGGAAATTATGAACCTCCTAAATAATTGAGACAGCTCAGAACAAAGTCAATAAAGCAGTCCAAAGACATGTCCTTTACTGAGAAACTTTTCATAATGCAGTGATATATGCACTGAATGAATGTTGTAGGCTGAGTTGGCCTGAATATCTGAAGGTACATCTTAACATACGCTGGGTAACACAGGCCCATGACATTGGCAATCTGCCAGGATAATTATATTGTAAGCACTATGCAACTAATGTACTATATAATTACATCTTGTTACGGTATTTTATTTGGATCACAATTTATGGTTCATATAATTGTGTTTTCTTTATAATTTTGGTCCTAGCCCTAATCCAAAAGACAACCTCGTCTCTTTTTGTGAACTCTGCACCTCAAGTAATCATATAAACCTTCCAATTTCATCTATACGAAAATGTTTTACCTAAATTTAAATTTGTGATTGTTCCAGCCATTCAAAAAATATATACAAAAGCATGTTTTATGCTTTAAAGTATGCATATGTCTTGACTCTTGGCTAAGCTAACTGCAGGCACCTGACAAACCAGAGGTGTGCAAATACATAAGGACAGTTCGCCCATCTGAAATCTTCCCCAACATGATGACACTGCTGTTAATTAAGCAGTGCCCTGATGTGCTGCTGGTCACAGCCAAAATCAGTATAAAATCAAAATGAATCCACAAACGAACACCTGGCATTGATAGCGTTAGTCTCTTGACAGTCTACATGTTTCATGCTGAGAACGATTATCTATAGCCTGAATTGAAGTTTCAGTAAGATCTACCCTCACCATCAGTGAAATAAGTAACTGATATTAAATTGTGCATGTTTGTGGTTGCATGCATGCTGTCATTGGCGTAAAATGATCAATGTTTCTTTGTCTTTGAAAACTAAAAATTTTTTTTCTTATCGATGGTGAGTACAATCCCCTGCTAACCATCATCATTTTCACTTTTTTCACTCCATAAAAAGTTCTTTACTGTGTTCAGTATTGATACGTACACATTCTTAGGAATCCTTTTATATTAAACACATTAAGTTGGTGGTAACTGGTATATGACATGCATTTTACATATTTCATACATTTTATTTATTTCAAAGATGTTGTGGTCGAGGATCTGTTTTAGTGAATAATATGCCCAAAAACATGGAAATAACAAGATTTATGTCCACAGTCTATGTGCAGATAGGTGTTTTTGATACATTTAACTTTTTTGGTGACATTTACTTTTTCACTGAGAGCAGCACTGTCCCTCTTTAGCTATTAGTGAACTCAGGCTCATAATTCATCTGAAATCTGAAGCTTTTGCATTGTGGGAGTTTACTTGATTTGTAGAACTATATAAAAACTTGTTCAGTTTGCAATTGGATCAAGTTCTTCCTATTCATTGCCCTTGAGATATTGTTTCCCATTCCTCAAAGTCAGAGACAGGGCTGTTTTGCACAGCCTGCAGTAAACTCCAAGTCAGTTTAAATTGTTCAGTATGTCTCTGCTGAAAATATGTACAGTGTAGAAATCCATCGCACACTCATTCTAAGGTCAATATCATATTGATTACTTGAAGATTCTGCTTTGATGTGATGTTATTGATTAGGTACTGAGGTTGATCTGAATTGTGGGAAAGACGTCCATGTCTTATTTAAGACTGAGTGAATAAGAGCAGTTAGAGATTTCAAATCATCAAAACTGTGATTCAGCCTTAACATTTCTTCGTAGAACTACCTTGCTGACAAAGAGCTAATTTAGTAACCTTGAGATAAGGATACATAAGGTATAGCAATGTGGAGTATTTATAAATAAACCAAGCCTGTATCTTTTTAATCACATATTTTCTATGCCAGAACAAAAGGTTTTATGGCTGTTTAAAATGTGACTGTGACAGTGTGATGAATGCCACATTATTTGTTGATCCATTTATTTATTTATTCATACATTTATTTTTGTAAACAATACTATTGACTGCAACTTTGCTTAAAATCCCACAAAACAGATGTGTTCCAGATGTTTGTGGAAAAGCAGAATTTATCACTAGACATCTCATTCAAGTAAATAACTGAGTATTGAATGTTTTGAAATGAATTAGAAATCATTTTTATACATTGCTTTAGTTCAATGTTAATGTTCCATCATGCATAATTTTATTAATTGTTCTTAATTATCTAGATCACCTGTCAAGGTACTATAAATGAAAATCTATGGAGCTAAACCTGGCACTGCTAGCTTAGGTGTGTCAAATGACATATTGTTCACTGTCCCTGATAAACATATGAATGAATGAATGAATGAATGAATGAATGAATGAATGAATGAATGAATGAATGAATGAATGAATGAATGAATATTAACTGGGTTATTTTTGTACCACTGTCTCATTGTGACTATACGAATCTATGCAAATTCAATTTGAGAAACAATTTTCTATATACACTCTTTAAGGTACAGGTACAGGTTGGGTATCCCTAATCTCTAAATCCGAAATGCTCCAAAATTCGAAACTTTTTGCGCACCGACATGACACCAGAAGTGGAAAATTCCACACCTGACCTATGTGACTTATGACCATCCATACATATGACCGAAAAATTTTTAAATTTAAAAAAAAAATAAAAAAAATATGTTAATACAAAGATTATGCTTAGCTGTACGTCTGCCAGTATTAATGACTTTGTGCATACAATAGTGACCGTCAGACGATATCCCAGCATTTTGTGCATCTTCTACATGTTAGATGTGTACTTCTACATGCCATGCTAAAATACGTCAGACTTATGTCCATTTTGAGATACAACTGGTCAATCAGAACGGAACTCAGATGTGTGTCAGGGAATGGCTGTATATGCAAATATTCCAAAATCCGAAAAAATCCAAAATCTGAAACATTTCTTATCCCAGTCATTTCAGATAAGGGATACACAATCTGTACCAGTTTAGTACAGTTATGATGAGTGGACTATTCAGACACAAAGGCAGGATGTAGTATGGACAATTGCAGGGTTCATTCAACTTTTTCTTTAATGCTGTTCAATGTCCCTCAACTCCAGCAGGTCTTCCAGCACTTGCTGTACCACTTGGACTAACATAAATAGGGAGTTGAGCAAACTGATACATCTAGACAATGATTATTTCATAAAAGGTGAATCAGGAACACCAAGCTGGAGTGGAATCCTGAAGGCTCAAAGATCCTTCATGGACAGACATGAAGAGGAAGGACAATGAGGGAAACTAGGAATGGCCTGATCACAGTTAGCCTTTAATAAACTGTTTCAGCTATGCTAACCTCAGTTAATGTTTCAGTTTTTAACTTGCTATGTCTTTCCTTCCCTTCTCACCTGCAGACTACTGTGATGAGCCATTGGTGGCACCTTTGCCGCACTCCTCATTTGAGAGCTCTTCAAAGTCTTCGGACAGTCACTCTCCACACTTTGCCAAACTCAACAGCAGAGATGGTGAGTAATACCCCACATATGGAAGTAAGATTTCTGTGGTAGTTCCTGATGCTGAAGACCTTATATATTTTTTATCTTGCTTAAGTTATCAAGGCATCTTAGGAGAAGCCTTGGGGAGGCTTGGGTGGGAATACAGGGGAATAGTTAATGATTGGTTGGAGGTTCCTTGCAGATACATAAACTATTCCAAGTTATTCTGTGTAAAGGCACCTGGGGACACTCAGTGTAATGGATATGCCACTTATAATGCTTAAATGTGACTGACACATCACTCAATGGTTTACTTTTTACCTGGTCTTATATAGGAACATGACTTCAGCATTCACTAAAATGAATAATGTGCAATTCCTAAGCATCATTTGATATAGCACAGCATATTAGGACAAAACACTATTCAATGTATTACTTTAAGTACACTTTATTTTTAGGGAAGCATTAAAGTAAGAATGCTGTTGAATTGTGTCCACATGGGTCAACTATGTCAATGCATGTGTTTGCATTTGTGTAAAGCAGTAACACCTCTGTCTTCTTTTTCTGTCTTAACAGAATAGTCTGTTTCCGCCAGCATATGCTGTTCTAGCCAAACATTTTTGGTAAATGGGTTCTGGTGCTTCCCTGACAGTCTAGTAACAGATGGATTTTATTTAGGCTTATGAAATGTTTCTGGCAATTCTGCCTTCTGTCAGAGCCTTGAGTTTTCTTTTTTTTTTCTGAGGGTGAGAAGTTGATGTCACCCCTTCCCTGGTCCAACTCAACGTGTTAATAAACTAAACATCTTATGTGCAATGCATCATTATTGTAAGGTTTTCCGGCATTATACTGTTGGGGTCATAATTTAGACAAATAGATGTGCAGACAGATACAATGGTTTACAATAAGCTTTTCCAGATCCCCCCTCCGTAACCACTGCATAGATTGGATTCATAGATTTAAATTTGATTTAAAAACATTTGTTTCAGCATTCATTGTCCATTTTATTCAGACTTTTCTTTGATTTATTCTCTTAAAGCAGGTACACACTTCCAGCAATTGATTGAGTACTCATCCAGTACTTGCTATCCTAATCACAAGACCTGTGATACTTTTACTTTTTTTATATGTGCGATTCATTATGATTCCATGTCCATTTTACAAATTCATCTATCTGAATTATTGCTGTGCAGTTTGTCTGCTTGATTGAATTAAAAACAAATTATATATATATATATATATATATATATATATATATATATATATATATATGTGGCATCAGTATGTACAAATAATATTCATCACTGGAGGACAAGCTGAATGCTTGCAGTATCAATTTTGTGGTAAGGCATTGCTGTATGATTTAACACAGAGGAATTCTGTGATTCTGTGAGCTCTACACAATTTATTTGAACCTCATTACCACACATTGTCTTGAGGGCAAAAACAGCAACATTATGCATTGCCTGTTGTAGGACTGAAACGCCTGATAACAGTCATGGGAATCAATTTGTAGCTTAGGTTGGTTAAATGAAGCAAGTTTTCTGTTCAAAGATGTCTCCTGAGAAAGAAACAGCTTTCCTCTGCACACAAAACATTATTTTCTTTGTACCCATATAAATTATATTATAATATACAGTAGGCAAAAACAGAACAGAAAATGATTCATATTTTGAAGTGAAGGAACTCAAAATGAGTCTGCTTGTGTGATTCATATTCATGTCAGTACTAATGGCCTTGATATAAAATGAGTTTTAAAATCAACTCTTAAGTAAAAATGTTTCGACAGCAACATGAGAGACACCCCAAACAAGGGAAAACTTAATCAGGAAAGATTCAAACTGGAGTAGCACGTCAAAGCTCACCAAAAGGGACAGATGGACACTTAAAAAGACTTCTATTAAATATATTTTATATATAAAATATAAGTATTGATATGTTCTTGGTGTTTCCATTGTCTTGTCCAGCTGCTGTGTAAGAAGAGCTGACATTTGCTAACCCTGGTCCTGTAGGCAACAGCAGATATGCTGATTTTTGTAAAAACCTGTCGAATCTGATTTAGCTGGCAATCAAAATTTTTTATTACTAACCAGCCTTACTGAAGTCATTGATTAGCGCACTGGTTTGTTCATGCCTGTTTTTTAAGACTTCTGTGAAAAATGTTTGGTGGTGGACTTGCTATTTATGACTCAAAGAGAGAGACTTTTTCAGACTTCTGGTGAGGCCCACCCTAATATTGTTGTTTATGTATTTTTAACTTCCTAACCACACAAAATGCAGCTTAAAGCAAAACAGCAGGTATCAAACACACAAATAGAATAATAGATTTTTGTGCACCACCATTCCCTCTTATTTTCCATTATTCCCCTTGCCCACCATAACTCATATCTGAAGAGCAAAATATTATGTGATTGCCATAAATCTATAGAGATTCCTTAAAAAAAACCCACAGAAAAGATGTCTTATTCACCGTGCGCTGAATGCTTGGCCCTTGGGCTAAAGGTTATCTTGAATAAACAGAGGCCTCTGGATAAGATCCACACTGGAAAGGCGCAATTCTACCAACCAGACTTGAATAAAAGTGTCCTTCTGTTTCTTTGTGTTCTGTCTGGTGGTCCAATGGTTGTTTATCAAAGGCACAGCTCCCAGAGTCTCAGGAGACTCACTAAAGCTATGAACAGAGCAGTACCATCCCCGCCCTCCCTCCACCAGCACCATCCGCTGGTCCTCCAACCCCCTCCACAAAGTTAATTTTTTTTTTTTTTGCCAGTTGCCAGTATTGCCAGTTGTATAGTTGGTGGCTTGTTTGTTATGTGGGGAAAGGAAAGAAAGAAATCATGTTTTAGGAAGCTTGTTTTCCCTCGTCATGAACAAGATGCCCTTACTTCAATCCAGAGGACACATCAAAGAGCTCAGAGGTGCTCAAGGGAGCATGTAGCATTCCTTTGTAAACCATACAGTGCTAGAGTATTTACCACTGTGTGTCATACACCTAAATTGGCTGCCAGAATTCCCTAGGACATGAGAAATGTTCCCTAAAAAATGCCATCAAGAGTGACGTATAACATAACTGTCTACCCAAGTAGGTTTAAGATGACAGACTTAAGATGCATCTATTAATGTGAGCTGAAATAAATAATATACCGGGCCCTCTATAATGTTTTGGACAAAGACCCATGCCTTTATCGCTGTTGCAGAAAATAACAGTTTTACAAAGAACATTATTTTCATACTAAAGTATTCAGTAACAGCACACCAAGGACACGTATGAACATTATAAAATATGCAAGATTATATTACAACCTCACTGCATTGTAATTTACCATATTTACAACAGCTCTAATTAAAATCTTTAATTGATTATTTATTTCTGTGGGGTTTTGCATACTATGCATCATCATTAAACAGTGAAACATATTCTTAAATATTTCAGCCTGACAGTGGATATATGCGACTGAAAATTGCAAACATTGTCACTAAGAGTTATTAAGAGTGCTACAGGAAAATGAAAGGAAAAAAATACCTGAATAGATATAGCTATTGAGAGGACATGTGATCATAAAATTATACATTTTCATTTGCTCATCATTGGCATCTCAATTGCTTAGAAATGATTATATTTGATCATGTGTGATCACCACATATAAAAGGCATTTTTTCCTAATTTTTCCTATTTTCTAAATTGATGAATTTTAAACAGCCTAAAATGTATTTTATTACCTAATTAACACAGGACTGTCTTGTTTCCCCCCGCTTTAATTAGCAAAGCTCTTAAGAACAAAAATAAACATTATAGACAAAACATTTGTTTTTTATGGACAATGAAAGTTAATAATGAAAGCATTGCATTTCACTTTGTAAGAAAACAATGCATTTTTCATCTTTATAAAGGCACACTATGTAAACATCTGGCTTGGATTGTGATGTGTTTTCCCTCTGACCAAGGAATGTCATAATCTGTCACAGGGTCATCACTTTTTCACAGTACCAAATGCCTAGTGCATCTCACTATTTTGCAACACGTATGCAAAATTATATCAGCTGCTGCTTGTTGTCAAAGGAGTTAAGATATTTAATGTACCTTTGATGCGACAGTGATGTTTTCTAGATGAGTAATATAGAGAAAATAAACTGCTTTGGTGTGTAGGAGCAAGCCATTTAAACAAGTTAAAGTGACCCACTTTTTTATTAAATAATTTATATACATGTTGAAGTGTACCATTTAGCTGCATATTGTTATCATTCTATTGTTACACTCAACACTCATTATCCTCCAATTAGATCAAAACTGAATATTGGAAATTGAACAAAGAGAATTTAATACAAAATATGCTGGTGCCATGTTTCTAAAAAAACAATGGAAGAGGAGAGAGAGAGAGAGAGAGAGAGAGAGAGAGAGAGAGAGATGTTCTATATCAAAGGTCTGATGTACATAATTCAAAATTGCTTACTTAATAAATACTACAAAGGAAAATTACACCAAGCAATAGTTTTGAGGCTGGTGAAAGTAAACACGTCAGTGGTACTTTTCTGTATTGATGAGGTTAAAGAGTAGCTGTATCATAGCCATACCATAAAATGTATTTACCATGCCTCAAACATGAGCTCACTGACGTGGCATTAGCCTCCCAGTTGTTGGCATCCTCCCTTTTTTCTGCCAACTCATTGGTTCCACTTCTTGTTCTGTTCCTTCCCCAGGAGGGGGCGGGTGGACCCCACTGCGGACAGACAGGCACCCGTGGCTGCAGGTGGACCTTCGGGACAGGATGGAGGTTACATCCATTGCCACCCAAGGGCGTCACAGCAGCCTGGACTGGACAACTGGCTACCTGCTGCTTTTTAGCGACTCAGGCCGCTCATGGAAGCAGTACAGACAGGAAGAGGGTGTATGGGTGAGTCAGGACATGACCACTGTCACAGCATTTTTAAAAAATGTGTGTTTACTTTATTTTAGCAAACAGCTTTAACAAATCTATCACAATGAATTTTTTAAGACTGCACAGCCTGTCACTGTTTCTGTGTAAGTTCTCCTTGATTCCCTCATGCTGCTTTCCCGAACAGTCCTCTAGAAATAGTGTGAATAGCTACAGACAGAGGAAGCTAGACAGGAGATGAGAGAATGCAAAAAGGGCAGAACTTGAAAGTTCATGAAAAGGAAAAAAATATCTCATTTGATTTTAGTTTTAATAATTAATAAAATAAAGAACAGGCCAACCAACTTTTCTCTCCAAACATGATTTTATGCTTTCACTTGTTTCTGCAAAAAAAAAAATAATTAAATGCTGTTTTATGTATTCCATATACAGTTTTAAAACTGAATTATTAATAGTAATAATACATGCATATATACACGCAAATATACACACATGCTTGTGTGTAACTTTCAGAGTAAGATAATCTCTATATTCCAAAATACACAGAAATTAATAAATTAAGGCACATATTTAGGTTATGAAAAACTCTGATTCGGAGTTGTTTATGAAACTGAAAAGCTTTTTAATTTGTGATTTATAACACAAACATGTTTGTGTTCTCTTTGCTACCTGACTTTGTCTGCTCTTTATTTATACATAGCCTGTAATACTTTTCATTAAGGATATATTTAATTGGCTAGGTCTGCCAGGCATATTTAACTGTATCCTATAACCCAAAGAAAAGCAAAGATCAATGTGAACAAAGTGGTAAATGATGGTAATTAAATGTGATTATTCAAAACAAAACCCTTGAAAGGCATTTTTTGTCATTTGTAGCCCTTTGTGTTTTGCAGTAATTGTCGATTAGGAGGAGAAAGTGGGCAAATACAATAAATGAGGGAGGGTTTGTCTGTATTGGTCTTCTCTTTTTAGACATCAAAACAAAACAATTGAAAGACCCTATGAAACAGAACAAGTGACCAACAATATGGATGCGCCCACTCGTTTTAGAATATGAATATCTTTTTTATTTAAATTTTCTGACTATCATCATTGGAATATTTTTTGGAGAAATCCATGGTTTGACAAAAAACATCTGAGCATTTAAAAGATAGTAGCAGTATTTCAAAGCAATACTGTGATCAGAGTACATTTCTCCTATCCAGCTCATTTGACTTGGCATACACATGTACACACACACATGTGCACACACACGCACACACACACACACACATCCAATAATCAATGTATTTTGGGTGTTGTTCTGCACATTAATAGACAGTTTTGGCAATGCTAGACAGAGAGCTACTGAATTAAGTTTTATTTGATTTATTTCTATCTTTTCTTTGCCAAGTGGCATTGCAATGTAAAATCCACAAATCTCTGACAAGTAAACAAAGGTAAGTCAAATGATTTTGGAATACAAAGGTAAATGGGTCCTGTCTTAATCTTGATATTAATTATGAGTTCTTAAAAATTAGGTCAGAATGAATGTTCTTTAGGTCAAGATTCAATCCTATGTACTTCCTGGTGGACCACTTAACCTATTGCGATAAGTTAGACAGGACCTAAAGCTATCATCTTTGAGATATATTTCAACTCTTTAAAAAATACACAGCTGTTCATGGTGCTTTTACTGTTAGAAGACACTCATTACTATGGGTCTGAAGGGATGCTGCTGTCAAAAATGTCCACTGAGAAAAGGAAACAGACTAAATAGAATTAAACACATTTTTTTTATAACAGCAAAACTGGACATCTGAGATGTGGAGGAAGGCTTTATGTACTGATTAGTTTAAATAAGACACTTTTGGATGTAGCAGAAAGCAGTATGTATGCTGCTAGCCATCCACGAGCCCAGACCTCAATATCAATGAATGTGTTTCAAATTACTTGGATTGTGGAGAGGCAGAAAATGCAACCAATCTCTACGACTGAACTTTGGAGATGTTTACAAGGAGCAATGTAAAAATACCCCTGAAATTTCAAGCATGAAAATAATAGCTTTATATAAGAATGGAATTTGTAAAAAAGTGTGGACACATTAAGCACTGAATATTTTGATATTGTAATTAGTTGTGGAGGTTTTTGTGTAATTTTGTATGTATATGTGTTAAACAAACTTTTTGGCAATAAAAAACTTGCACCTTTCAACTGGTAATCACTCAGATGGTCCCTGATTTTTGAATGTTACTGAAAATACAGAGGACTTTTTCTATCCTGTCTGTCTCACTAAAACATGGAACCTCCTGTCAACAAGTACAGCCATTGCCTGTTTCCAAAATGGTTTTGCATTGTTTGTATGTATGTGTACACAGCAGATAATTTCAACAAATACACAAACAAATACACAAATATATATATATATATATATATATATATATATATATATATATATATATATATATATATATATATATATATATATATATATATATATATATATATATATATATATATATATATATATATATATATAAATTCATGCCTGTTGAAGGATAGAAAGTTACTCCATGAAATCACGCTCAAAAGTATTAATTATTATATAATTATTTATACTTTTTCTTTTGTGTGACCTATACAGCATTGTATATTCATTCAGATGGTTTTGCTCTTGTAACATAGTGGAAGAACTGGGAAAACTGACACTTTCATCAATGTAGTAAACACTGTGAAGGACTGAGCACTTTTCTGTTAGCTTGAGGCTCAAGTCAGCATAAGTGGAAATTTAACAGCAAAGTAAAATTCCCTAATCCAATGTTCATTTTTATCAAAAAGGGATTTTACTTCTGCTTCACTCTCCTTGTCAAGTTTTCATTTTAATCTATAAAGACAGGCACATTATTCCTGAAAATACATTACATATGAGCTGTGATAGCGTTTCAATAACAGAACAGGATGAATACAATGAAAAAGCAGAGGGCAGAGTGTGGCCTGTTCTGGCATACCACTTACCCTTCATCCTCCCTCAACTTGACGTTTCTAGGACCCCTATTTTGACACACAACACGTCTTAGGCTTTTGACAAAATGAACTTGTACATGACTAGATACAAGGATGACACAGTGCCTCAGATTAAGCACCATTTCATGACACCCTTAAAGGAAATTTACAAGGAGCCATGGGTGGTAAGTGATTGTGGCACGTCAAAGAGAAAACACATAGCTGCAGGAGTGTCAGGTATATGATTCCATGAATGTGCATTACAAATAATCAGCTCTGGTTGGTCTGGTATTTCATAGCATGCCCCTCTACCCCCTGACCTAAATCTTATTGTTTTTTTCCATGAACGTTTGAAGAACTTTGTGTCTGAGGTTGGATTTGTATAATAATTTTAGGTTTATAACTGGGATAAACCTCAGATATCCTAGTGCAGGGATTTTCAATTAATATTGTTGGTGGGCCACTTTTACAATTATGAATAAGTGGCAGGCCAGTTGGGCACAAAGCATATAATAATATTACATTATATCATAGGCCATATTTTAATTTTCATTAGTAGACCATAAACTGCAGTAAATGTGGGCTTGAAGCTTACAATTTACTCCAGGTTCAGAAAATATTATGCATGCGATATGATTGAGAAAACAGGAAATTTAATTTTGAATTAATCTGACTGTGGTATTTGTCTATTAATCTCTGTGATTTTTTTTTTTTTTTTTTTTTGGGGGGCGGGTCATGACTAAGCACTCCAATTAACATAATGATTGCATATTCACCAACTTTAAGGCTTTTTGCTTTTGGTGAGGTGCCAGGCCACCTAGAGAAATGCAGTCATGGCATTCTCTTGAGCAGATGAGGTTTTGTAGATGGTAACTACTGATGGGTTGTAACAGAGTGTCAATTTTACCTTTATGTACTGCAGACTTGGGTGGGAAGTTGGAATTGAAATCCGGGTGTTTGGTCTTGAAGTGCTGCTGTATGTTTGCAATTACTAGGAATTATATTCATTTATTTCACTGTCAAAATAAAAGTTTATTCAGTCCATATGTACCATGTGCTGCTTGTTATCGCTCTGTTGTGGTAGCACACGGAATCACAGAATTTACACGGGCTTGTTTCACAACAATAGTAGGAAAAGAGGCTTCTCAAAGACAAGGGCCTTTGAAACACTCACAGACCAAATGAAAATGGGCTGCCTATTGATAATCACTGTCAGTGATTAGAGTTTGCAAAATGTAAAGTACAATATGCCAGTGATACTATGTGCAGAGTGTTAGAGAAAGTAGGACACTGAAATCAGTGGGATGAAACTGTTAACATAATTTAAGATGCATGGGAGTAGCTGAATTGAATTTTGTTGATGTTCACTGCTTTGTATTACTGGTTGGATGTATAAGGATTTTCTGAAGGCAATTAAGTCACCATTAAAGGGGTATTATCCAGTAACTACAGTGGAATGAGAGAATGTTATAGTGAATTATGAGATTTTGTTCAACTGGAATTTTAATCCAAAAACCTTGGTGGAGGCACATGGTGTGTGCGAAATTGAATTGCAAAGTTACAAAAGCCTGCCTCTCACTCCTGGCAGATGCACTTGGATGCACCATAACCCATTTGTTTGCCCCAATTAAGTCATCCTAGGATTCAGAAAATAAATGTATAAATGGATCATCTGCAAATAAAACAAAAAGGAGTATTAAAAATGGCTTTTTAGCCAGACATTCCTTGTGTCAAAATAGAAATAGCTCTGTCAGCATGATTCTCCCCGCATCGGTAAAACTGAGCCGTTGGTGTATGATTACACACCTTACATGCTAAACTCATTTACATTGCAGGTCTATAGCAGCTCCTGATGCTAATATACAGTTATATACTAACTAATTTACAGTGTTTTAACAGAGGCCTCTCAGAGAATCTCTAAATCCAGGGATTTTATTCCTGTTCCTGATATTCCTTATCTTATCCTTGGATATTTAATTAGCCTTTGCAGGTGAATTAGTCATCCTCTCTGAGTTTCTCAATTCCCTATTAGCAAGTTTTTTCTTCCTCTCATGTTATTGCAAAAAAATGGTAATCAATGTTCACCTTACACTTTGTTAATAAAAGCCTTACAGTTTTTTACAATTGCTTAAGGAGGATTTTGACAACAGGGCTCATTTTGTCAGAACACTACACACAATTCACACAGCCACACACACAAGTAGCACACACATAGCAAAACACCTCAGATCTTTTGTAAAATGAAAAACTTCATTCAAAACTACAATAATTTATAAAAACCCAAATTTGTCACCGTATCACTCACACATGGCTCATATGATCTGATTCTATTTGAACCAGTTACACACTGCTCTGCTCAATCGAAAACATTTTTAACATTTCTACTTTTTTAATGATATAGTCTGGGTTTGATTTTTTCACAAATATTGTTAGAATAAAGTACATGAATATATTGACCAAACACAACACACAAGACCAGTTCTGCACACTGATGAAAATTTTTATTTTCTCCACATTGTAAAATCTATCAATGCATCCATTCATTTCCAAAGGTTTCACTTTTCACTGACAATCAGAACAGAATTTCTCTCTCAGAATGTCTTTCAAATTGCACTCGGTAGAGTTATTTCACCTGTATGGGATGTTTTTCTGCCCCAGTGTTGATAGAGAGACCTGATAGACATTAATGAAAACTGTGTGGTCATTGAGGATGTTTGTTTGAATTTCTGTGAGGCACCAAAACCATGTTTACAATAGCTCTCAATTGTTCCTCTGAGAATATAGGCCCCTTCCTCCTTGACATTCTCAACCCTCAATCCTATATAGACCAATCAAAATACATGTAAAATGTCACAGGACAGCACACCAGGCATTGTTTCAAACATGGAATGCAGGGAATGGGTACAAAAAAATACCAATGTAGTGCATACAGTAGGCTACGTTGTACTGATTTTACTCTAGACAGTAGAGAAAAGTTGTTTTTCACCTGTGCTCCGAATTACTATAACAGTGTATCTGCTGAGGTTGGGCTGAACTCTCTGTCCAGCCTCTTTTAATGTCAACCTATGGTTTACAATATGGTCAACCAATGTTGCTTGAATCTCATATGATACATCTTGTCCTTGTCTTCTTTGTCCACATCCTCCTCCAGGACAGCCTCTACCTCTACCTCTTCCTCTTCCTCTCCCTACCCCTCTTCCTCCACAGGCTCCCCCTCTCATTTTTACTTTAGTGTGTAAGCAATTGTAAAAAAAAAAAAAAAAAAACTGTAAATGGCATAAAGTATAATTTAAATGTGATTTCAATCAATATTGTCAAAGTTGTAAGATTTGTTTTAAACGTATTCCAAGGATTGGCTGGATGAGCATAGACAACCACCATTGCTAGCATAGTTAATATAATGAGAGTGACATACAAAAATTCTCAACATTCTAATTACTGGTGTACAGATCACATGCATGACATATGATGTTACACAGAAATATGCAATATAGATGACCTATCCTTTTAAATTGCTCGAGCAGATAGTCGGGGGTGGCCATGTAGGGTAGTGAGTAATTGGCTGAAGCATCACTCAAGGTGGAAGGTTTCAGTCAGTGGGATGTCCATGCCTCATGATGGACCGGGTTCCTGGTCAATCGGGCAGTCTGCAGAACAAATTATTTGTCCTCCCCTGATTCCATTCTACCTGAGCAAGTAATTTATGGAGTGAAAGAAGCACTGCCTATCATCACCTGGGTTGGGGGAAAGTGCTTGCGTTTGCTCTTTTAAAATAACAGTGGAGGTTGTAGTGATGAATGTAAACAGGATTTAGCCATAAGGTTATTGTGGCTAAATACAAGACATATATTAACCAAAACATTGTGAAACAAATAATTCCATCTGTATAATAACACTACTTCTGAAGCAATCTGGTGTGACTGAGACATTTGGCTTTAAATGATTTCAATAAATACATTATCTTCATAAAAAATAGCTAATAAGCACAAAACAAAACAAAAATAAATGCCTGATGACATTTAGTGCAGTGAAAAAAATGCCACACCAAAGTTAAATTCTTTCAGAACTATGACATAATGTGCTACCAAATTCATGAAGCATGTTTAACTTAAACTCAGCAGTATTAATTAATTCCTATGAATATCACAGCATCCACACATCCTGTGGATATGAGTATGTCTCAAACTCAGGGTTGGCAGTGAAACCTAAATATATGTGGTGGATTGATCAATGGGATTCACAGTGTAGGGATATGGTCCAGTACACTGACTTTCTGGGCCATGAGATGAGAGGGTGTGTTGTTTGTTTAATGCTGTGATAAACAGCACAGTTTTAACCCTGTGGGGTTTCTCGGGCTGTCTGGCAGGATGCCCTTGTGGAGTTATGGGGTGAGATGGATGCTGACAGGGCTGAAACAAGTGCTACAACTTCATCTACACATCAGCTACAGTTCAAACTACGATTTGCAGTGTGGATGTAAATTCTTTATGAGTTTAGGTTTTATCAGTTCATATTTTGGGATTCGTTGAAATTCCTCAGCATTCTGACCCCTGCAGTCACAGTTTTCTATCCATAAACTGGGAACATAAACGATGCATGTAATGTATTTAATCATATTTGCTTTAATTAAACATTCTTTTTTCCATTGACTGATTACTTTCCTTGTGGCGAATAGTATTACTTTTTTACTGCATTTTTTGTTCCTCATGCCAAAATAAATGCATGTGATACAATTCATTGGAATAGCAGTTGGAAGATCAATTGCTCTTTGGTCTTTGAGGGCATATGCAATTCAGTTGAGACAAACTACACTGCATCATCCTTTTCTTTGAGAATTTTATGTTTTATTGGAAAAAAGTAAAATGATATTTGGAATGTCCTTAGCTCTCTTTGTTCTAAAACAGAATACCATGTCTTCAAAGACACCAAACTCTGTTTCAAGTGAACTTCATATGTCCTTGAAGTGACTAAGTGCATTTGACTGGACATAGCCCTGAATGCATTCTTTGGCTGCTTAGTTTTTGGTCCTTACTCAAAGACAAGCAGTCTACCTCACTCAGTAAAAAGTGCAGAGATTGTTAAAGAACATTTTTCCCTCCTTTCATCCTCATCATGGCTGTCTTGCAGTGTGCTGTGATACATGTGTCCTTTGTTTACAAATCAAGCAGAGTTGATAATAACAGCAGAGGCTATGCATGTCACCTGCTTTGAAGCGATGCTGCAAAGCCTTGTGGGATGGCCTTAGTGTGAGACCCAGTTGCCATGGCACTGAAGTGAGATCTATTCCTGCAACCTCTCCCTGTCCGCTAGGCTTCTGGCGTCTAGTGTAATGAGCTCTGTGCCTCAGAGAAGGCAATAAGAGAGGGAAAATGGCTAAAAATATCGGGGAAACCTGGAGGTCGCTCTCAATGAGCCGCTAATGATCCGATTAAGTGAGCCAAAGGCCTGGGGACGTACCAGTACAAACGCTGCCCCCCTGGATGATTGCACAGGTGTGGAAGTAACCAAGTATGGTATGCTGTCATTTAATATTCCATTTTAGTCCTTCCAAGAAGAAGTCATCAAAAAGATTTGTCTTGATAGTATTGCCCATATTAATCAATTGCAGGGCTTACGTGCACTTAATAATGTCAGTAGCACATAATAATTCAAACAGAAATATGCATTTATTGTATTGTTGCATGTATGTATGTCTGTTATTGTTGATATGATGACTGCATTTGAGGAGGATCAGCAGTTCCAACAGGATCTCACATTGTTTCTACTCACCCACATCTGGCAGCTATGAGGTTTATGACCAATTTCTGTATCTCCTTTAATCTTATTATAATAGCTCACCTTTTATTTATGATTATGTTTAATGTTGTGCTGGTCATACATACATTTATCTTTTGTTATATGTGTATTGACTTTCTTATACTACCCATGAGTATATATTTCCTGTCATGATTCCCCCAAAGCCAGTAGTGAATATATATAACCCTTGCTCTTACCTTGAGCTTGGTAACTGTTCTTATATTATATTTGTCCAATGCTTGTTAGCACTGTCAAGGAAAAGCACCACCCCAGGTCTGCAGGTGTACACTCTGGGTTGATGAAACCTGAGGCCAGGGAATCAGCCGCTAGAGAGGAAAAGCTTAATTAACTGCACACATTTGAAACTCTCAGGAACAGCAGGAATAGAAACAGTGGGGCTATTTGATGTGATAAGTGTGAAAGTTACTCTGGCAGGATTACAACTATGGTAATAGAAATGATTAGGGAACTAGCATAACAAGCAGGTGCACTGTCAAACAAGGAACTTTAGAGATTCCTCATACACTAATATATAGGTGTATGCAAGAATACAGCTGTGTGTGTGTGTGTGTGTGTGTGTGTGTGTGTGTGTGTGTGTGTGTGTGTGTGTGTGTGTGTGTGTGTGTGTGTGTGTGTGTGTGTGTGTGTGTGTGTGTGTGTGTGTGTGTGTGTGTGTGTGTGTTTATTGAGGTGTTATCTTTGATTGGGAGACTGGTCTGAATTCAGGGAAGGAAACTGCTTTTCAATATTATGCTCTTTTATTAGCCTGGCCTTGGTCCCTGCTTAAAATGAAGCCATCATACATTAATGACATTCACCTTTGCATATAATTAAATAAGTACGTTTACAGCAGTTGTCTTCTATTTGCAGAACAAAAATGGTTAGTTTCAGCTATATGAAAGACAGTTGGCTGAAGAAGAAAAGTTTTCTTAAGAAGTTGTTGAAGCCTGGAATTATTTCAGTTTTCTGAAGAAAAATCCCATAAATAAACAGTGACTGAGAAATGTGTTCTTATATACATATTTATTCTTGGACAGCGAAGACTCCACACCACTGCTGCTCACAAAGTAGGATTAAGCAGGTGCATTTAGCTAAATGTTTTCACTTGGCCTTGTCTACAATAGGTCCCATCACAAGGTGCAATAAAATGTGACTAGCTCAATGTTTTGCTGCTTAAGCAAGAGCTATTTTTACCTGACCTATTCTTTGTGGCAACAAACTCCCTAGTCAGTCTGACCTCCTTAGATGCCTTAGGTAAACATGTGGTGCATAGCTTTGCTCAGACTATATGATCTTCTATAATTATATGTATTGAAAGACCAGCATATTGATCACATTAAGTTTTGCTTCAGCACATTCATGGGGCAGTCTGACAGGATATTTGACAGCCTGCATTGGCAGAACACATTTGACCTTGCCCTGCGAATGGCATAGAAATTATGTAAAGGACTGGAAAAAGTATCCATTAATGAAAAAGATGTTTTATCCATGTTGGATACCATTTAGAGATATGACAAAACCCCTTGTTTGATCATTATAGCACGTATGTATAGCCATAATTGACATTTTACAGTATGATTCTGGCTTTTCATAAGCTGTGTGATGTTTTAACTGCAGTGAAATGGTAGTGAGATTGTCATTGTTGTGCTGCCTGTCAACCTGTTAGCCTTCTGTTACTCTTTTACAGTCGTGATTTCCCTCTCTAAGGAGATAACCTGCCACCTCAGTTCCCTTGCCATGGATACCATTCCTGACCTCCTGTTGGCTAGGCAGGCAGCCAGCATCACTCTTGCCACTTGGGTCTGCCCTGCCAGTCACCATGCACTTCTGCCTGCCCCTGCTATCCTTGCTTTGCCTGGTGTCCTAATTTTGGAATGAGCTGCATCATAATTCCAGAGCTTGAATGATTCTAATGCAGCCATTTTTTGGGGGGTTTGGAATACATTTAGGGGTCAAAAATGTAAAGAAATTTTCAGTGTCTACTCTAAAAAAGAATTTATAGACCGTCCTTTTTATTTTTTGTTATTGTCATCCATTGTTTGACTTGTTTATGCCTCTGAGAATATTGGGTAAAATATGCACACCATGAGTTAGAACAGTAATGCAGCTGTGAAAAGGGAGGCCACAGTCTCTGTTTCCAATCCACTGAAAGAGTGTTTTACTTTTGCTCCATTTGCTTGAACAACTTTGTAATGGATTTTTGTTGCTATTTGCCACCAGAGAGGGCAACTGCTGTACATTATTCCACCACAGAGGTAGAAACAAGCTGTGCCTCCCCCCCACAACCTTGCAGGAAAAGCCTATGAGATATTCCCTGAGTCCTTCTGTTGTCTTCAGTTTTGCATACTGGAGGAACATTGATGTTCTCCACTGGAAATTACAAAGAGGGATTCATAGATCTAAGATCTTTTTTCTTTCTTTTTTAAAGGAAAGTTATGAAGGGAATTTGGGGGTTGTGATCAGAATGGGCCCTAAAACTTTCACCCACTCTCATTTCATCTTCTTCTTTCTTACATCTCTGTGACCTTGTGATCACATATTCTTTTATGTTTCCTCTTAAAAGTAGGAGATGCAAGATTACTCTGCCAATGCAAAAAAGTAAAATGTCTTGTAATATGTGATTTGCAGATATCAGGTGTTATATTACATAGAGGCCTGTTTCTTTGAGGTTCAAAATTTCTCCTTATCAGAGTAATATTAAAAAAGGCTGCTTCTCTGATATGTTTTTTTAGAGATCTATGCATTTATGTGACTTCATTTTAGGACTGTCAAAATATTCATATGGAGTCTTATCAAAGACTATTGGAAAAGAAAAGAATAGGCAGCTTGGAAACAACCAACACATTTTACCACACATGTAACTTATTCATTTATTTATGTGTGTGTGTGTGTGTGTGTGTGTGTGTGTGTGTGTGTGTGTGTGTGTGTGTGTGTGTGTGTGTGTGTGTGTGTGTGTGTGTGTGTGTGTGTGTGTGTGTGTATATTTCAGATTACACACCCATCATTAAGTTTAATGAGTGTGTCTGTGAATATAAAGCATAAATGAAACAGTGTATTGCATTTAAAAAAAGAAAAATTCAGTATGTCATAATGAGGTCTTGACCTTTTTAAAACTACCATGGGTGGTTGTGAACTGGACACCTAAGACAGTAAGACACCAGCTCTTTCCTACATGACAATGGTGACTCAGGCAACTATGTAGAATCATGCCACAATTGGGACTGAGTCTAGACAAGCTTTGTTTTAACATAAAGTATTTAACATAAAGTAAGTTTTGCAGCCACCACAAATTAAGAATCAACACTTGACAATGGCCAATGGTCAGTCTGCTTATACTTAAACCCATACATAGTTAACATCATGGCATCTTTGCAGGCAGATTCTCTTAGGTTGAATTCAAAAATCCCAATCACCAACTATAGTGAGAATTACGGACAGGAGCTACAGACACATCTACAACCATTTCATCACTGAGAAATGGCAATTATGACAACATTCATAAAATCATAAAGATTTGTAACAATGCCGATATTTGCAAGCAATGGCTAACACAGTTGGCAAACAAAAGAACATTGAGATAACTGTAAATCTTAAGATAAAAAAGGGCTCTTCAGGACATCTGTAACTGATCACTGTGTCCAAAACGAATGATTGAATAATAAACTCAAATTATGTCATTAAAATTCTGTTTCTGATGGCACCAATTTTACCCATATTTCTAAATCGTTTACAGTGAAAATCTTTTTTAATCCCTCAGTTTTATGTTAAAAATGACTTCATAATTGTTCCAGTATTATTGTTTTCCAAATTAAGATAAAAGGAAAACGTTTCACAAGATGTGACTAGCATACTTGCTGAGGAAAAAAAAGCTGTCACAGAAAAAAACATAACTTTGGTAAAATAATTTGTTTCTTTTGGTAAAAGAAAAAAAAACAATACAGCTATGTGTTGTGAACATTAGCATACATTCATCAAACCTGTAATGGAAGTATCAGGCAACTAGAGATTGGCTATATATACGCTAGAGAAAGTTAGCATAAAGTGAGACGAAACTGTTTATGATTACATCATTGGCAGCGGTACAGCTACATTCTAAAGAGATGTGACTGTACTGCTTTAGGAACCTCTCCCAAGCATTTTCCCCTTTCTGAAGCGTTATATTAATATATTAATGCAAGTGAGTGGGAAGGGGGTCGCTGAGGGTGCTGCAGCACTCCGTAGTGAATGAGGGTGGAACAGTGCAAATTATATTTTACCTATAGGCGTTGTTATTTGATTTGATCACATGACACATTTTTTTAAAATAATTTTATGTGTATGGAGGAGCTGAAGGGATTATACTTTTGAGTTTAGCTAAAGAAAAACAATGTGTGCTTGTTAAAAAATTAAGGTGCAGTTGTGTCTATGGTAACATCAGGTCAAAGTACAACGCAAGGACGTAAGCCAAGCTTAAAGCTAGCTAATTAGTGAAATGATGCAGAAAAGAATATATGACTTCTTTAGTGCACAAACTCCTGAAATGGATAAGAGTACTTCCACAACTGACACATCAGTAACAGGGTTTGAGGCGAATGCTTGTCTTCCTTGTGAATCTGCCACGATTTTGGAAGAACCATCCACCTTGACAGCGCCCTTTGTGAGAATGGTTTGGAAGTCTTAGGCGGTGCTTGCAGCTGGAGACAACATTGATGATAATCCAATCAAGCACATTTTTATTACCTAGCATTGTGATATTAGTATGCCTGCTGAATGAGGTATTGTTGTGATAACCAAGTTCATCACATGGCATAAAAATGTTTCATTAGTGAAATTGTGCAATGTACTGATATGTTTTAAAATTAAAAGACAAATAGGATGTTTGGGTATGGTTCTAGTGTTATTGGTTCACCCATGTCCTTCATTATGTTCGCATGAATAGGCTCTGAGATCAGTTAGTTAATAGAGGCCAGTAGGTGTCACAATATACAATACATGTGAACAGTCTAGTGATCCATCTGTTACAACAGAGCAGATGCAATTGGTAGGTGATTGTATAAACGCTCCATTGTTCAAATTTAGTTTGTACGAATGCCTGTGTATCATCTTCCTAGTCGGCTGCACCCCTTGCCAAAAATGTGTGCCTGTGCCCCTGTATTAATGCTACATATTTCACAACATTTTTCTTGTCTTATTATATTTATGAACTTGAGTGTAAGGAGGTTTTAACATTTATTTGATATGTCTATGTAGTAACTCTCTCTCAATGCCAGTGACATTTTTAGCCAGGTTATGTCTGTTCAGATTCAATCATCATTTTATTACTAGCATCATGGCTCCTAATATAAATACGAGTTTGAATAATGTGGGGTCAACACACCCCTACTAAACACCAGTACCCCACAGAAAATTGTCCAGTTTGGTGGTGGGGGGTACATGCCAGGAGAATTGAAGGGTTAAGTGTTTTTTTTTTTCATTATTATTATTTTGTTTTATTTTCATTGTAACAACACTTATCTTTGAATTTATGCCCTCTGGCAAGGTCACAAATCTTTTTTTTTTTTTTTTTTTTGGTCTGGATAAGGCCTGTTTTTTTTTTTTTTTTTTTAAATGTCATTGATGGTTTGTGCATGACACTCCTTCAGTAGCTGAATACATACCTGTGGTTTACAATTTGGTTAAAATTTGTTTTGGGTACTATTTGGATCAATTTGTTATTGAGATGAGATATATCTCTTCTGATCAACGCTAACTAGTTTATCATGTAGAGTATGTGTTGAAGAGCAGAACATTGTCATTATTACTCCTGTGAGTGCACTATAACTGTGCACATGTTCAGCTGGAATACTATTTATAAAGATGACTGACTCTCTCAGCATCTGTGTTAGCTGAGGTGTTTGTATTCTAAGCAAAACATGGAGACATTTCAAAGCTGACAGAAAATGTGGAAGTCCTTTAAAATAAACAAATCAATTTCAGACATACTCCAGTGTTGCCAGTATGAAGTATCATTTCTGTTTCCTGACCTGACACAAGCATTGGTCAAATTGCATTGTTCTGAAGGCCATATCTATATGGCCGTAATTTTAATAGCCATTGGCAGGGTGTCTGGGTTTGTTCATTGCAGCTGCTTTGTTATTTCAGCTGTCAATTTAGCACTTTGCCAGAAAGAAGGTCCCTTTTTTCCCCATGTAATAACATTTTTTGTGTAGGTCAGCTATTGTCAAGATCGATGTCATTGACTGTGTCCTCTTATCCTGAAATGGAATCATGGGACTATTGCAGAAAATGTTGCTCACTAAAAGTCACATTACACATCATCAAAGGTCAAACGAATTAAAAACCGCATATGGACATCTCTTCTGCCCTTTCTGAAATGGGAGGGGTGTATCTGTCTCACTAAAAACTTATCTCACAATCCATTATCTATGCGAAACATCACACTTTCTTGTTATGAATTCCCATCTTCCATTTTCAAAGGATATTGATTGCTCACAGATAATGCCACCTGCTGCGGTGATGGTATTGTCAAAACCCAGGGTTGTAAGACATGCTATGCAGGAATACTAAAAGTGTCTATGTAATAGCTTATTTTAATTATTTTTACTTTTTTTATGTGGTTCCCTTGTCAATGCTTAACAAATCAGTAATAATGACATTACAATAATTATATATTGAAAAATATGATTAAGTCAGTAAAACAGTATCAATCAATATAAAATGTTTCATAGATTGATATAAAAGGTATTATAAGTACAATGAAGGTATTTATTTTTTACTAAACATTTGTAAATTGATTTATCAAAAAGTATTACCATTATGTATAGTGTGGAATTTTATCAGTTTGTGTGTATGTTCCTTGATTTTATTTAAGATTGCAACTTACAGCTTTCTTTGAGTGATCTGTGTCTATGATAACCATTATATGTTGTAGCAAATACATAAGGACATGCTTGTTTTGGTCTGAAGAGTGCAGAAAACAAAGAACACTCCAGTGAGTAATACAGAGCTGTAGTACTGCACTGATTCTTCTCAGGCAGGATGTTAGTCACATTCTCAGTTCTCCCTTTGTCTCTTTATCTTACCTTGTCAGATGTATCTACCACATGCCCACATATAAATCCAACTTCAGGCAACAAATCAGCATTAGGCACATTGTACCACACATCTGTCTCACCATATCTCTTATTTTTTTTACCTTTAATAACTTAATGTCATTTAAACAGGAATATAATGAGTTTTCAATTACATTTTAATTAAACAAATGTATTTTTGTGTTTTTATAATTTATATTTTCCCCATGGCTGTGCTTGTGTTGCATTTTGATACTCCAATGCTATATGTCCCCATAGACAAGACTATCTACAGAGTGATTTGATTTGAAAGATCTTTGCTCTTAATCTTCAAGGCAAAAGAAAGTCACCATAATATATATATATATATATATATATATATATATATATATATATTATATATATATATATATATATATATATATATATATATATATATATTCGTTCCCACAGCGTGTGTGATTTTCTGATGAAATTATAGTTTATTGCCACGGGGGCACACACTCTTATCAGTTCTTATTTGAATTCCCATTGCTTAACCCAGACCATTGATAATGTCTTTGAAGTTAATGGGAGTGGGAGCCTTGACTCAAATTGAAGAAGAAAGTGCAAGTTGTTCAGAACTTGAAAGATATAAGCTCAGAATGCTTTGTTCTTTGTGTGGATTAATACATTGAGTCTACAGCCCTGACTTACAATAAAAATTAATGTATTAAATGAAACTTGATGAGCCTTTTTTGAATCTAATGAAAAGAGTATTATTTGCATATTGTACTCATATTCAATAATCCTAACTAATAACTACAGACACACACACACGCACACAGGGAGAAGAATAGGTGCTTCCATGTGCTGGTTGTACATTGTTGCAGTCAAAGGCATTCATGAGAAGTATGAACACAGCATTCAGAGCGGATTTATGCTGACATTTAAAAGTTTTCACTCTCTTCTTTGCTTGTCTCCTTCATTGTCGACATTCTTATTGTTCAATGCCTCCTGTCTCCCATTTTCTTTTTCTTTCTTTTTTTCCCCCATTCACTTTCACTGCCCCCTGTCTTTCCCATGTCTCTTATCAAATGGCCTTCTGGTATGAAGGATAAAGAGCCCAACCTAATTCAGGAACTGCATTGTTAAAGGCTTAATTGCTTAATAGTGTATGTGAGGTTCCAGAATGAAACAAGTCCTGAGTAGGCAAAAGGAAGTCATATTGATTCAATGTTAATCCCACTGTGACAGGCACTGTTAATCCCCCTGTTTTATTCCCATTCTCTTTTTCAGTTACAAGAACATTTTTTTTGTTCTTTGGCTTTATATATTAAAATATTGCTTAAACTATAACAAGTGACATTTGTTCTTCAACCCTGAGTGCAGATATGAACCAATGAGTACTTTCTCAATTAGGAGCAGATAACTGCTCATCATTTTAGTATGAGACAATAATAGATCTTTTAGCATAATATTGCAAGTCTACAAAAAATTATGAACAAATATTCTTCAGTTTATTTTCCCATCAAGACCAGGCTATATCAAGCTTACAATAACAGACTGGACAATTTTCATTACTGTGCATGAAAGAGTGAATAAAGAACTATGTATGTATGTATACTGGGACATTGTAGGGAGGGCGGAAATGCAATAGCAGTGGAGGAAAAGAGGATACATTTTTTTCAGTTCTGGGATGCACCTCTTGTCTGGGTTGCCCATCTCCATGTCCCTTATAGAATATATTCCCAGGGCAGGCAGGGTAAGAAAAGAGCTTTTTGATTGTCTACCAAATAAATAGGCTTTCCAAAAGAACCATATTTTCCACATTTCTGTTTCCAGATGTTCCATGGGAACACGGACGCAGAGGGGGTTATCCACTATAAGTTCCCTCAGGCTATCAGAACTCGGTTCCTGAGGTTTGTCCCACAGGAATGGAACCCTCGTGGCTGGGCGGGGCTTCGGGTGGAGACGTACGGCTGTGCATACAGTAAGTCACTCACAGCAAACCTTGGGACACAAAGGAGGGGGCTATCACTTTTCAGACAGTCAATGTAAATGTTTATGTATAGGTTTCCTTAAGCACTATATGCAAACCACAAAGAATTTTGCAGGAAAATTATCAGAACTAGTTTTAAACTATCTATTTCCAGTTAAAATACTTTAAGCAGCACTGATGTATCCTCATCATTTCATGTTGTTTCAATGTGTTGACATTTCAAAAGCATTATCTGTAGGTGTATTCTGATCATTCAAAGGTATTGAAAAGCACAGGTGCTCTACACCCTAAATGATATTGTGGTATGTTCTAGAAAAGACATTTAGGGTGTGCTACAAGTAGAACAGGGCTCACCAACTTTGGCCCCACAGCTCTGTTCTGTAACATCACACAATGTGTTTTGTTCACTGGCAGGGTTTGTATGCCTGCCTGTATGGAGGAAGCTAATCCCTGATGATAGCAAAGACTGAGATAGGAAATATAGGGCTTGCCGTGATGCTATGTGTACATTTGCATGAGTGAATTCGACTCCCTGAAGTAATTTAACCTGATAATGCTGAAAAAATAACAAACCGACACCTTCCCTAACGTACTACTGGCACGCTTTTGATAAGCCGAAGTTGAAGTAAAAAGTGAAAAAAAAGCTGTCAGAACTTGTGAAAACACGTCAGCCACTTTCCCTACTGTTGCTCATCCTCCTCCCAAGCAAAGCCAGAAAACAGCAGGTGCACATGAGAGATTGCGTTGGGATTAGTGTCTGAATAAATTCCCACCGACTGCATAACACTGGCAAGCCTCACTTCATCCATCCCCTCACACCCCCCAATGGCTCTGAATAGGAAAATAGAAGATGTGTTCCAGCAGTGCTTCAGCTCAGCTGAACACTTCTCCAGCTGGGCTACTCAGGGTTAGCCAAAGGTGAACACTTAGACACCAAGATGGGAAGAAAAGAAGGAAATGGGCAGGGAAGAAATAGATGATATTGGTTTAAGCTACCTGAGTTGTATTCGGTGTAATGACATTGTAGTCCTCTGTGGTTCCCATCTCAAAGATTAATATGCCTCATCTGATGGTTTGACCTTCATGCCACTGTATTATTTTTCATTTTTGGACAGAGTCTGATGTGGCGGACTTTGATGGCAGAAGTTCATTGCTCTACCGGTTCAACCAGAAGTCCATGAGCACAGTGAAGGATGTTATCTCACTGAAGTTCAAGAGCCAGCAGGGGGAGGGGGTGCTGGTGCACGGTGAGGGCCAGCGTGGTGACTACATCACTCTGGAGCTGCATCGGGGCAGGCTGGCCCTGCACATCAACCTCGGTGAGCGCCCACGAGTCAAAGGTCATCAGTCAATGACATGTGAGGGTCAAAGAGTAAGAATATTCAAAGAATAGGATAGACTACATTAGGAAGTAGTTTATATACCAGCTATCTCAAGTGACAGTTGATACATGATCTGATATTAATCCTAGGAGAATTTATTTTTAAATGCACATCACCAGCATACATATACCAAACTGATCACCACATAACAGTAGCCTCATTGTGAGGCAGAACTGGCATATGTATTGTTATGAACTTTTCTTTTTTGCCCTTTCATATGTGCACTTGCTTAGGGTCACATACATTTTCCTTGGCATTTACTTGTCAGAAGCAACATATGCACACCATATGTTATGCCACTGCTGACTAGAAGTTATAGCAAGTAAACAATACAGCCAAACCTTGGAATGTCAATGTCTATGGAATAAGCTTAGCTTTCACTCAAGAAATAAAGCACTCAAGAATCACATATATCTGCTGGACAAAGTTAACTGTGCAATCAAGGCAGACATGTATTCATGTCTATGCTTTTACTCTATAGTTATTCATCACATATGTGCATCCCTACAGGAAGTGAATTTATTTTTGTTAGCCTTCAATTGTTTTTTTTTCAGTTTATTATTTATAGTGATGGTTGCATTTACACTTTCATATCCCCCCAAATGAGATCTACCTTGTGTATGAAAGTAATATAATATTCAGCCATGATGTATCATTAGTAAAAAGTGAGAAATGTAACACTTGGAAAATTAATGGACAAATTGAACAATTAAGATCGGAAAGGTGGGTGCAGGAATCTTAGTTGCTCTGTGATTTGTTCCTTCTCACTTTCATCAGATGATGCCAAGCTCCACTCCAGCAGCGGCCACCTGTCAGTGACCCTGGGCAGCCTTCTGGATGATGAGCACTGGCATTCAGTGCTTATTGAACGTTTCAGCAAACTGGTGAATTTCACCGTGGACAAGCACACGCAGCACTTCCGTACCAAGGGTGAGGGGGACTCCCTGGAAGTCGACTATGAGGTGTGTTCTCCCTTGCCACAACTCCCAGGAGCCCAACCTCTATTACCAAAGCATATCTCATTCTCCACCCTTTCCTCCTTGAGTCTCGCTCCTTAATTAACTTTACAATCTGCTAATTACAAGCACAAACTACTCATTACAACCTACATATACACCAAAGCACACACACACAGGATACACTATGCACAAATCCACATACAAGAAAGCACAAGCCATGTGCACACACACACACACACACATATACACACATATACACACATGCAGGCACACACGCACGCACACGCACACACATGCACACATGCCTATGCACAAAGACAAACCAGAATAAAATGCCACTCACTTGACAATTCTCACTCACTGCATGAATTTTGTGCAGTTCTGCCAAGGCTCACAACCTCTCCTTTCTTCCTTCAACATTGGCCTTTGCTTTTAAAAGGAATCTCCTGGGGAATAAACTGTACATTTCAGAGGGAAACAAGAGATCATTGCCTTTGTGCAACCATTTGACTTTTTCTGAGAAGGAACAGGAATGACAGAAACTGAAACTCAAGAGCATATATATATATATATATACACACACACACACACACACACACAGATTCACAGATCTTTGGTGTATGTGGGCAGAGTAGTTGGACTCTATATATATGAGTCATTTGGATGATTAATGACTCTCAAAATAAATGGGATAATGATTGGGACAAATGGGACAAGGATAATTATTTAATCACTTCTACAAAAACATTGTTCTAATCATATACCAATTCAAGTCCATATAATAAACTCACATTATTTAGATTATTTTCCTCTGTGTGATTCTCACACCACTAAAATAGCTGATTATGAGATATTACTCCTTGGGATTATATCTTTTCCATTCAAACAATGGTCTGATTTAATTTGAATAACGTCACAAAATGTCTAAATGGACATTGATATGCTGGGAAATTGCTCTTTTATACCATTTTCTAATCCATCTTCCTAATCACTGTAATGAATGCCATTTGCAGCAGCCATTTGTGCACTTGTTTCTGTCCTTTTGTATAGGCCTATTTTCCCTGGCAGGAGTATCTGATAGGAAATCTATCATAACACAAATACCGAGCAGAACAATATGCCCAGATACTCTCTCTGCTGAATAAAGTCACATACAGTAAAGGCCAAATACAGATACACGTGAGGCCAGAAGAGCAAAAAAACAAAAAGTTCCCATTGTGTTTGCTGTGATGACATTATGGCCCCTTACCAGGAAAAGCTCATGCTAGAACATTAGACTGCTTAAATGCCATTAGTAATGTAGCTAACCTTTTTTTTTTTTTTTTTTCTGTACTTCAGAACTACAGGTTTAATTAATAATTGTTGGTATAAACACATGTACAGTACATCGGACAGTGCAACTGCAATTGTCAATATTCCCAGTGCTTGTCCCTTACAAATAAAATAAATAAATACATAAATAATTGTCAATTTATTGTAGTTTCCAATAAAACCAGCAGCAATAGTTCCTGTGAGCTAAGGCAAACAAATTAAACAAAATATTTCCCTGTACCTGACAACCACAAACATAAATAAATAAATAAATACATACATACGTACATACATACACATATTAACCAAGAAAAGCACTAGAAAGTTCGAATGTGAACCATAATTCTTTAACTGTGAAGTAGAAGAATGCTTCTGTTGCTCTAAAACAGTGAAAATGAATGTTTTATTTTAGTTCATGTATATCAAGACTGTTGTTATTTGAAAGAGAAAAATCACCTACACAAACCAATTATGACAGAAGAATTTAAATCTTTTATTTTCAATGTAAATATGGTTAGTTTTGTTTTAATGTCTACCTTTGGCATTTTTGGTGATGCATATAACAAGAATCAACATATTTATTGTTTATTTATATAGCTATTTAATTTGCTTCAGGTATGTTTCTTCTTATCTGTGTAGCTATTTTACACTCTGTTATCTTTCTCATGAAATGTATTTGCTGTAGTAGCCTTTAAATTAATTACATTTTCTATGTTCTACTTGATACAGTTTACACAGCCAAAAAAAGCACAAAATACAATCATAATTGGGTAAATTAACATGCCCTGGCACTTTTGCTGATGAATAATACAATTTATGAAAATTAAAGAGCTAAACAGAAAAGGCTATTGCACCAAAGAATTGATGATGATCAAAATCTGTTGGATGAGAAAAACTATTGGAATGCTAGCTAGGGTGCAAATCAGCCAAACGAAATTGAAAAGACATTGCATGAAGCTAACTAGATATAATATTTGAAGTTATGGCAAAAATGGCAGCAATAGCAACAACAAGTGCAGGGCTGGGTATGTTTCAGACAGGGCTGAATTTGTGATCTTTTTGTGTTTGTGTCTCTTTTCCTCCATTTCCTTCACAAAGCTCAGCTTTGGAGGCATCCCGCTTCCCGGCAAGCCAGGGACCTTCCTGAGGAAGAATTTCCGTGGCTGCATTGAGAACCTTTACTATAACGGAGTCAATATCATTGACTTGGCAAAGCGACGCAAGCCACAGATCTACAGTGTGGTAAGTCAAATAAAAAAGTATCTCTCTCTCTCTCTCTCTCTCTCTCTCTCTCTCTCCCCATTTTCTTTTGACATAACCAAAATATCAGAGAGACTGTATTGTTTTTGTATTTGTTTTCCTCATTCTAAGATTTATCTTATTCACACTTCTACAATGGGAGCTCCACAGGATTTTTTTGTTTTTCTTCACTGAAAGTGAAATAGCCATTGAGGTAATCGACATATCCATTCTGAGACATGCTTTCCTTGCAGGTTCTATCAATTTAACAATGTTGCCTCCCAATAGGTAAAAGAAACAAGTTGGAGATAAAAATGTATAAACTTAATCTCTATTAATGCTGCAATAGGACAGCAATAGAAGTTCTAGAACATAACACACATTCAGCATGGTGCTTAGAATTGAAATAATGGTTTCTTAACCAGTTGAAAATGCTAAAAAACTGTTATTACTTTTAGAATCATGTCTATTCCAGACGTTTCATGGCTAAAAATCAAGGGATGATAGCTACATTCCCATGCTGCCACATCCCAACAGAACTCCATAATGCTAACCCTCTGTTATACATGGAGTAAGGGAGAAAAAAAGAGCTTAAAATGTCTTCTGTATGTATTTTTGGTTCTAGTACTTTCGGATGGCCACATTATGGAACTGACATTGACATGGAATTATTATATGCCCTACTGCCCTATCCTCCAGCCTTGCTTTGAGTAGATTTGCTTGAGAAAACATATCATCATCTAGACTTGGTCTGTAGGGATTCCATCAGCCCAAAGTGTTTTCATCATAGCTGTCACCAGAGGGGCTGCTTGGAGTTACAGGGTGTTGACAGGGATGGAAAAACAGGAAATAAGACCCAGATGTGTGTATAGGGAGAAAGTGATATGTTGAAGCAATATAAATAGATCACAGACAGGTAGAAATCCTCTATCGGTTTTTTATGGGGGGGGTAGCAAATTTCGGGGGTGATGTTAAATTGTATGGCACAGTGAAGTCCCCAGATTTATCAACTCAAGTGTCCAGCCTGTTTTTAAGAATTATTCTTATCATCTCACACCAGGAAATGCAAACATGCAGCAACATCTGAAAGATTGATGGCAGGCTTTGGGATTCAGACTAGGTAACTGGCAGTCTAGGCTATGCATTTGTTGTGTTCCCTAACACCTTCACTGCACTAATACATTGGGTGATCCAACATCAATGACCTAATTTGTAACTTCACAGACAGTTCCCCATATACAAGAATCAAGAAGAGTAGCTTATTCCGTATTTTAGCATGACTGTCCCTAATAGTTTCATATATGATCCTATTGTGAATCGTGCTATTAGAACAGTAGGTTAACATAATTTTGATCCTTAAAACAGCTGACAACTGCCTATGGATATAAATTGATTTATGTAATTTGCTATCCCAGTGTCATACATATTTGGTTCTGGCACAAAGGACCTGGGTGAAATTTCCCAGACGGTTACAAATTGCATTGCAATTAGAATCTTCACTGATGGTGTTGTTTTACGCATTCCCAGAAGCTATTAAAACCTTCAGTATCAAAGTCTGTTGCTCAGGTTTCAGAGGTATCACAAAACAATTGATATGCATTTAGTTTGATTGTTCCATTTGCAGGTAATTTACTAAAGTGAGAATTGAAATACTTATGTTTTTGTGTGTCGGTGTGTGTGGCTTTCAGGCATTTATGTGATAAAAAAAAATCTGTTTCATGGCTATAATTTAAGGAACAAAATTTTTATAATGTAGAATCAACATCAGAATGGAACAAATTCAGTGCTTTCCCAATCCTCTATTGTAGGATTACTTTTATTATTTTTCTTTTTTTTACGAAAAGGAAATTATATATTGAATTGAATCATGGCTAAGCCTTATGTTCAGTGCTACTTTTAAAAGTAAGAAAGCCTGCTTCATTTAATGTTAGATACCCAGTGTCAGCAAACCATTCATTCCATTTGCAACTATGAACCTGCAAACAACACAGAAAAATCCCTTCTGTTATTTCAAGATTTGTATCTAAGAGGGAAACCATTGTGACTTAGAGGCATCATTTTGAGAGCAATTTTATGGCATCATACAAAAACTAAAATGATCTAAAGGCTCCCCATTACACTGACCCAGCATCTACCCATATGGAACCTAATAATACCTCATAAGGCCACATTCACTTAGAAGTGGTTGATTAGACATATTGCTATAGCCAAGTTGTTTCTAGGTAAAATACTGTTAGCTTTTCTCTTGGACTCAGTTTCAAAAGCTCTTTGATGTATTCCAGGAAACTTAAAAGTAATGGTATATCCTTAGATGTACATGAATGATCCTTATATTCACGAAACATTTCCAAGGCAAACACAAGGCTGACTTTTAGACATCAAAACGGAGAACAAATTACAGAATTTGCACACTCAGTGAAAACCTGTCAGGAATTGTTTAGAGTAAGACAATAAATGCATTTTGTTTTTTTCATTGAGCTTGACAAAGTGCAGAAATATGTACATCAATGTATGCATATTGTGTATCTGATTTGTAATGATTCACTAATTTGATTAATGTGTTTTAGACTGATGAATGGGATAGGGAGATCAGGCATGTAAAAGTAGAAACTCAACTCAGAAGCTAGCAGTAACACCCAGTGTTGTTGTCACCAGGGAAACGTGACCTTCTCTTGCTCGGAGCCCCAACTGGTGGCGACCACTTTCCTGAGTTCCAGCAGCAGCTTCCTACAGCTCCCGACAGAGCCAGCTACTAAAGGCATGGCCATTCGCATACAGTTCAGAACCTGGAACGCTGATGGGCTTTTGCTCTCCGCCCCCCTAGCCTGGGGTCCTGCTCAACTACTCCTCTGGCTCAGCAAGGGCCAACTCCACCTTGCACTTGCCCACCACAGTTCAACACTAGAGCAGCCAAAGCTCTACACTGGTGAGAAACACTACTGACTCCTTAGTACTGCGAAGTTATTTTTGATAATCTTTGATAATTCTACACCACTGCTACTACTACAACTAACAAAACCAAAAGTATGACAGTACCTTTGCATTTCAATTTTCTTTTGTTGTGAAGCAAATGGGGGGGAATTCTGACTTGAGGGGGCTCAGCATTTTATTCTGCGTAAATAGTTATGCGGAAAATAATTATTCGTAATCAGACCCGGCTTATGCGCCCATGCCCAGCGCAGGGCAACAAAAGTAGGAGGACCCATATAGGATCTTGAATAATGCTTCTTCAGTCTGGAAAATGACACTCCCCCCACGACAACTTGATGGCCCACTAATGTTTTTCTCAGAGGTCCGTTACATAGTACTAAGAGTTAGGTTCGCATGTGAAATAAACTGCCTATCTTGTACTTTGATAAACACACAATAAACGACATGTTTATCGTACTGAACGCCTGCTGCTGGAGACCGCAGTTTCAAATATAATACAGGGAAGCAATGTATATTTGCACTCTAAAGTTGCCGGTGTTTTAACTGAACAACTTTTGTAAACCTGTTGATTTCTGTTTTGTGTCACCTTTCTTGTTACCTCAGCTTCTTACATTTTTTTTTTTTTGCAAAATGTTTCATTAGATTTTAGGTGAATGAAGTAAATAAACTCACTGAGGTATGATAAACAATGACAGTTTGCTTAACTTGCATACATTTTTACAGCGTCTGAACGATAAACATTGCTTGATACCATACTTTATAATGTACCGAGTATCTAAGGTGAATAATGAATTTGTTCTTGAGTTAGTTTTACTTGGCCTGATGATTATATTTGTATTGGCATATGGTAAGTGTTGACATGTGTGAATTATTGTCCGTGGGTTCATAGTGTTTAAAAAGCACAACACGCCAAAAGCGCAAATGAGTTTATATTTATTTGAGACATGAGGAACACAGACCAAAATGCAGCCATGCATTTCAAATTCAACAACTCAATTATTGGCGATGGTCAGAGCCATACTTTTACATGCACCTGTTATCCAGAAATAATTTAAATGATTTCAAGAGTCATTCTACTCCATGAATTACGGCAACACTGAATAAAATGTAATATCAAAGTCTGACCGATAGGAAAGCATGACTTAATACAGAGTTGTGATTCACATAGGATACGCACCCTGAAAATACACTTAAGTCAAAGTATGAATCCGCGTAGAGGGTATTTTAATGAGAAACGCCCCAATTTCTATGAATCTCCACCCCAAATGTGTAACTCTCCCAAGCACGCCTAAAGGCTCAAGGTCAGAATACGAACAAATACTGAAAAGGCGCACAGTGGGTTGAGAAAGCACTTGAGTCGCACTGAGCGCGGGTCTGAATAGACCCCATGGTGCTAAATATCAGTATACCAACATATAGATTGGAAATAAAATACAGTTTGAAAAGAAATAGGAATGTGGTGAGTAGTATCCTTAACAAAACAAAAATGTGTATTGTATAAAATATAAACAAAAAAATGTCTGTAACATAAAATGTATAAATTAAATTTATGAGTAAGGGCAGCAGGAATATTTAAAGAAATCATAATTCCAAAAAGGCTTAAGAGGAGCCTGCCCCAGTTTTCTGATTTAATCCAGCCACAAAATGAGTCCTGCTTTTTTTCTGTTATTCTTGGAGTTGGGAAAGCAACATTTTTTCTCTTTATTGTAATATTGAATATTGAATAACAATATTCATATTCACTTTCCCACATCAAACCCCAATTACTTGGAAATTTTAGCTTTAGTCCCTCAAATGAGTGTAGACTATTTGGATTGCAATACCGTCAAGGATCATAATATGGCACTGAAGGCACAGCTGAGAAATAGGCTTTACTGGAAATCTGGGTTTGTATACAGTACACAGTTCTCATCTGGCATCTAAGGGATTTGGTGTGATATGACAGGACCTTAATGCTTCATTTGCAGGTGCCTTACATCACTGTTTTTGCTTATACGTTGCTGTTTAATGAGTTATGGGAGTTATTTTGGGCATCAGCTCGTTCTTCGGTTATAAATAAAAGGGTGTCCATAGAGGGGTATCCACAGTTTGTTCATCTGAGTTTGCATGTCTGTGTATTTTGATATCAATAATCAAAATACCTTAAAATATGTTTTTTTTAATATGTATAGAGAGTTGTATTTGCATTTGTAACCTCTCCAAACACAGACAGGTAGATAACTGCAGTTCTGCTAATACATTACAAGGCTTATGAAAAAGTGGCAGTGGCCTTTTTCATTGTGCAAAGCCAGAGTGGGACACACATTGCTTTTTTCATTGCAGGGCACAGTTTGGATGATGGCTTGTGGCACTCTGTGAGTCTCAGCACCACAGGACTTCAGGTCATCCTGACACTGGACAGCAAACCAGCCTCAGTCCTGCAACTTGACAAGGACATTGCCATGGGTGAAGCACTCTTTTTTGGAGGTACTGTTGCCTCTGGACCTTGCCCTCAGGCCCATGTATAAATTCACCACACAGGCATTTATGGGCCATAATTGGGCTGTCGACAATGAAATACATAGACCATAAAAGAGCTGTTTGCTTTGGAGCAGTAATTATGTCCTGTCCAGAGTTTTAAAGTGCCCCTGTGCAATGGTTTAATGGGACACATTTGGGTATGACTGTAGAGCTGAACTGGCTGTATTACTGGATCCCATGCTTTGTTTGGAAATGCATTTTAACATGCAGAGAGCTGATTATGATGCAAGAGAGAAAACTGAGAATACCCTACCTTGCTGTGAGAATACTGACTATTAATGCAGTCACATACTCTCTTACAGTCAAATGGGAAAGCACTAAGAACAACATTCACCGCAAAATGCTTAGTTTTAAACCAAATCTGACAGACCTCTCTAACAGTTTACATAAGACCAACAGAGACTAAGTGTAGTCTATTAGAGTTAAAGGTACTCTGTGACTGTTGATTTTATGTCAAGTATTTTGTTGTATACTGAGAGCATGGAAGGAAAATAAAAAGACTTTATCCAGAACAAATAGAAAATCTGCTGAGTGATCATTCTTCAGTGGCTATGCATGGATTACAGCAATTCCTGAGCAAAAACACACCAGCGGGATGACATGATGGGACGTGCATGTCGGAAGAAGTGATCTTTCTCTTTGGAGCAGTGTAATTATCCCTGACAGGCCTTGGCTAATTTACATCTGCCATGCGATGGGAAGAGATCTGACCCACGACACCTCACAAATCGCCCTCCAGTCCTGAGCAAGCACATGAGGAAGAGCAATAAGTCAAAACCATTTCTTTTAGCTCCTGCCAGAGGTGTGCACCAGCTCCTATCAATTTCAGAGACAACTGCTCAATTTATGGCTTTTAGTCCCTAGTGTTCTGACACTACGCCTCACCAGCAATTACCATGGAGGAAGCAGCACAAATAGAGCCCACGCCCCTAGGTGTGTGTGTTGGAACCCCCTTTTAAAAGCTTATTATCTCTGATTTTAGAGGGCTCCTGACCTTTGAAGCAAGGCTCAGCTGAGATTGCTACCCTCCCAGCAGTGAACAGTGTTATCAGCCCATTTAAGCCTAGCCTCCCAAATGAGGAAACTAATAGGTTTTTGCTTTTGAAACACTGGAGCAAAAATTACAGGCATGATGGCCACTGATATGTGTAAGACCACTCCTTTTAGTAACTGGGATGACAAAGTGACAGAGGACCAGACATGGAAACTATGAACAAAAAATATACTTACTGTCAAAGTTTTGAAGGTAATGCACTTGTGCTTGTTGTTTTCTATTCATGGACAAAATAAGAAAAGTATTCTTCTTTTTCACCACAGGTTGCCCAGGGTCTTGGAGCAACATGGGGTGTAAGAACCCAACCTGGGCTTTCCAGGGGTGCATGCGTGAGATCTTTATCAACAACCAGCTGGTGGACCTGTTCCGCCTGCAGAAAGGGCTTCTGGGAAACTACAGTGATCTGCAGATCGATGTCTGTGGCATCTGGGACAGGTGGGACCCCACTTCAGCTCTTTCTGGCCTAATTCAGCTTTGTCGGCTCTGTTCATTTTGCCTCTCTGTGTTTGACCTCAAGTGGGGACAGCCTCATTTAATATATATGCAGCATTAATTGTCCAATTTCCCACTCTTGACAGCTACCTTCTGAAGACCAGTGTTCTTTAATGAGACTTACAGTGACTCCTCAGAAAGCGCTCAGTTAGCACAATGGCATCTTCGTTCACTTAGTGTGTGGGCCACATCCTCACCAGAGGGTGTTTGAGTGGGTAGGGAGCGAGAAGTAGGTGGTGGTTGTAACAGACAACTCACTCCCTGCAAAGTTCATTTGTTTGTGCTGAAGTTTCCTAAAAGCCTTCTGATCCCCTTGGCATTTGACTTTATTTACTTTGTTCAGATATTGGATTCCTTTACAGTAGTAAGGTTCCAAAATCTCATCTTTTATTGCATTTTTTAAAAAGTATTCTTGCAATACACTCTTATAGGGAGCTTTGTATGCAGCCGTCACTGAATTATGTGGTACCCAGCTATAGCTGGAGTTTGAGTATGTCTGTATTCTTTTATGCTCACTAACTTCAAGCCTTTAAAACATGTCTGTGCCTTGTATTTTGGGTCGGAGGCATTCCAGGTTAGAGTTTATAGGCCCTTGGAGCAGGACTTGCTGGATGAATACGACATCTCTAAAAAGCTCAGGGGTATTAGTCCTAAATGCCACCTGCATTCATTTTCATTTGTTAGCAGGAGATCTGAAACTTTATAATAGGCAAAGCTGGCATGTGCTGCTGATGATTGACTATCATGAACCAAGCAGAAGACTGCTGTATGTACAAAGATCCTTGCCATGGACAAGCCAGCTAGTTATATGTAGCCTGGGAAAGATTATTTTCTTTAGGCTTTCCTTAGTCCTGCGGAGAAGTCATTTCAGAGCACCTTAACATGGATGAGGCTTGGCAACAGTATTCTGGCAAAATGCCAGCTAAAAAGCCAGGTCTCACGTTTACTAATTATTGGTGGACATGTGGGACCCGGCAGCTAATTGCTGCCAGGGAGCACTGCAAGTAAGTCAGACAACACCTGCTAATATCCAGGAGAGAGACAGTTTATACCAACATGACAGGAGGGAGAGAGGAGGAGACTTATTTTCTGACTCATTTCACCTGGAGGCCCCCTGCCCCTCTCTTTCCCAACATGATTCTGGCCAGAGAAAACAGTCTATAAGAAAAAAAAACTCCCACAATAATGAAAGTGAGAAGTATAAGCCACATACAACTCAAACTATATAATTAAGCCTTTGGCAAAGATTCAATCAACTAAACTTGTATATGGTCACCCATTACTAGGTTAAGCCAAATCAAACAACCAATATACCTGAAAAACCCTTTTGTGCAACAAAAGTCTTTGTTGGTGGAATGTTTTTAAACATTATCCTCAGAAGACTTTACAGGTAAGGAACTAGCCACGATACAGTAGCTAATTAGATAGCTTGGTGACTTATCAAAATGGTATAGAAGTGGCTTTAGTCATTTTATTAATTCCATCATTCACAAAAAAAAAAAAACATTTGTGTCAAGAGCCTGCTTCTTGTTTGCCACAAGAGGTGATACCTGTCCCTCTGTCTTTATAAAAGGAAAACATTCTGCAGACATTTCCAATGGAGTGGAACAGTCAAGGGATGGGAATCGACAGCTGATACCTATGAGATTTTTTACTGTGTTTCCAGTGGGGGTCACCAAACTATGTACATTTTATAAGTGACACACAGCCACTTTAAAGAAACTATGTGCGTTTGAATTCCAGTCCTTATTTTTTAATGGTCTCCACCATCAATGTTTTTCCCTAAATTGTAGATACTTGGTTATTTGTATTATGAATTAAGACTGATTTCTACATTTACATCTCTGGTTCAATTTTAGTACTTTGTTCAAGGGAAGCAGCTACGTCTCTTGTATTTTTCAATGAATTAACTGCTTGTAAATACTTACCTAGTGTATATACACTAGAATACAAAAAGATGATTAATTAATTTAATCATTTATTTGCTGTTTTATTATAGTGTTCCATCTAGTACTTCAACTATATCATTTATTTTGGTTTTCACATTTTATTTCCATATTTTTATTTGTTTATTTATTCATTTTTACAAGTGTTTCCTACCATAATTTTATTTGTATCCCTTTCATATAATAATGAATTTCATTTATTTAGTTTCTTTTATTATCATGACCTCAAAGCACTTTACAGTGAAGAAGGAAACTCACGAATATGATGGCAGCCACCTAACCGTGACTCAGTTTACAGGGTAAAATTGGAGACTGTCACCAAGATATTTTCTTTTTTTAAGAGGGCGTGTTAGTGCTGAGGGCATACTGTGACCTAAATAAAGGATGTAGATAGCACCTTGATATTAATGACCTTGATTCATTAGACTGTTTGTTAGCTTTTTCCTCTCTGTTAGGACAAAACATATTAGATAAACCAGATACTCTGTCTAGCCTTGGTATTCTGTCCACTATCCACCTTTTAAAGTGGTATTCATATTTATCTATTTATTTATTTATCTATTTATTTACTTATTTATTTAATTTTCTACATCAATAGCTGTGGGTAAAATAGGTAGCAAAGGTAGACTTCAAAGCCATTTAAAGTAGCATGTGAGTGCCAAAACAATGGGCCCACACAGAAGTAGAAATAGAATATATTTCTCTCATAACCATATGAGACAAATATATGTGTGAAAATTCCTAGAAACGTTCACTAATGTTATTCAATGATCCGATGTATGTACTTACCCTTCTCACCCATATTTGCTCATGTTCAGTAAAATGTTCATAGTCAGGATTCCATTCCCATTACATGCCTTATTTTACTATGACCCATCAAGTGAAGGAAAACAGCTTCTCAAGGGAGCATTTGTTGTGACACACGTCATGGTTGAAAATATGACCAAGGCGATGAGAACTCCATGAAGCTTACATCCCTCATCTTCTGCCTTATCCAACAGTTCCAACATGTCATGTACATGAGTGGAACATTGGGCATTCCTTACAAGACAAGCAACAATAAGCTGAATATTTTCTGGTTTTATTTGAATATTGTAAGTTGAAATGGTTGCGCCTAATATCTTTGTATTACAAGTGCAGGTACATGTACCTAATTTGAATTGTGCATGCAGTATTTTTAATGGCAATTGGTAATCATAACTGGGAAAGTCTTAGAGGCTAAGTAACTCACTCCAGTGGCCTAACCACAACATCACAAGTGTGGAGCGGAGCCATTGTGAATCAGAAGTACTGGGATAGATGAATTAAAAGACTACTGCAAAAACTCAGATCAAAGAAGATTTCACTGTAGAGCATGACTAATAAGAGACTTTAGGCCCAAATGAAACATGCTCAGGTTTGGTTTGGTCCAATTATAGACTTCTGAGAGTATGAGTATGGACAAGCATAAAATTTATTGTGTAAAAATGTATTCCCATCAAATGAACTACATGGCATACACTTTTAAAAAGAAACTTTATATGGGTGTACACAAATTATATGGTAATTGCAGTGTACTTACCTAAAATATGCATAATGACTTTAAGTAACTCATTATAATTTCAGGTAATTATTGTAATAATGAGTATGAAGAAATATCCATCTCTGGATTACTCATAATGTAGTGCTTAGTTTGAAAAGTCCTACCTTTATTACAGCTGGTCCTCGAGCATCACTGATGGCTATAATACAAATCATATTAGTAATGCCAGCTCAAGCACTTGTACTTACTTGAGAAATTATGTAATGCTCTTGCAAATAATTACCAGGAATTACTCTGTTAATGATGATTTCTTGGTAAGAAAACTGTAATTACAATGTAATCTATGTACCGTAAGTGCAGCCAAAAATTTCGATTTTTAATTCTAAATTGTGCAGCAACTACTTTCCATCTCTACGTTCCATCATTTAGGTGATTCGCTCATAGAGTAAAAAAGAGAAGAGGGTTTTTATTCCTGCTCTCTCTCACTCTCTGTCTTGCTCTATGTATAAATCTTTGTACCTGAAAATTATCTGTTGTCCTTTTAAAAAAATAATGGCACAGTTTGACTTTTATCTAACTGACAAATCTGTATTTTCTGCAGACATAAAAGGAGTATGATAATAATGAATCCATACTTTTAAATGCAATCCATATTGTTAACTCATGTCTGAAAGTTCAATGGACATATTTACAATACGCATAATTTAATTTATGCATTTGTATGAGGTCTTGAATCTTAATTTGGTTGAAGACATTGCAGTAAATTGCAACGTGTATGGTGAAAAGTGTCATGAGTGCACAATAGTTATATTTTCACTTCCCATATAGCTTCCACTATTAAGCATCGCCACATTGTCTGGGGCTGTATTTGCAACATATAGCTGTCAGGAATTATCCACAAGGTCTGTGTGCATTTTGCAGAAAGCATTTCATAGGTAAGTTTTGGCCTGAAATCAGCCAGAATAGACAAGCCATGCAGAAGTCTACCAACCACAATTAGTACTACACTACAGAAGGCAGAGGCTGCTGTGAAACACATAACAAATGTCAGTTTGCAGAGAGGGGTGCAGGAAACCTTATACATGATTCTGCAACTTTTCCCATCCACATTGGCAAGGGTTGTGGTGTGGCTGGTAAGTTTCCCTTCCAAAATTCTATAGACTAACCAGATTGTCTGTTTCTGTGTTCCTTGTGTCCCAACTTGTAACCAGCTTGAAGAGTTATTTTAAGTTTATTCACAGGAGGTTCCAGTCATATGTTACAGTTTGCGAAAGCCTCTGAGGTTCTGATCATCTGATCAATTTATAGGAACTGTGTTCAGCTGCAGTCATTTTTTTCACCATCTTCTGTCATGGTGGTGGGGCTCATCACCCACTCAGTCTCCATCTCCAATGGTGGGCACAGAGGTATGTTGGAACTGTGCCATTTTGTTTGGGATTAACGCTCTGCTGCATAAATCCCTCCTAAAAATAGACCTGAGAACAGAAAATGGAAGAGGCGTCTCTTCACACATCTTGAGCATTCGAGTGTAAAGCTGTGTGTGTTTGATAATGACTGAAAAAAATTATAAATATGTAAACAAACACCTGTGCCACTCAGGGAATGAGATGGCTCGGGCAAACAAAAAACAAGCTTTTGTTCACGCTCTCCAAATATCACTCATTATCTGCTTCGTTTGGTCTATCTTAAGAGGGTGTGACCTTTTTTGCCAGTTTTCATTCCACATCTCCTTTACATTTGAAATGAAAATCATTTTTGCCCTTCATGTTACTGAGATGTTCTCTATCTTTGGGAGAGTGCAGACAGGCAAGAGTGTGTTGCCAGTCATTTTAGTCGGCAGTCCACAGGCTTAGCTGTGTGCTCACAGCTGCGGACGATTGCACTCAGTCATGTACAGTCAGTGCTTGTAGACTGCAGGTGCTTGATAAACCAGAGGAGTCACTGAGGGGCATATGATAAAAAAAAGCAAAACTGCAGGATTGCCATCCACAGGCAGCATTGGAATGGTCAGTATTTCAGCATACCAAAATGTGGGGTATTCACTGATGAAAATTAGTGGTCCCAGAGGATGAGATGCCTTCCCTTTCTTGTATTCTTTGATGAGATGGAGGGAACACAGAGGTTGTTTTTGGCATAGGATCCTATGTTTTAAACACTGGTCATGCACAGTATAATGTCACAAATGTAGTCATTACAGCATGTGATCTCATATTGTTGATAATCATGGAATACGCATTTCCTGTACTTCATAATTTGTCATCCCAAAAATAATAAAACAAACTTGAAATGTCAAAAATAATGTGGATGAGAAAATATTGATAAAAATAAAATATTGATAATAGTATGTAGCCATTTCAGAGAAGTGATGAGCTTCTAACAGCACAGTGTTGATCCTCACATCCATGAATTCATAGAAGAAAGTATTAAAATGCATAATTTAATGTTCCAAAGCTGCTTTTCAAAACTTATGTCCCCCACTGGTAATAAAGAGTTTTACAGTAATTGAGTGTGATTACATACAAGACTGCACATGCAGGACCACTGCCCTATACTTGCTTTAGTTTGGAACAGAAGAAAATCATTGGAATTTTTTTATGTTGCTGTTCCCTGCCCTGATGTTTGGAAATATCTCTTTCGCCAGATGCTTGCCCAATTTATGTGAGCATGGAGGGCAGTGTTCCCAATCCTGGAATACTTTCTACTGTAACTGTTCTGGGACAGGGTACAATGGAGCCACCTGCCATAACTGTGAGTTAAACACTGAATTTAAACTCCCATTTAAGTAACTATCTCAATTTCATTATACCAAATACAAACCTTCTTTGCATGCAGTACATCTGAAAAAGTGCTCAATTTCACCCATCTGCTCAACTCTGCACTCATTCTTCTAATCCTAAACCCCACACACTACAACCAGTCTGACCCATCATGCACCCATACTCGTCAGCCTAGATGGAATCTACACTACATCTATTCTACACCCAGTATAATAATTTCCTGCTCCAGTGAAACCCACACCAAGCACAGGCTTCAGGTATCTCACCAACCAAGCACATTTTTCTCTTTTCATCCCTCTTCAGCTAGTTGGCACTAAAAATGTTTTTATTAAATCTTGTTCTGTTTCAGCCCACAGTATCAACTATCTTAGCTCCTTTATACAAAAACTGTTCTCTATCTCAAAACTCCAGTCAAGTCAAGAGTTAAAGAGTCAAGAGTTAAAGACACTTACTTTTTATTAACTGCACAGACTTATTAGTATTCACTAAAGGGATGATTATGGTGGAAAATGTGAGATATATGCTTTTGTGCAAGCCTATGCATGAAGCTCTTTTCCTGGACAGAGCACACAAACTATAATCCATCTGTTTTCTATCTCATCAAGTGTTCATCAGGACATCTCATTAATGCTAGGAGCCACCATAAATATAGAGATGTTCTCCTCACTACAGACTGGCTTGAATAAATAAAATGTATTAATTTGTAAGGAATTTTGTCTGTTATATATACTACTAATAAGCATAAGTTGTGGTAATTGACTTAAACTGTGGAAAGTAGAATTTTCATGATGAGAGATTTGTTTTGGTTGGGTTTGTATCAAGTATAGTACTCCATGTGAAATGAAAAAGAAAAAGAAATGAAGCCCAGATGTTAATTTTATTTCCTTCCCCTGATATGTTTTTGGACTCCTCAGCTATTTATGAACCTTCATGTGAGGCTTACAGACAAACAGGGAGCTCCTCTGGCCATTACTCCATTGATCCAGATGGAAGTGGCCCCCTGGGACCTACACTAGTGTACTGCAACATGACAGGTGAGGACAACCCCCCCCCCACCACCACCCCTAATTCCTCAGACACTGTACACTAAACATCAGGTGGATAATTGTTTAAAATGTACAATCCTGAAACACATCAATCTCCATTCTCACAAACCACTAATGATTGTTCGGAACAGAGCAGAAACCATTGCAGTTCCTCATTGGCTGCAGTTGGAATGGTTCCTGCAGAGTTTAATTTCTTTTATGCTCAACTGACTCTCTTCACCGAAGTGATTCAAGCCCAAATGCAGCTGTTTATTTCTCACACAAATGCTGGAGAGTCCTCACGCATCTGACTGCAGCTGACCTCAATTAAAGAAGCTGGGATGCATGCAAGTCCCACCCAGCTCAGCAAACAGAGGCTTAAATGATCACAGATCAAAATTTAATTTTCCAAGACCTAGGGTAAACATAGCCATCCCCAGCCGCCAAAGCCTTTTCAGTGCTTTCAGGACAGCTGATAAATGGCCACATTGCTGTGAAAGGGAGAAAAATGTATTTGATTTTCTTCTTAATTTAATTAAACCTTTTCACTTTGATGCCTGCTGTTAACTTTATAAATAAGTTTTCTTTGCCCGACAGGCTAGGAAGGAATGCATTGTGTTTTTTCCTATACATATCCAGTTTTTTTTTCCTTTTTAATTATGAAAGGGCACAGAGTGTGGACAATTGTCCCCCACAACAACACAGAGGCAGTCAGAGTAAAAGGCTCCACGCTGCACAGGCCCTTCACCATGAGCTTTAACTACAGTGCCACAGCAGAACAGCTGCGTACCCTGGTGGCTGGGTCTGAACAGTGTCAACAGGAGGTGGTCTACCACTGCAGGAAATCCCGCCTCTTCAACACTAAGGGTGAGTCTCCTCAAATTTGTGTCAGGCTTCTGCCTATTGACTCTTTATTTCGTCCCTGATATGAATTCTCACTATTTAACTTAGAGGTATCAAATATTAGCTATGAAGAGCCAGGGCAGATGCAAGCTTTTATTATAGACCAGCATCAATTCACCTGATTTGCCTGGGTTTCAGTCATGATCTTCAACAAAACCTGGAGCTACAATAGAAGGATCATATGGCAAATAGGATACTGTTGCTATGCTCATGTGCAGGACCATGAGCTGAATAGCTTCAGAAAGATCCATTTGTTGAAATAGACAGCATTTGTGAGCAATGTGTGAGCAGTTTCTCTTGATTTCTCTTGAACAATGATTTCTATTGAGGAAATAAATAATGCAATCCCCAACCCCCCCAACGACTGACCTTTTCATGCATATATATTAAAGACACAGCTGCCAGGCACTTAACTGCCTAAATCCTAATGACAATCACGTGTAAGTCTGTTAATAGTCTCATGTAATTACAGAAGATACATGTTTAAATCATAGATACATGTTAAGTTTTTGCGAGCCACATTTTCTTTCATTTGTGTGTGTGGTGTGTACGTGTGTGTGTTTGTGTGTGTGTGTGTGTGTGTGTGTGCGTGCATGTGTGCGTGCGTGCGTGCGTGCGTGCGTGCGTGCGTGTGTGTGTGTGTGTGTGTGTGTGTATTTGTGTGTTTTTGTTTGTTCTCCCTGATAATTGCAATTTAATTGGATGCACAAGAACCAAAATTTTCACTCATGCTTGGCCAAATATTGCTCCAGGCACAAATCATTCAATGGTGAAATATTTCCTGAGCTACAGTTTAAAAGCCTAATATAATTAAAGAGTACATCGTTTGACTAAATTAATACAATTATTCTGTACCTATCATGTTTCCAGTTGCTAATCAAGTTATGAAGTTTGAGAGGAGTACATTATTCACTGACACCGAGTAATTAAAATAAGGTTACCCTATTACAGCACCAACAGCATGTGCATCTGTGGATATGAGTGGAACTATCTGCATGAATATATGAGGGACAAATACAGCTTAACTATGATGTGAAAATGTGAAACAGACTCTTTTGCTTCAAAGCTTTATAGCAGTAGGAGAGCATGTAAATGTAAAGACATGTAAATGAAACACTATTGCATACAGTGATATCATAAAATATTCAGTGGCAAATAGTTTGAAAATAGTAGAAAATATTCTGTTGTATTTAAAGGCAATGGCTAAAACAAAGTGTGCAATTGCAAACTACATTCCAAATAAAATGGTCTTCTGAAGGCAGAGGTTTTGTCAGTGTGAATCATACAAATTAATTGTCTGATATGTATTTTCCTTTCATTGCATTGAATGTTACAGGGTAATGAAGCAAATTCTGAAAGCTAGATGTAATGCATGGAGTCATTTTTCTGTTCCATTGGAGATCCATATATGAATTTACAGTTTTTCTTGATCGCTTACATACTATTCCTGGGCCTATTAACTAAACATCCCAGACCATAATGCCATTTCCCCAAAGTCAGACCCAACTTTAACACTATTCGCCTGTTTTCACACATGATCCAGATTTGTTGAAAATTTTGTGCAAAACTGTAACACAAATGTAAAATCCACAAATATCACTTTGTTTATCATTGGCTACACAATGTGTTCATTTAGAAAGCCCTGGCATTCAATATCATTAACTGAAGTCATCACAACTCAGGCCCAGTTAACACACAATTCCCCATATGGAAACACTAAGAGTCAGGCCTCCCTTGACTTGAACATTGTGTTCCTGTAAATGAGACCCCTCCTGCATGTAAAAGTGATCAAATTTTTTTAATTTTTATTTTTTTTTTTTTATTTTATTGAAGATGTGACCAGTTCCACAAATCTTAACCAAAGGTATTTGGAACAATCATTACTGGCTGAATGGTAGCATAATGATGTTTGAGCATGGCAGATGGATAGGTCTCCTCCTTTTACCACTACTATGAAAAAATGAGTTTTTACAGGTCCATAATGTAGTCAGCCAGCTGTCTCCGGCTGTGTATTGGCAGCCGGGTACATGAATGCCAGCATGGCACACAATCCAATTCCGAACATGTTGTATCAAACAGGCTGCCAGTATTGTGTTCCACGCTTGCTGAAGCTCAAAGAAAGCCTTGAAAAAACATCATATTCCAGAAAATGATTGACAATTCCAGGTTGTAATTTGCAGTAATTGCTGACTGTAGGTGGGTGCTGTGATGCTTAAATCGCTTCCCTAGTGAGCACTTCTCCCTGATTTGAAATTATGTTTTGCTTCAAAAGGGCACCTCCCATGAGTAACTCTTCTGCAAGGATGGCATATCATTTCCAGTTTAAGGAGATTACTAAATTAATATTATGACTTGAAAGGAATGTGCTGAATGCCATTGCAATTACCTTGTATTATATACTACATTTGTTATGTTGGTCTCATAGTACATTGGCATTTTGGCTGTTTATTTAATAGCATTCATGAGCATATGCATTTATAAGCCAGTGAACAGAAAATGCCATTTATGAGCCAGTGAACAGTGAACAGAAAATGCACTTTTTACTTGCAGAAAACAGTAAAAGCATTTGTCTTAACCTTAATCTATCTCCAATAATACACCAATTATAAATGTAAGACTTATGGGTAGACTGTAGGGTACATAGAGCATATACTAAACCATACAGTCACTGGATGTGCTCCGTATAGTCTCTCTCACACACATAAACCTACAGACACACACACACACGTGCACACATAGAGATAACATTGGTCATCCTGGATATGTGCGCTTGTGAAAATATATTCATGACTCATGTTGTTGACCATTTGTGTACCTTTATATAGTTTAATTCCCATGCTTTACCCCTAAAATAGCAGTCAGATTCCCCTTTCCAGAGTGCTCAGGTATGTTTATACTTGACAATTGTATCAGAGGACTATTGCATTGTACCGGTAAAACCCAAATCATTTGTCCTTCTTCAAACTGCATAACTAATCATGTAGCAGATGAAATTTGAAGGTCCAATTCTTTGTTCATTCCGAACAGATTCAGAATTCTGACTCCTCACACCCCATATGCTACGCTGTGTTTCAGTTGGGACCCCTTTATCCTGGTGGATGGACAGAAATGGAGAGAGGCGTACCTACTGGGGGCGCTTTTTGCCTGGGGTGCAGCAGTGCTCCTGTAGCCTGGATGGGAACTGCATCGATATGAATTACTTCTGCAACTGTGATGCAAACAGAGATTCTTGGTAACAACACTGCTTCTCTTCCCTCGTTTTTATTGTATTCCTTCTGTTTGTGAGTATTTCAGGTTGAATCCCATTTTCTTCCTGCTTGGCTTACTTATTGAATGTTTTCCTTCCTACCCGCTTCCTTACTATGCTGTTCCTCCATTTTTTTATTTTGATCCAACCTCCTCCTCTTCTCATATCCTCCTGTTGACCTACTTACCAGTCCTCACTACTTAATAATTTGTGAGTATAAGATGCATTTTAGCTCTGATTCAAGGAAAGCCATGTCCTTTATTCTTATCACCATGCTTAGTTATGTCTGATTTATGGCTCTATTTTGATTAAAATTCACACAGACAATAATTTAATCAGTTGCAAAGTGAATATTTTGTATTTTTGGCAGAAAGCCATTTGCATCAGCATGTGTCAGGCAACTCTAGCATTATTGGTGGTCTTATTAATGTGCACATATGAACACTGAACATATTGGGAAAGCAAGTAAATTCTCATTCACACAAGTATGTTTTATGTATTTTCTGTATTTCAGCTCACTCAAAAGGGGGTTCAATCAATACATTATTTTAATTGCAACTTGATTTAAATTCATTTCTCCAGTGTTGTTTATCTTTACAATTGTAAGAAATTGTTATTTTAGAGCATTTTTTCTGCAGCACACTAAGGATTCATTTGATTTTATTTTAATTTGTTTTTATTACATTTTTTGAATTTGTTAATTCATCCATTTTAAATGAGACAATATTTCCAACATTGAAATTGATGGTAACTGCAGTACAAATGGTAATCAACTGTTTTCTAAGGCACATAAATGATTGTATAACAAATTGAAATATATCAGAATGAAGCCAGGAAATATAAACTTGGAAATAAATTGTAAAGTAACAAAAGAGTTAAAGGTAATGGCTATGCATTTTTCATCAATTATCATTTCATTGAGTCATTTCAGCTTCTTTAATCGTCAATTTTATGCTTATGCTTATTTCCGTGTGTCATACTATGAGCAGCAAACAAGCCTAGGATTGTCTTAGTCCCATTGTACAGTGTTAATGTACAGTGAGAAACGTTAGACAGAATTGACTGTATTGTATTATTCAAAATCTTTTTTTTTTTCAGATTTTTATTATAATATTTTTTACTACAGGGTTTGGCATATTCACTGGTTTTTTTGTGTACTTGACATTAATAGGCATTCCTGTAGGGTAGCGTGTTTACCATGTAAACCTCCCATCAGGATCAGACTCAGTGTACATCGTCCATCTCACACAGACAGTGGTGAGATAAGACCCCACAGGGGATATTGACTGTGATTGAAATGGAGATTCTTGATTTTTTTTAAAGAACAAGTCTTATTACAGACATTTTCATGACAGGAACCCTGTGTTACAGATTGCTAATTATAAATTGTACTCTGGAGGGAGTTAAAGGAAATGGAAAAATGGAGGGTTGTTTCTGAAGAATGAACCAATCAATACACCAATCACATTCTGTGTTTGTAGGGAGAATGACACTGGACTACTCTCCTACAAAGACCATTTGCCAATGAGTGAAATTGCAATCGGTGACACAAATAGGACGGGTGCTGAAGCCATGTACAGAATCGGACCACTCCGTTGCTATGGGGACAGTAGGTTGTTTGTTTGTTTTTGATTGAGAAATTATTCCACCACAGATATTTGTTTTATTTAAAGTTTTGGCATTGTATTGCATTTTTTGGAATTTAAAATGAAACTATTGAAAACACATTGGAAATTGTGCATTCCATTAATCAGATACTATCAGCTTAATTACATCGTCATAGATGAATGCATGTACAGTATTCCATGGTCACAATATGTGCCGTCATTAGAAAAACTTCACAGACATATATTACTTTTTCAGGATTTTTTTGGAATGCTGCATCCTTCTATCTGGCTTCTTCGTACCTCCACTTCTCCACTTTCCAGGCAGAGCTCAGTGCTGACATCTCCTTCTTTTTCAAGACCACCACACCCTCTGGTGTCTTCCTAGAGAACCTGGGGGTGAAGGACTTCATTCGTGTGGAGCTGAGCTGTGAGTGCATGTCTGATAGTGTGAACAGGGAGATGCTAGATTGTTGCTGAGTAACTGCACAGGAGGAGAAATAGTTTTGGAGTCAGTTCCCGGGATGAAGTAGAAAGGATCTTTTTTGTCTCTGCTCTGAACAATTTAGAGGGTAGCTATGAATCAGTTGAAAAGACAAACTAAGAGCAACTGTGAACATGTGACTTCCTGTCCTGGCATAAGTGGAGCAGACTAGTTTTTGCAGTTAGAAAAAGGTGGAGAGGAATAGTAGTGAGTTAGTGCACTGGATTATATGACAGCCTTGGCTTGACTCTGGTTCCCATTTGTCCTCAGCACCACTGGCTGTGGCTTTTACCTTTGATGTGGGAAATGGACCATCAGTTCTGCTAGTGAAGTCCCATGTTCCATTAAACGACAAACAATGGCACTATGTGCGGGCAGAAAGGAATGTGAAGGAGGCCTCCTTGCAGGTTGACCAGCTGCCTGTGCGCTTCCTGGAAGCCCCACCCGATGGCCACTCTCACCTGCAGCTAAATGGGCAGCTCTTTGTAGGTAGGTTTAAGAGGATAGACTCCCCCTCAACATCTTCAGGCTGTATTTTTCTTGCATTTTAGTCATGGAGATGGCATTGGTAAATATGTTTTATTTTTTTCAAATGTATTTTCCCCAGTAAAGTTTCATACAGTTGCTTCTATTCCTCATTAACATTAAATGTCATGTCCTATTCATGGTGGTGTAACCACACTATAGACCCAGGCCATATTGGATTTAAAAAAAAAATCTTGTCCAAAGTTGACATATAGACAATATACATTATTGTCCCATTGATAAAAGTCCCCTAACAACTTTAATGTCAAAAATGTACAGTGGAAAGAAATGTGGTTATGCCTCATGTAAAAGCTCTCTGTGCCTGTGGCAGGAGGAACAGCATCACGACAGAGTGGATTTCTGGGCTGTATCCGGGCATTGAAGATGAACGGGCGGATCCTGGACCTGGAGGAGCGGGCAAGGACTGCATCAGGGGTTAGCCCAGGCTGTCCTGGCCACTGCAGCGGTGACAGCCTGTGCCAGAACGGCGGGCGCTGTGTGGAGAAGAGAGGAGGCTATGCCTGTGATTGCACACACTCTGCCTATGCGGGACCACACTGCAAGAAAGGTAAGCCACTAACAAAAATTTCCTTGTCCTTAATAGTTGTCTATGATAAAGCTGATGACTTGTTCCTTATATTATTCATCATACATTACCATTTTAATACATTTAAAACAGTTCTGTTTAAATTAATATATGACATTTAAAATAATTATCTCATATTTTTGGATCATTAAATCTATGTTGTGCCTAGTTTTTTCATGGATCATGAAACATCCATTTTACATTAGTATAAATTGAATTAAATGTTCCTACATATGTACAATCTCTGTGAAATTTCTATTAGTTGTACATAAGGTGGAGTGGAAGTCTATACTGCATAAACCACATACAAAGCTGAGCAGTACAATTTTACCAGTGTGACTAATGTACCAGTGCAAAACCACTGAAAATATAATATTAGCCATTTCATATTTAGCTTGGAAAATTTGTCACAAGAACTGTTCAAGCTTTTATATCCCTCCTTACTATTTCCAGTTCATGTAAACACAAACAGTGGCGTTGTGGTTTTTAACATTCATATTTCCTCTGAAGGTATCATCTAATTGACAATTACAGTTTAGAAAAAAAAATACATTGTTTCCATCATAATGTTTAATTTAAAAATGCTAATAATAATACCAGCCATTACTTCTCCTCATATTTAAATACTGAGTATTTAACGTTACAATTAAACACATTGCAGATCGATCACAGAACATTTTGAGATTAAATGCATCATTTGAAAAATGAGAATTCCAGCAAATGTGTCTCATTCTGCCCAACATCAATTTCACTAAAAGGGAACAAGCTGAGACCAATTCCTTTGCGTAGAGCTCATTGAACTCCATCAGCAAGTGGTCAAACCCCCAGAGAGTGAAAACTGTTACAATGAAGGCTCTTTGCTCTATGGCTTCAGTTTGTCTTTCACAACTTGCTGTCTCTCCCTCACTCTGAGCTTGTGGTGATTTTACCCAGCTCCTCTGTCAGAATGGATCTTGTTTACACATCCTTGTTCTAGCTCTGATATTACAGCGGCCCTGTCCACTTGATTCCCTTGTATTCTGACAGGGAGTCACTGCTGTCAATGGCTTTTATCTGCTCGGACACCAATACAGTCATCTCCAAAGCCATTCACAGCTCACTGATTAAAACACAGGGCAGAACAATGTATTATGCATTATGCACTGTGGAGGCAGGCTATTTGTAGCTTGATAATATGTGGTATGCAAATTCTGCCAGTGGATGACAACGATTAAATCAAATCCCCATCTCATTTGTTTGCATAAATGCGCAGTTATCTCTTGCTTTGTTGTGATCATGATGACTATTTTCTTTGATCCATTATTACCCCCTTTTATACCTTTAATTTGTATGCAGATAAAGGGAATCCAGAAGAGCTAGCATGTCCAAAAACATCCCGGACAGCAGCAGGAAATTATATTTCCCTCTCACTGATTCTTCATTGCTCTTATATTGGTTTCCGTCTTCCCTCCTTCTCTTTTCCTGCTGTAGAGGTCTCTGCATCCTTCGAGAAAGGCTCCTCCATCACCTATACATTCCGGGAGCCAGTTTCCTTCCTGCGCAATGAGAGCAGTCTCTCCTACAGCACTCGCAGCGAGTACAGAAAGTCCAGGGTGAACGTGGCATTCAGCTTCCTCACCATACAGGCCCCTGCCATGCTGTTGACTGCCAACTCCCACCCCCAGCAGTACATGGCTGTCATGCTGGCAAATAATGGTACCATGCTCACCCCTCTCATGGAAAAATATGACCATAGCAGTGGCAGGCAACTGTCATCACCATGCTTTGTTAAATCTCACTCTTTGCAGTTCCCTCTCCAGTGGCCAGCATTTGCTTTTCTTGATAGCTAGAAGTGAGTCAGCCCTTGAGTTCTGTCAACATGTATTTGCAAACGCATTAGCTGACATTGGTCTGTTAGCTTTGGGTGATAAAAAAAGAGGACAGCTTCAGAGAAGTGGCATTGCATAACAACACACAAGCTGCTTTACAGCACTACTCATATGCTGCTTGCTATATATTATTTAGGTTTATGTGATTTTTTAAAATTATTTGAACTGCAGGAAATCTTTCTAATGCTGCATTAGTCCTTGAAAAGTGCTGGGACTCTTTTTCATTGTACAAGTATATTTTGGAGCAACATCAGGAAATAGCCCTTGGTCATTCCATTATCCCTTGAGTTACCCAAAAGTTTCATCCCTTGTTCTGCAGCATTAACTAGGGATCCAACTCATATACAAATAATTGGACATTTGAGTCACTCTTGGTCAAGGAAAACTGCCCCTGTCCCCTTGGGGCTAGGCTCTTTGCCTGACTCATGATTTGCATCTCATGAGCAAATAGCAGTACAACAAATTGGTATGCCTTCAAAAGCTGTAAGCAGGCATTCTGAACACAGTTCATGGATAAGCCAGCCATCCTTTTTACCTAATGATCATAAAACATTTACAAGCCCCTCCCCCACCCCCACCCCCCATCCCCAAACTGTGTAATCATTAATATGGCTCTGTTTAAGCTGTTCTGACATACAGTATGTCCTCAGCATTGGCTTCAAAACCAGTGTGAAGCCTTGGGTGTCCTGGATACAAAGTCTAATTGTATTGTAGCAATGACTAAAGGCCACCAGATAACGCTTAACCATCTGCCTCTGTCTCTCGAATCATGAATATTGTATACACTATGGCTGAATATTTTATGTCTTGGTATGCTGTTTAAAAAACCTCTAGCCATAATGGAAAAGATTAAGAGAAGGAATAAAGTTCAGTTGAAAGCCTGTGAGTCCACAAGATGGTGACAAAATGAAACTGAATGCTGAAAGGAAAAGAGTGTTTTACAAAATGAGAAAACTCATTAGACTGGACTATCGTTGGTCTTACAGGCCTCATGAGACTACTCCTGTGATAATGTGAGAGGGTCTCATGTGGTTCAGTAAATAAAGGCACCTACTATGAGAAGCTGCTGAGCCATATAAAGAAAACCAGCAGTCCAAGCACTCTGGAGCAGAACTCCAGAGCTCTATGCATAGTTAAAATATCTTAGCAAACAATACAGACAATTTTTCCATGTTGGAGTACATTTTGAATAGTTTTGCACAACCCTTGAGCATTAGAGGGTCATCATTTGAAAGACTAGCAAGTTAAGATGCAGTTGTTGCAGTCTTACTGCTACTGTATTCAAGTCTTTACTGATATATAGTGTTTTTTTTTTTGCCAACTAAGGGACAAAATAAATGTTGGAAAACCTCCAAGATAAAGAGTCAAGCTGAGTTAAATGAGGTAAATGAACACTGAAGGGTTTAGTGTTATTAAGAGGAAAGTGCATTTCTGCCTTTCATTTATTCCTTTCATTCCCTTAGGAGAAGATTTTTTTTTGATGAGGGTCCTGTTAAGTCTGTAGGATCTTAAGAGCAGTCTGTCTCTGAGCCATAACCATCCTTTTAGATTGCAATCCTTATCAGTCGTGTTTTCTTCCTGCTTAGAGAATGGTATGCAGTGGCTCTTCTGCACAGCAATGAGATTAGGGTTCCCATTTCCCTCATCACAGTGCCCTCAGGATCTCTCAATTCTGGATTCAGCAGCAATTCAAGATGTGTTACCGTCAACTGGAGTGACTCTAATCATTGTTGGCAATTCTCTTGCCCATTTGTTTATCATGGAGATTGGGAGGAAAGGAAGTAAGACAGAGAAAGAGATGAGAGTGCACAGGGGGTGGTGGGTGAGGGGTGGAGGGTGTGCTTTGTAAGGTCTGTGTTCTATTAAATATTGATATCTGTATTAGAGGACAGACTTGACATACAGTCTGATCTAAATGTTGGCACAAATGCTCTTTGAGATCAAGGCTGATCACTGTTCACAGGGAGCATTTTTGAGGCATGTGCAATAACATGTTTACTACTTTAATCACAGTGGGGGCCAGTTTGTTTTATTTTTTCAGAAAATTGAATCAATTAAAGTGAGAATTTATCAGGAATACAAATATGGATCGACAATCTGAAGCCTGTTCTTTGAAATCAGAGCAGCAGGATACCTTGCTACCCTATTGGTAGCAAATTAACAGTGAATTAAATAACTAGGCATAAGACAATCATTTGTACACCCAATTTAGAGTCACAGATTAAATTGTTTCTCAATATTTGTACATTTTCAAATGTAGTGGTTTTGCAGTGCTGGATAACAGTGTGTCACATGAGTACCTTTGGTGTTTCAGGAAGCATACAGATCTGGTATCAGCTCAGCAAGGAGGGAACAACTGAGGTGTTCACTCCCAAGTCCACCAGCCTGGCAGATGGGCAACTTCACCGGGTTCAAATACATCAGGAGGGGAAGTATGTTTATGTCCAGGTGAGTGGTTCATGGCTGCAAGCATCACTGTGAAGGTGGACAGGCAGAATGGGACTTAAATACTGGCCAGGTGGGTGAAGGGGTTGTCAAACAAGACAGAGTTTAACAGGTGGAAGTGGACAGAGTTGGAGGCTGTGGAACAAAACTAATGTCCTTTTGTTTACTTAATGGCAAAATATTTCAGTGTCATTCCAAGTGAAAAGTCAAGTAATTTTAGTATATCAATGTGGTGCAGAAAGTCATTTCTTTAGAAAACAATGCTTAAAAATACTTCTGGGAAGCATTTCAGTTCAGCTTTAAATAACATGCAAATTTATTTAATAATGTGATATCTTAATAAATTGCCACCTGGTCATTCTCCATTGTATGGACCTAATGCCTATTAGTTTCTTTCTGGGAAACAAATTGAATAAAATAAAATGAATGTGACATGCCTTAAGAGTAATGCATTTTGATTTATTTTTATTTTCCCCTGACAGATTGATAAGGACATTAACAAAAAATACAGGGTGGCATTTGACTTTGAGCTCAGCCCAATAAAGTCTGTGACACTGGGAAAAGTCACAGGTAAGCTTGTTTAGAAAATGAAGTTGCCCTTGATCGAACTCAAACAGTGTTTATTTTTTTAATGTTGTAAATGTTGGCTATTAATCCTGAAGAGGGACCCTTCACTTTTCTGCAATTTAGTACTTCTACCTTTACACAATCAATAATTGTTCAAGTTTGAGAAAACAAAACTTTGTGGTTGTGCCTGACTTCTGAGTGCATACATGATTCCATGTATATGGGTATTCTACATGGAAGGAAGTTCCAATTGAAGCAAATAAAAATTAATTTATTGATGGTGATAACCTTGGCTAATAGCATAGTATTCATACATTTGCTTTAAGGTACTGTTTTCACTGATGGACTTTGTATACAAACACCAAATGAATTTGTAATTGAGTGATATAAGTAGCTGTAATAGCAGATAACTGCCATTTCACCATTTTATAAGTCATTATTTCATTTTAGTTTAGTCCAAAGCATGAATGGGCTATACATATAATGCAGGGTCTCATGGTATAAGTTCACTCTAAAAATGAGTGGTTTTTCACATTTTTCTAAATTAAAGTCTGTCAAGGTCTGTGAAGTAGAAGAGCTCAGTCTAATCCATTTAATTATTAGCATCAACCATCAAGGCTTTTCATTTTTGCAATTGCTTGACATAATGCCCTCTTGACTATATGAATGCCATAATCTGCAGTAGTAGTTCTACATTAAACTATTTTTTAGCTTTCTGCATTTTTGGCAGGTGTTCACCAACAAACATCTCAAAGAACACAACTTCTTATTGAACCTACTTCATCATGATATCTTTAAAAACAGATATCACTTAAATACACACCAGAGGATTGCAACAGTTTTGGATAGAAAAAAGAGAAGCTTGTTGAATTTTTGTGTTGGAAGAAGAATGGACAGGTCTAGTAAAAGGTGCTTCACTGCCTGGTGCCCTGCATGTGGTAGATCCCAAGAGCATGCTTTTAGAATTAATTAGCAATGCCATATAAGAAAATATCATGGGAATCACCAAAATCTCTCCATGAGCAATAAGGGAAAAGAAAGTGGGGACAGATACAGCAAAGGTGACTTCATCCAGGAATAATATCACAACAAAATCTTCACACAACCCATGCTACTGGCTATGAAACAGAATACATTCCATGATTCTCACAGGCATTTGCATAAAATTGTGGAGGTGGTATGATGGGAAGAAGTAGGCAGTCACCCATTTTTTTATTTTTTTATTTATTTAAAGTTACACCTTTGAGTCATTGTCTTCCTTAAATGGGTTAATGTGACCAGCAGCACAACAGAATAGTCAAAAAAATGTATAATTGGCCAAAGCGGTCGTCTCAGACATCAGGAAACCTTATGCATGCAGTGTGGCTGCATGACAAAGCTTAGTCATGCCTTTCAGAAAAAAAAAAAAACATGAAAAAAAGGATCAAATCAATCAGAATCGCAAAGCACAAACTGTGAAACATAGTGCAGATGGAAATTTGTGTGACTGTGTGTGCACACATACATGTGCATTTGTCTACTGAAAATACTTTGTTTAAAGTGTGACCCATTACTCTTTACAACATTACTGAAGTGGTGCAATTGAAGGACATTTTAAGGGACCATGGTCTTTTTGAATGTATTTGTAAGTTTCATTTATCTGAATGAAAAGTTAGAAATGTGACATGTGTATGCACAGCATATTGTACACATAACTAATTCAATCCATTTTCAATGCCATTTCACTCTTAGCTAACAGCCCTTTCGACTGTTCTTCAAGTAATTCTTACGCTTCCAAAGTAGCTCTCCATTTTTACTACATTTATTCATATACATGACAATTTTTATTAAACATAAAATCTCTAACAAGAGCTGACCTATTATAGTAGTGTGGGACATACATGTAAAGATTTACGTGTAAAAAATCTAAATATTTCACAGATTGATCAAAAAAAAACAGGTGAGATTCATTAGGCTGCTGCCTACAAAGATGCTATTGATATGTATTAATGAGTACTGAATTTAAAACATTCAATTTTTTTAGTCTTTCACTAATACTGATAATCCTATTTAAGTAATTGTCTGCTGGCATCTGTGTATCATGGTAGTTGTGAGCACAAATACTTTTAGAATGAGGTGTATAGATAATCAATAATATCTGCTGAGTCTTCAGAAACATCTTTTAAAATATAACAATAATTCCTGTTTCCATCAAACTAAATATATTTGCATGAATTTTACTGAATTAACTTCCATGAATTTAAGTTTTGTGGCAACACGCTTTTTACCATCTCTCCCACCATTTACAGGAAGTGGAGGTATGGATGAAGAAGTGGTCCTAGCTGGATCCAGGGGTTTTGTCGGCTGTCTCTCCTCTGTCCAGTTCAACCAAGTTGCCCCACTCAAAGTAGCACTGAGGAATCGTGGAAGTTCATCGATCACAGTTCAAGGTCACGTGGTGGAGTCAAATTGTGGGACGAAAGCCACAGTGAACACCTTCACCACCTCATACTCTCTCTCAGGTAAACTTGGATTGTCCATGTAATACCCCTCCTGAAAATATCTGTCCTTTCCTCTTGACCTAAAAAAATTAAGATAAAAATTATCTCATGTATTCCATGCAGGTACAGTACATTGTGATATAATGTACCATATAATCGTACATTATAATAAACAATATTGTTATGTATTATGTAATAACACAGTTATATAAATATAACAAAAATATTTGTAAAAAGTATCATTAAGTGTTTTCACACATAGTTCACTGTCTGATACTCCCAGACAGTGAAGAAAATGAAAAGAACAATTTACTTAACTTTTTGCATCTATTCTTCTCTTTTACCTTTTGCACATAGATCACTCAGACAATGATGGCAGAGGTAAAGAACCCCTAAAAAATGCAAGCCAAAGTGATTCATTGGTCATTGGAGGTGAGTGCCCCTGTTTATTATGCATATTTCATGATGTTGTCCAATATTAAAAGCTTGCATCCTGTGAAATTATTTATTGGCTATGCATTTTTTTCCCTGTCACATCACTGGTGTTCAACAGGTCACATTCCCAAAGCAATGAGTCTAAAGCTCTGTCAAATACAAAGTTGTATGTACTAAAATGTGATGAATTCTGAAATGTCGTTGAATGGAATTATGTATAATTTAATGTAAAAATGTTGTGTATACTGGATATTGAATTCTATACAACAGAAACAGTTGCTTCAAGAACCTAAAATCGGAACAAATTTCACATGTAACGAATGATTCACTGATGGAGTTGATTATTGGATTTTGCCATGGAGAACAAAGTCAATTGATTGTTTCAAAAAAATTGATAACTTAAAGCTCGCAGTACAGTACCGCCACTTTTCTGTACTAAGAAGGAGTTGTTTTAAAGCTAGATAAAGGTTTTGCCAAGTTTGATTGTCTTGGTTACAGTTGTGTAAGCTTTAATGACAAAAGATGCCTACTTTTGAACCCTTTACAGTATGGTCAAAAAGTCAGATGGTATGGGACACATATATATGATTTTTGTGTTGAGGATTTGGCTAAATGGCTCACCAAAACACGGTATTTCAATCCTTTTATTCCCAGGTGTAATCGTGGCTGTGGTCTTCATCACACTCTGTGTAGTAGGGGTGATGACCCGGTTCTTATATCAGCACCGGCAGTCCCAGCAGCCACCATCAGTCAAAGACAAAGACCACCGGCACAGCTTAGACCCACCCCGCCGCACAGAGATGGACCTTCAGTGCTCAATGCGGGACAGGAAGGAGTACTTCATCTGATGCTATTCACTGCCGTTATGCTGCCAAAACCGCCCCCCCAAACCACCTTCCTGTCCTCACCCTCTGCTCCCTCATCACCACCTACCTACCTTGGACAAGATCCACAGGGAATGGGTGTGGCTGTGGATATGAACCTCCTTTTCACCTGGGCAAACTGGGAAAGGGGACAGGGGGAGGGCGCAACTCAGACTATTGCAATCCTGTAGGTAGTGGGTAGGCAAAAAAAGAAGTCAACTATGTAGTATTGTGAAAGGAAAAATGGGATGAGATGACTGGGTTTGTGCATAATTATATTGACCATATGTGATGCCTGTGAGCAAAATCAGCTGAGAACGTTGAATAATCAAAAAACCAAGGTCAATGGTTAAAGCACCACAAAATGCAAACTAAAATTTTGTGGGATGGGTAGCCTGTATCTGTCTTACAGCTGGAAGGATTTGCATAAATCACAAGATACTAAACTCTTTCAAGGGCTGAAAATGGGAATTCTAAAACACCAAAAAACAGCCTAATAGACAGGATACCACTCCTGCTACCCCATATACACTTAAATACATGGGAAATACATGGTTGATGAATTTTGGGCTGGGAGTTTTTGGTGAAACATTAATTGATCTTTTGTTTTTCTGTCAGGAGCATTTATGAGATAACCAGTAAACATGAATCTAACCACAATCCCCGGGGACCTCTGAGTATGCTGTTTTTAATTACAGCCGATCATTTATTTGAGAAAAGGCTATTGAAAACATTGTTTTATGTTACTTAATAATGCCCTGAAACATTCCTTATCAACATATAATGTAAATGCATTACACGACACGGATTTTGCTCATTGTCCTTTTGTTGTGTTTGACTCAGTATCTAACAAATGGTTTAAACTCAGTGACCACTCGTATACACTTTTACCAGCTACCACTCAACTGATTCATGTTTTAACCAATATTTCAATTAATTAAAAAATGTTAAGGATTTGTTTACTATTAGCTGGTAAGACTGATTAAGTCTTGTCATATAAATTTGTGACATTTATACCTCTGGAATGCAAAGCTATTTCTCACATAATGTGGCGTATGATAAATAAAGTGCGTAGAAAGGAAGGGGGGTAAATAATCTATCAGTATTTTAAAATGGTGTATGTCAGAACAACTGTGAGTTGTTACAATGTAATTGTTTAAACTGTGATTGAAACCAAAACCAGCATACGCAGGGGTCATCTAGGACTAAAGCTGAATAACACTGTTCTTCACTTCTTCTTAGAATTTCACAATGCAGACTTGGGATGACTTTTAACACTCAGAGGGCTTCTCCTACAGAAGCCAAAGTCAAAACTACATTTTAGATAAAATGCTAGATGAAGTACAACTGTCATTCATGCACATGAACACAGTCCCTTCAACCACATCTGTCGTATTATTTATTCTTTGGTGGAGAGGAGGCAGCAGTAGTGTCTCCCAGCTGCTATCAATTTCTGACTGTAGAAGAACACATCTGTTCTGGGCTTGCAGGAGAAGAAACCATCAAATCCTGCTGCCAATTATGTCTGCTCAAGGGCTTTGAGACACCTTCATAAACAGGCCTGAATTTTTTAGAGGCCCCTGCCCTCCCTCTTCACTGCTTCACAAATTACCACAATATTCCTACCTCTGCAGTTCTTTATTTTTCCTGACAAAGCATCTGCCTAATTTTTATTTTACATCTGTTACCTGATGCCATGTGTCATTTCCAAAGATGGGTTTGAGCAAGCATGGTTTGCTTTAATTACAGATCTTAAGGACAGAACACAGTTCTTATAAAGTACATCTGCCATGTTATCTCAATAACTGAAATCATCTGATCTCAGCAACACATTGTCATGATTTTTCAGATCATTAAGGTAATGCTATTACATGGTAGCTCCACTGAGTTTTAGGTTAATGAAATGTCACTCTCCTGTTACTGCTTGTTTCAGTCTCAGAAACGTTATTTCCATTATTAGCTAGTACAAATTTATTAGTGATGAAGCAAAAGGCCATGATATTAGACGTTTATAGGTTGTTAAGATCGAACACAAAATCTAGTTGGACTCCTTGCCCTCAAAAACTGACATTTCCCATTACCCTTATACTTGGAGTGGATAAAACATATAGTAAGTACTCAAATTCCTCTGTTCTGCTGACAAAGAGCAAGTTGATAAAAAGTCATATACCTCTGAATAAATTAGTGGGTGTAAGTGAAAAATGTACTGTTTTATTCTGCTTTATAACTGTTTCATTTGTACTTAGTCAATTGTATTGTCAAGCCTGAAGACTAGACATATTTCCCCTCACCCCTACCCCAGCCTATAAACAATTCAAACTCATACATTCATGTGTAATTAGCCGATACATGACATTAAGCATTTGTCACAAAGAGGGAAAGTAAGTATTCTGCTGCACTGGCTGAAAGAGCACAACTGTTCATAACCAGGAATCATGTATGTAATCATCAATTAATCATACTCATAGAATGAACATATGGGGACAATACATTTCATTGTTTTACAGTATCGATACCAAATCACATTCCATGATTATCTATCCTAAAATTAAGTCTGGAACTTTTTTGTCTTTGAAATGTAAGCAGCAGCTACATATACTCAGCCAAAACAATGTTCATCCCATTGGTATAAATTTGGTGTGTATATATAATGCACCTGAAACAGTGTAAACAGGGTTGGTATGCAAAAGCATGGTATTCAACATTCTGAATGTACAAGAATAATCAAAGTCTTAGGAGCCTTGATGTTTCACATTGGTCAGAAAAACAATGTTTCATTGTATTATTAGGCCCACCTCTAATCCAGCTCCAATGCACTTTATGGTTATTTGGAAAAAAATCACCTGCTTAATTTGATTTTTTTATATATATATATACACCTCATGTTACCTTTGAGCATTAAGTTTGACCAAAACTGTTTGTCAACTTTGGAAACGAAGGTAAAATTAATGAAAATTTGACAAAGACTGTAAAACCTATTTAGTTCTGTTAAACAAAGCATGTTGTTTTTTTATTGAATCTATGTCATATGGTGTTTTCAGAGGCTATATATTTCATGGGTGTCCCATATTCAAGGGTATGATGAGTGAAATGCTGTAATACAACTTTTAAAGTCTGAAAAACAGAACACAAAAAGGTATTTAGTAACATTTGGTAACTGGTACTGGCTTGATCTTAAAATGACCACAGTTTTGAAATGTCAAAGTTGAAATCTCAAGGTAAAGAAGAAGACTCCTTGGCAAATTTGCTGCGCGGCCATTAGTGTGGTTTTTTTGGTGTTTACCTTAGACAAAAGTATTGCGGTGTGTTGTTAAAGCCTTATTGTAGAAAGCAGTGTCTCTTCTTTTAGCCTCCAAGTGAGATCTATATGGTAATTCATGCAGAAGCGCCAACTATCTCTCTCCCCCACCTCCCAATGGCTCCTTTCACAACAAAAGCAGCCAACACTGCAGGGGCAATCCATGGCACCATCTCAGCATGAGAAGCAGTACAGTTGTACTGTTTGGAGACATGGCCTCAAAAGCAAGCAAGAGAGAAAGTTGCTAACTTGGAAACAACAACTGCAGCAAAACCGGCAAACACTCCATACAGAGGAACATGCTGCATTCCATGGCACTGCATCGCTGGCTATTTTTGTGTTGGCCAGTCAGTTTTCAAGTATTTTGAGGACCTCTTAGGAAAAGATTAAGCAAACCCGTTGCCTGAAAGCATTCTTTTTTGAAGTGCATTATGTCCTTATAAAGTCGTACAGAACCTCTCAGACTCTTCTCATTTATACTAATGTTGATATTATGATTATTTTTGGGTTTGTTTTATATGGCTATAATTGTACATGTACCTTGTACATAGGTTTAATAATTATATTTATTAAAGAAGCATTTTTACAGCTTTATGTGCAGAACATCTTGAGTTGTGTCTTACTTGCCTGCTACTTAAATGCACTGATGCAATCAAATCATTGTGAACACAACATGAGCATATACTCAGCAATATATATATATATATATATAAAATTTTTGTCATATACAAATAAGCAGTAAAATAAGGAGTGTAGTCAGCTCAATAACAGATAGTGTGTGTAATGGCGATAAAGGGGTGGCACCATTTCAGTATACACTGTAGTCTTGTATTGAATTCAGACTGAACCAGTGCTGATTACGGCCTTCAGTCTTTTGGGGTTCTATTGGCTATTACATCACCTGAGGAGATAGGGAGTTAGTTGGCAAGGATTTCTGAGGTTTGTCGTGCACCACTAGGCTCCTCTGGTCAATAACGGTCTACTTGTACGGTCTACTTGACAAGTTCCACATTAAGTGCCCTCCATGTGCATAACTGAGTTGTGTGAAAATTGAAGTGAATCTCAAAAAGACTAATAACTCAGGCAATAAAAATTTAATATGTTCATTTAACTCTGAATAGTCATCCCAAGACAAAAAGCATATACAGAAAAAACTGAATTACATTTATTGCATATATTGATGTAAACATTGTGGTAAAATAAGCTGGCATACATTATGAGATGAAACAATGAAAAAATCATGTGCACTTCTGTATATCCCACAAGTAGACAAAACATAAAAGTAATGTGCTTCATCAATCTTTAACCTGCTGAGTCCCATTGTGAAACTCTATGCAGGACAGTGTGACTTGTGAATGGCTTAGTAGTTCAAGACTTAAATACATGAATCTGTGAAACATTAAAAACAAGATCATGTGAAAGATTTGTGATGGAACCAATTCAGCAACATATTAGTAATGCATACTGAAGCTTTGGATGGCCAGCTGAAACTGTCAAATATGAAATCAAAAGCATAATGGTGAACATAAAGAGTCTAATTAAGAAGAAGGTCTTTTTTTTTTCGAAATTGACAATATTTTCTGTTTCTGCACTAGATTGTGTCATTTTTTGATAAGTAGCATTTTGGTGCAATGGGTGACATTTTGGTGGGTTAGTAAAGAAAGTGGTGTACCATGCGATTGCATCGTTTTTTTGGAACTGTGCCTTTGCTGGGAAAGGGGTGAGAAAAAGTGATTGGTGCTTAGTACAGCTGATTCTGAGTTAATTGCAAGTGTTTATTGACCTGTGTTCAATCTGATAATGAACACTGGCATAAAAATCTAACATCAAAGTAATACTCTTTCACATGACATTGAATTTGTAGCTAAGATATAAATTACACATAGCTACTGAAAAAGACTTGAGCATATAAAACAAAAAAAAAAAAACTTTTAATTGTAATTAAAAGACAAAGCAGTCAGAATATAAACACCCAGGAAGGTCACACAGGAAGGGTATATAAAGCACAGACTATCTTACTTAATTTCATGTTTCAGTCTTATGCTAATCAAAGTTTTAGAGGAAGTCTATTTTCACTGTTAAGGCCTAACATCTCTCTCATTATGTTGAACTAATGTTCTGTTTGAGATTCTAAGAATATCCCATCAAGCAGGCATTTCTTTTCTCATGCAATAATTATTCATACAAGGCTTAAACAATTCAAACTTGAAAAATGCTAAGATTTTAAACTATAATTATGGGTTTGTTGGTAACCTTGAGTGTTTAGTTTCCTTGTCTGGCTCCTCATGTTGTCACTATTCTTAGTGATTGCTCTGTGAAATCAACCATCTTGTTTCCCTCACTAGAAAGCAACTATGGAAAATGTATATCTCCAATTATTAATTTGTGTAGAATGGTATTTCATTACCTGATCTGAGTCTTATATCGCTGTGCACTGTATGACACTATTACATGGACCCCATATTTTTCCTTAGGTTACACGTGCATGTAGCTCTTTTGATAACTTTATTTGAGGCTGTGAAACATCAAAGCAAATCAATACTGTAACAAACAGGCAGCAATTAATAGGCAGATTAAACCACATCATAGGCACAGAGATCCACCCCCCATAGATGACCAGGAGACACAGTCATGGATAGCAGAACTTTAATAAAACCTGTGGACGGCTCGCACTCCACCAACCTCCCCTCCACCCTCTTAGGACCCCCACTGTGTGCCAGCCCTTCTCCCATCCACCCAGTGCCATGACAGCACACTGGTCGAGAGAATCTGCCCCACACCACCCATTATACCACAGAAAGAAGACCCTGTGCACACATCACAACGCACCAGGACCACACCCCGACTCTCTCATTCTTGCCCTCACAACACAGTCTGGGCCCCTCTTGGCCGCACTATGGAGTGGGGTAGGCTTACAGTCCAAGGTATGCATACACTCAGTTTTCCCCTTCCAGGACATGTCCCTTTTACCACTGGGGTTCCACCCCACTGCACCTCCTACGCAGCCCGGGGTGACACCGTCCCTGTGCCTGTGCTTCCTTGTCATCGTTGTTCTCTCCAGGTGGCCCTCTCCTTCTGCTGCAGGATCTCCCTCAGCAGCGGTCTTCTGGAAGCAGCGGTCTGCCCCACTTACTGTGCAATCACTTGCACCTCAGCCAATCAAATGGAAAGAAAATAACAAATTGAAACCAAGATTCCAAAATAACCAGAAACCTCCAGCATATCACAAAACAAAATCTGAATAAAAATCCAAATCAAAAATAAAACAAAACCATATTCCCCTCTTTAAAAATGGTTGTGGAGCTTCCCTCCTGAGCCATCAGAACAGAGACTGCTGAAAGCTCCGCTCCTAAATACCTGTGACTGTGCCAAATCAATTTCATGGGATAGGTGCACAAACTGTCCAGGAGACCAGCCAGCCAAACAACCAATTCCCTAATTCACCACACCCATGTCCCTAAAATACCAGGCAGCTCAACCAAGGTGGTGACTGTCAGGCTCACCTCCTGACAGATATGTTACAAAGAATGAATTCATTAATTTACACAATCATTAGAAGGATTTGGACTGCCCTCCCTACAGGACAGACAAAAGTCATACACATAGTATACCTAACACAACTGCAATTAGGACTCTATACACAGCCACTTCTCTTATCATTAAATAATAAGCCAGCCCTCCTCTCCTATAATCTCCTTTGTGCGAGCTTATCGTTGATTCTAATAAACCTGGATTCACTGAGTTTTCAATTACAGCACAGAAAGGGAGCATACTGCATATCATTTGTACAGTACCAAACAGTATATCAAATTAAGTCAAAAACCATCTGCGCCTCCCAATAGCACATTACTGTTATCTACACAGAGGGCTGGAATTGGGTGTGCGCTGCAATTTGCAGGCACACAATTACATCCTATCTTGATTTAAGCTTGAGTTTGATCACTAATATGTATGATTGAAGCTCTTAGATGGAGAGCATGAATTGTTTATTTTTCACATTGTCATAAATTCACCTAATCTGACAAGATAGTTGCATAAAATGTTCCATTAAATGTCTAATAAAATGTTCAAATTTTGGGAGCTCATGTCCAGTTGCCATGTGTGGTAATAAAACAAAAGCTAGTAGTTGTCTGTAAAAGCAAGTCTAGCTTAATGCTAGTGCTTTTTTGTGGAGCAAATATTGAACAAATCTAGCTTCTGTTATTATTCATGCCTCTCAACAGCTTTATTGTGTGGGACACAAAAGCAAGTCCACTATACTGACATATTTAGAAGCTTGCTTTTGTGCGTTTCGGGGTTCAAGTTTGTGCTGCTAAGAGACAGTGTCCACCATGCAACCAACACTAGCCTGAGCTGAAGCAATTATTTCCTTTGATCAGTCTTGTTTTATCAGTGCTATCAGGAATGTTTTGATAGCTGGCTGAAAGCAATACTGGCAACATTTCATGTTTTAATTTCAACAAACAGTGTGGGATGTTGCTTCTGTTTTTATGGCCAAACCTTCTAACTACTCAAAGTGAAATAAAGTACAAATCTCTAATATGAGGAACTTGCATAGTCATTTTAGTCTCAAGAAACTTAAGGGGTTAGTCATTATGCAAAATAGCTTGATTCCTGTACCATGAATTCTTCAATATATTTCTTGCTTCTACAAAAGATCAATTGATTTTGTGTGATTTTGTATCAATATGCACAGATGTAAATGGCTGCATAAATAACAAGGCCTCCATGACAGATGGTAATGGACTGAGACACCCATTAATTGCATCTACAAAATATGCAATTTCAGCAGAACATACAAATCAAACAATTCATTTCCCCACCACTAGAAACTATGACAAATAGACTTTTGTTTAATTATTGCTTTCAGCTCACATTCCATGTTAAATGTCATTCTAGTTGCGCAAACAATACATTTTGTGTTGTCTGATGTACCCTGATATAGTCTGGTTAATTACAATGTTTCAATTTTTGTTGTATGGGCAGTATCTTTATGGACTCAGAACGGCTACTAAACCTGTATCTGAAATGCATCTCTCAGCTGTGTACGCTGTCATCAACACCTAATCATTGAAAACATCCATCAACCTTCAACCTGCATTGGACGGTACATATCTCCTGGATGCATTTTTGTTTTTCAATTAAATTAGGGCTGTCCTCCTTAGAGCTGTAACTTTGTAACGCTACAAAGTAGAGACACCGTTCCAAGGTCACATTTATTAGAGTTAAATAAGGAAACTGAGTGACAGTCATAAGTTACTGATATATATTTTGTCATGTACTTTTTCACATTGCCATTGTTTTAGTTTTCCTTCATTTTGAAATTTGCTGTCACTGCTCTGTATTTTTCATGAATGCCGTAACATATATGCTGTAACAAAAGAGCAGTCATAGTCATCATTAACAGCTCAAAAATTTTCACAAAGATGTTAGTTACACATGTCTGGTACCGTAACTCTCATTGCTTGATGAAAATATAAACATACAGGGTGTTGATTGACTGTCCTGAAAATATGGCAGGAATATATTTCGCCATCTGTTTCACTACCATGGAGAGGGACGTGGAAAACACATGATAAAATTCTTTATTATTTATCCTGACAACCTTGCTGCAACTGTTTATTCACTGTATAATTGAATGATTTAACTGTGTCAGTTTCAAAGGAGTATGTCTTCTCAGCTATGTGCACGTCAGATGTACCTTTAATGTTATAAACTCTTGTCAGCTAGCAGAGATGTTTATCTTTCTGTATGCTTATCTCAGTGGCTGGCAAGCTGTCTGAGGACTGCACTGGCTCTAATCAGAAAAGATTCATCTAGTTCTACATTACAAAGTACTGTAACATTGCCAGAAATGTTACCCAACTAGCCTTTGTGACAGGGATGAGCCAACAAACCCTTCTGAGGTCTTGATTGTTTCTCTCAAACACTATTTTATTCTGGGTTTGTTTAAGCGAAAGAAATAACCTGAATGCTATGAAAATCATTCCAGTCATCCACTATTAGATAAAAAAAATTATAGTTTGAACCTCCATTTTGCCTCTGTAAATTTATTACCAACAAAATAATTCTCCAGCTGCAAATACTATTTTAATAGCTTTGCTTTGTCATCGAAAAATCTGCTGATCAGGCCTAACCAAAATTGTTTGTGAGTGTGTCATTGATACATATTATTAGTTATGAGTATTTTTGTTAATACAACACTTTTAACTATTACAATTGCCCAAAATAGAGGTCGTGCCTTTAGTAGAAATGAATAAATAAATAAATCCAAAGCCCAAGAATTTCAATGCATTTCATGAACAGCCACCTGTGGGGGGATTCATATTTTTAGGTTTTATTCACAAAGCATGCTCACTGTCAAGAAATGTTTTACCCTACGAAAATTAACATATTAACATTTTGTGGTCATGGGTATTTAATTTACTCTTTGGCGGGCATTCAAAATCAATATAGAACAAGGACTGAGGAAAAATACATTGCCAATTTCATCAAGGAAAATTGATTTAAATCAAACTACTGCTTACTGTACTGCAGCAATGAGAGAGCAGCGAAATTAAAGTAAACGCTAGTTGGACATGATGAATGGACCCCATCAGGCAAAGGTTACACCCAATAACTTCAGACAATATTAACATAGTAACCTCCTGGGGGGCACTCAGCAGCTGTTTGCTGATGACAGCAAAAGGGAAACCCAGTGTATCCTGTTGACTGATTAGACTTTTGTAGCTTCCCTCTTTGCTAAAGACTGTATCAGATAATATAGATATCGTTTGTTTTTCAGAGGGGAGTGAAGAAAAGAAAATTAAAATATATCTGTCACTTTATTCAGGCTCTGCCATGGACTAGCAACCTGTTTCACCCAGTGTATGTTGGGACAGGCTCTAGCCCCCACCACCCCTCCTAGATGAATGAAGCAGGTGTAGATGGATGAATGGATTGATGGATGGATGCAGTTCAGTATTCTACTGACCTCATCTGGCAGGCTGTTCTTTAAAGTCTATCTGAATAAGTACAGTATGTGTGGAAAAAAATAAAAATGGAATGCAATGCTGAATCAATCAAGAGCATATTGCATTACCAGTTTTTTTTCTGCACTTGTTAAAATGATACACATATGAGATGGTAACCCACTTAAAAACATACTTTTTTTTTATTTAGCTCATCTGTACATTTTCTGCAAGGAATTATCTAGTCTTATTCTAGTTTTATTCCCAGACACTGGGGATGGATGGTAGGCAAGCATTATCATGCAATTTTTTTCATGGAACAAATATTGGAAAAGACTCCAATGACTTGACATGCATTGTTTTATTACACATATTTCAGACTGTAGTCCCACAGCTCTCTGTGTGGAGAAATTCTAAAGCCCCATTCAAGCAAAAACAAAAAAAAATATGGTATCAAGAGTTATCTTGTTTTTACCTTCAGTCTTTTTTCCTAGTTGATCTCAATTTACAGATATATACCAGAGAACATTCCCAGTTCAACCAGGGCAGAATTAAGACAGTTTATGTTAGATAAACATAGGGTCAGTGAGACGACTTGCAGAGAAAAGCCAGAAACTCACAGAGAGGAGAGATACCAGCAGAAGATGAACGTATGGTAATAATTCACCATGACAAAACCATTATTCTCTCCATTAGTACCAGCCAGGCATCTATTGCAGTAGTCATTTCTTTAACAGGTGGCCTTATCCAGGGTAACTCACAGAGCTTACATTACACAGTGTGTCCATTTCATACAGCCATATATTTACTGAGCTGTTTCCAGTTTGGTGCCTTGCTCAGCACCAGGGATGCTCCACCCAGACCTTGAGACTGCACATTTTTAGTGACAAATCCATTTCCTCCACTACTATATCACACTGCCAACCCTGTTAGCCACGCTCAGTGATCAAAGCCAAGGCCTTTTGAAGAGTGTACTATAAGGGATTTTATAATATCTTCTCTTACACAGTGCCAAGTCTATCATGACCATTAACTTCTCACTATCACTTAAGTCCTCCCGATAAATGTGACTGTTTGAATTGCAGTAGTAATAAAGCAATGGCCAAACATTTCATCAGTTAGGACAGAATATATTTCACATGTCTTTTTTAACACCTCTGTGTTCAAACACATTATGGGGTTGATTTAGTAATATCCCTAATAATGTGCATGATTTTGTGTGCACACCCAAAGTTTCTGCATATCTCATCATTTTGCTGTTTACTGGTGATCAACTAAGAGTCACAGTAAACAACGCATGCTGAAAACAGCCATATTTCAATGAGGGATTTTACATATTTGGAAAGACTCTCCTAACAGATTATGATGAAAACAGCTATTGTTGCACTGAGCTAGTTGGCAGTCTAATACAAACTGCTACATTGTATCTAGGATTACTCCGCACCATTAGTGTCACATATAATCACATTTCCGTCAAATGGTGGCTTTTATTTTGATAAAGTCACAAAAACATCCTCCTGTTTTGGATGTATTTGTAAGAATACTTGCTTTCAGTCAATGTTTTTTTTTTTCCCTCAGTAGTCTCTATTTGATATCTATGAAGTATTCAGGTTAATTTTTGTGCAACAAGACCTCTCAAAATGATGACAGATTTCTCCCTTGCTTTCTTTGATAAATTGTTATGATGCCTGCTGGAAACAATTGCCAGCAAAATCCCAACAAATATCCAGAATGTTTCAAATTACAGTAGATACCATACTTTGCATGCTAAGAAAACAATGCTCTTGAACAATGCTGTCTGACACAATCAACAGAAAAATAACACTGGTAATAAATTGGAAACTATAAAAAGGAATCCACATTAATCAGTCAGTGAAGGGGAGAATCACAAACCACAGTTATAAGGGCTTTTATTTATTTTTTCTCTATTTTTTTATACAAACATTTTGGAGTTAGAAATTCATGTAAAAAAACCAAGCAATAAGAAATGGAATTTTAGACTTCTGTCCACCAGTGCTAGAAAACAAATCATGAAATACAAATAAATATATTGCATATTGTATGATTCCTCTGTATGAATGGCTGGATAATCCATTAATTAAGCTTCAAATACATTTGTTCATTGACTGAAATTTTATCAAAAAAGGAAAAAAATCACCTCAAAAAATGTAATTCAATTTAGTCCTTGCATCCCATCTCTGAACAAGTTTTTTTGCCAGCAGCAATTATCTGATGAGTACCCATTGTTCATTTTAGTGGGTAACAGTAATCTGACCTTAAAATTTAGTCCTATTCATATGTTGTTGTTTTTTCTCTCTTTGTAATTTGTAAAAAGGAGATTCCTCTAAAAGACTCCACTTTCCATTCCAGTTGTTGATATCAGAACTCCCAGTGGGATCTCTGTACAACAAGGTGTATTTGCTACACAAAGAGTATTTGATGCCAAGTCATTCTGGAGTCCGTGTGAACTCCAGTGAACATGTCTGGCACATTTTGAAAACAAAAGGATGGTGATATGAGTCATGAAAAAGAGCTATGCATAAAAAGCTAAGCAAACAGTAATGTTTACTGAAGTCAATGCAGCTATTTCTCCTCATGTAAAGAGTTTAAGGCTTTTTTTAAAAAAAAAAAAAAAAAAAAGATGACTGACACAAACCACCATATATGATATATGGTTTATTCTTACATCCGAATATTTTCTAGCTGCAATTGAATGATTTCACCAGAATGACTGAATCAGACACCCCTGTAGATATCGTGGGCAAGGGTTCTCTGATTACAAAATAGTTTTAAAATTGATCAAGATTGCATTTTACTAGAATGCAACTTAATTATATAGTGTATCTGAAGTAATAAATTATGGCTTTGTGGCATTCATGATCTTAATGATTATTATCCATATAATGTATTTACAATTTCATGTTTGCAAAAAGGTTTTTAATTTTTTCCATGTTGAATATGCTCTGAACCACTGTAATATAATAATAAATGGTATTGGGTTAAAATTCATTATAATTTGTGTTCATAAATCTAAAAAATCACCATCTTGTTGTAGGTTCACAAAGGGTGGCTTTAGGGATATGCAGTAAAATGTAAGATTCCATTCATGAAATAAAATAATAAACATTGCTGATAATGCTACAAATACCCATGGAATCATCACAATCCACTGTTACATCACCCCACAAGAAATATTCTATCACATATAATAGATACACAGATTGGCACTCTTTTCTTTGTACATGTCAACAGTACAGAGCACTATTGCTGTCATTACCAGCTAATGTTGTCCCCAAAATGTAATGCGATTTTCATTCAAAGCATTTTAATAGGCTTAGTATCATGAGCATGGTTAGTTGAGATAAGTGTCTTAATCGGTCTGTAAAGAAATGGCGGTTGCCAGAACCAGTCTCAATTGTACACAAAAGAGGGACGTAGCTTTGTAATCAATACCTGACACAATCTCACCTATGATCTGGCTCTCCTTGTAGCTGCATTTTTTAATACCATCATGATTTATCTCAGGTCATTCTAATAAATAAATTATAATTACATGTAAAAAAAAATATTATTTAAATACATTCACATTTTCAATGAAGGCTATTTTTCCAATTAAGCATTTACAATACCTTTTTATTCAAGGTCAGCAATCAGATGATAAGGACAGATAATCAGTAGATTTTCATAATAATAAAGGATGAACCCAAGAGTGAGATGGTAAATATGTTTGGATGTATTGTTAAATTGTTGGTACGTCTTCCCAGGAGGAATGGCTGTGAATCTTGAAGTACAGACAGGAGCGTTTTGAGTTCTGAAACTTCTACACACCCCAGATCCCTTCATTTTAATGTGGCCCTGAGGTTTTTCTTCCTTCACCTATCCTAGAGTCAAACACAGAGCAAAAAACCAATTACTCCTAGAAACCAGTCAGGACTGCTTCCCTCTAAGATCGGTTTCTCTGTGCAAAAGCACACCGATTCATCTTCATTTGGGTCTGACCAGGCTCTCCTATGGTCGTTTTTTGTTCCACTGCTTTTCTTTTTTCACAGTGACTGAACTCTATTATCATTCAAAATCAATGCTCTTGTCTGCTGAATCACACCCGGAGACCTCTTTTGTATTGTCATCCATTAATTACCACAGCTGTAAATACAGAAGAAATTGAATGCTTGAAGGTCATTAAGCTACAATTCACAAAACATTTTTATGATTTTGATGCTATTGAAAGATCATCAATTTAAAAAAAGGGTTCTCATCAGAAACATTCTAGCCACTGAGGACTATATGGAGCAAACCTGAAAGGAAATTTACACCAAGACTTTGAGTACATAATTCCCTGAAAAAACATTTGGTTCTGGCCTTTTTTTTTTTTTTTTTTTTTCAAAAATTGTAAAACAGAAATAAGGATAAACTGTGAAAGCACTCATTTAACACTGCTTGTTGATTCTGCATATCCCTGACTTTGTTGTTTATAAATATTATGTATGGCAGAGCTGGGATCATCTCACTGAGGATGTTGATTTTTTCATGTGGGTATACTCTGTATTTGTGCAAATACCTTCAACTGTATCACTGGTTTGCATGAACCAAGAGTTTGCATGTTTAGGTTTTTGGACTCCCTTCTACGTCACTAGTAAATAAATCAATCAAAAGCAAATATACTGAATGTCTTTCAGAAGGTATTATTTGCCAAAAAAATGCATTTCTGTAGATACGGGCATAGGAAGACCAAGAACAAATTTTATGGATTGACAAGTCCGTGTTGATAGAACACATGCATATTTATGTCTAATATAATGTTACCCTGACAAGAATTTTGTGTCTTATTTTTTTTTAAATCTAAAACAATACACATTAATTGGAGACATGGATTCCATCAGCATTCGTCCTGTATTTTCACTTAAATATGAAAATGGCGAGTTTAAGATTGCACTGCTTTTATTTTGAAGATTGCTGAACAAGCTGACATTGTATGTTGTTAAGAAGTCGATTTAATCGTGACTCAAAAAAGGACATATATTGATTGATCCAGGCTGAGTGTTGTAAGATCATAATCGGAGCAACAGAGTAACTCCTGTGGTCCACTATAACTTCACTTAAGTTTAATCACCACAGAAAAATTACAGTTGCAGGAATGGATGAGAGAGAGGGTCAGTGCAGACATATAATCCATGCCACATAAAGACATCTCAGCAAATAATTTAACCTCTAGCTGCTAAATCTTCAGAACTCTTGTCTCCACTCTCAACATGTACCAAATGTCAGAGAGCTGTCACCATCTGGTTACCAACAGCTTCAAGAAGATTAGATGACATCAGGGGTCAACTGTAAGTCTTTTCTCTGTCTGCAGTTAAGGAGCAATTTTCATCCCTGAACAAACTACACAAAAAATATTACTGTTGGCTGGAATTGTCAGATTAAGACATAAGAACTGACAATGGGATTTTTTTTTTTCTGTAGTGCTTTTCCATAGGGTTTTTAGTAAGCACAGGCCTACATAAGCACATGAAAGAGATTTAATAGTCTAAAAGGGATTTTGATTGCAATGCATTAAATTAATTACCAAAACATTACATCTTCTTAGAACTGCTCATTAAAACTCTTTCCAGCTGTGAAGATTACAGATTGTGGTACTCAGGACCTACATCCATAGAAGTCCATATTTGACTAATTATATAAGCCAAGAATCATGACTACATCAGTTATTTGTACTATTAACCCTCACTCTCCCTTTCAAGATACAGCCACATTAATTCACAACTGCCGCAGAGACAGAGCGAGTACTGGTAACTGTTAGCAACCACTCTACTCAGTGGTCTTTCTTGATATGAATTCCAAAAAAGTAAATACTCCAATGTCCCTGTACCTGACCCTGTCTCTCTGAACACTGCTCATTTTCAAACATTAATGATGAATAAAAAAAACTTACCTAAAACCACTCAGACTAGGTAGGTAGTGATCTTAATTGAGTGAAGTTGAAATTTCATGCTTTGTGTAGAATATATGGAACCATGTTTGTTCTACCTGGTTTTCTCCATTGTGGCCCTTGGGGCATCCAGGAAAGCATACAGCTCTGAGAATGGGATACATGCTCCTGTTCCCAACACCCTCTCAGGACTAATGGCTGAAAGTGATGCTCCATCATTCAAAGGTAACTCATCCAAGCAGAAGAAATATTGATTATTCCTGAAAAAATGTCTCAAGACCCAGTTGTGACATGACAAATGATACAATGATCTGTCACAACCTCTTCATTTTCTGTGTGTGTGTGCTTGTGTGTGAGTGTTTGTGTATGAATCAGCTGAGCTGGTAACTCTGCCTAGTTGCCTGGTTGAGTCTTGCAAATGTTGAGACCAAGGGCCCTATTTTCGCTAGCAGGTGCAACGTCCTATGACTGTTTTATAACCACAACAACACCGCAATATGCAACCATAAATATTATAAAACATTGTGCCCATGTGGGCGTGTCAGTTTTCAGGTGACTTGTGGAAGGACGCAATTGCCGCACAACACTATCTTGCATACAACTCAGAGATTGCACTTAAGAACAACAAAAACCATGTCTTATGTCTTGTCATAGTTTTTTTGTTATTTTCATGGTGTGTCTTATAGATAGTGTATATCGCCTATATTGGCATGTACACAATATGCATATATCCCACCTATTACATACATGGGGGTGAGTAGAAACATGAATACATATGTAAAGAGTACAATGTAAAAGTTTATCATTCTGTATATCAAAATATGTAAAACATGTATGTCACAATGGTTAGTGATAATACTGATCAAAAAATGAGATAACTGAGGCCTCCTTATTAGTATGAACGTAGCATTTACTTTAGGTTATTCCTGACTTGGACCAGCTAGTAATTTAAACTCAATCTACCTCCCACCTCTTACATATCACTCTTCATACCTCTGCTAATACTCTGGTTTTTTCTAAATCTCCACAGTACCCTCTGTTTATTGATTAATTCAGCCACATAACAGCTTGACACTGTGTTAAAGGAATTCTCTGGCCTACTACTAACCTCAGGGTTTCCAGGCATACAATATTTAGCCCACTGTTTCTGAAACAGTGTTGCTACAACTGCAGTTTAAAACAGTTGTGGAATATGTGTTCATGCATGCAGGATATTGGATGCATACAGTGTTGTTTTCCAAGTAGGGCACTGCTGTTGTACCCTTGAGCAAGGTACTTCAGTAAATATGCAGCCGTATTAATTGATAGTGTATAGAAAAAATGAACAATTGTTGCTCTAAATAAGAACATCTACTAAATGCCTAAATGCAAAATTCCCAATCAATCCTGGAAGTGAAAAAAAAGCATATCTGTTGATAATGAAATTCCATCATAGACCTCTGCCTCCATAATTTGTACATGTAGTGGAAAAGCAGAGTTTTCCATAAATAAAAGTGCCATCCATCAACGACAACAAAACATGATTTTTTAAAAAAAGATGAGTGGAAGGTGAGTGCACTTGTCTCAGCTATTCGTTATAAACTAATGGTGCATGTGTTAATGTAAAGGGTGTGTCTCTGTACTTAACATGAATTTTGTATTATTATTATTATTATTATTATTGTATGAACTAAGTCATTGGGGTTTTTATTTATTGTCAATACATACAGTATATGAATTAAAAAATGAATATTAGTCTGGATGTGTTAAAATAGTTTTTTTTAACTCTGACAGTATCAGTTTTACTAAAGCAAAACATGTTTTATATTTCCTTATAATGGTCCTTTAAAATATGTTCTTCATCATCTGTTACATGTCAAATGTTACATGTTTTCACAGCCATGTGACGGAGGAGAGGGGAGTCTTCGTGGTCTTGTGTGTGGTAAGATACCCTGGACCCACCGCCACTTTTCTTGTTCACATATGATTTCACTGTTTCCTTTGTGAAAATGTGTCTATAACTGTCTTTCTTTAGACTGGGCAAAAATATATATTTTAAAAATTAAACCATTAATATTTTGGTAATTGTTAATGGATGAGAGCTCAATGAGAATTTTAAACAATCTCTCCAATCTGGTTCTGAATATTGGAAAAATATTTAATGTAACATTTTCAGGAATGTGCAGGAATGGTACTTAACAGTATTACAGAAAAAGTACATAGTTCTGTACCCAACCTTTAATAGCTCAGCCAAACTTCAGTAATTATCATATTCTAAAAGAGATGCTATCTGGCACAAAGATGGATAGGGGTTCCCTTGCATCTCCACTGACTGGGCTATTTCTCTGACAAGGCAGTTCTCCTACAGATTAACACCCACATAAATCTCCTCCTGCAGAAATACCTCCCCTACCACTCCCAAATCCACAGCCACAAATTATGAAAGAGCCTGAATGGGATCCCCTGTTTGCTGAAGTCAAAACAGACCTTGTGAGCACCTGATGCCTTTTTGTCATAACAGTACAGTAAATGTCATTTCAGGATAATGTGGCAGAGCAATAAAACAAGGCCAGTAAATGCAGCTGAACCCCTGCCACACAAGATTGATTTTCAGATAGAACCAACCCTGGGTATGGTAACTGAAAACCAGTAGATGACCCCACCTCTGGGGAGGCACACTGAGCGCATCATCCATAAATTATTATTAATATGGAATGGTCTTTTTCCCATGTCAAAATGTGAATCATTAAATCATTCTAAGTATATTTTGAATTGGGGGCCCAGGCCTGTTTCACACCACATTCTTCATTTACTATTAATTTTGGCATGAGTGAATGTTTACCTTAAGTATAATGTCATGAAATTAATGCACATTTTAATTTTGATGCTCAGTGATCATCCAGAATTTTGAAATAATCCACAAAGATTAAAATAAGTAATATAATAAATAAAATGAATATAAGTTGCAATGCATTAATCTTCAGTTACCAGTAAAGTAAGTGTCGGGTAAGTGATGATATAAGGAAAATAACAATTCTCTGAATCCCGGGTCTTCCAATAATTAAAGCCCTCATTTAACATCCAGCACTCTGAATACTGAACACAAGTGACACTAACGACTAAAACTCCTCACCTAACCAACAGGTAACAAGTTAAAATTGGTTTACTTAAATAATTACCATTAAAAATAATAACTATGAATTAAATAACCAAGTTCGCTTGTAGAAATGAGCAGTCTGATGGATCAACTTTTATCAGAAAGATATATTCACTTGCAAATTAAATAGTTTAAAACATGAATTTGATAATTACAACACGAAGACAAGAACAAACAAGAAAATTTTGGCTCACATATGAATGAAATGAATATTACCTAGCCAATGCTTGTCCCTCCTGAGGAAGGGACAAACCAAAAAGCCAAGTAAATCCCAAATGTGTAGTAGTTCCAGCGGTGGCAGTAGAAGACTTGAGCATGAACCAGGAACTACTGAGCATTGAGGACTGAGCAATGAAGCCTGTTCCAGGCCCAACTTGAGAAGGGTCTCTCCCCTCCTCCCTGGTCCTTGCATATCTAATTTTATTGTGGGGGAGTGCCTGAAGGTTTATCCAGGACTTACTCTTACATTGAAACATAAACAACTGGAAAACAAAAGGCATCCCCTCAGTAATAATGTTTCTGTAATGAGCTCTTTACAAGCATCACAGTGACACAAAACATGAACAAGTGCAAGTTTAGGGAGGAGAGTTTATAGAGAGCAACAGGCCGTTCTGCACCTGAATGGCTTTGTGGTTGTATTGAGATACATTCCTGTTGTAATGTGACTTTATTCATTTAGAGAAGATGAATATTATTAGGGTATAGAAGGGGAAAGTGATCCTAAAGTACAAACACACGCAGGCATAAACTCGCACACACAGACACACACACAAACACTCTAGAAGGGAGAGAGAGAGGTGATGGTCCCCTGTGGCTGAACATCTTTGTCAAAGGACTCTACATCTGGGGGGAACATTAGGGCTTACCAAGAACAACAAGGGTTGTACCGCTTTTAACTGGTAACCCCAGATGTAGATCCATATTGGCCATCATAACTGGTTCATCTTAATTTCTAAAGAAAAGGTCTGCTCCATGCCATTATTTAAAAGCCTGTTGCCATTTTGATCACTGGATTGGAGGTGATTATGAGGGAGAGGGACCATTTGTTTGGGTGTATGGCAAGAGATCATAAAAGAAGAGAGCAGGGTAAATAACCATAAAATACACGCTGCTCTCCTGACAAAAGCATACAAATTCTATATGAAAATTGTGGATACTACTCTTAGATCTATTAAAATTACATATATTTATATGAATGTATTTATAGAGGGTGTATATTTATAGAATATACATACATATATACATCAATAAACAAACTAAAACACACAAACAAAGGGACCACAACTTTAGTAATATGTGAGCAACACAAGCGGGTGATAAACATAAGCAAGAGCAATGTCTGTAATCCAAGCCCAAGCCACATACGGTTTCCATGGCAACTGGACTTTTGCAAGCTCTTTGGATCAGGTCACAAGCTATTGTACGCAGTTCCACCTGCTATCAGTGAATCGCACAGGAAAGGATGGCAGAGTCTGTTTTTTTTTCTTTCTTTTCCTGGAGAGAGCACTGAAGCTAAATAAGAGTTGATCTCATCAGAAAGCTGTATATCTTCCAGCTTCAAAGGTATTAATCATGTAGGACAGCTGGGTGAGAGCTGGGTGATAACCACAGGGTTGTAATTTGAAAAGATATCTACCAACATGAATAGATAATCTCTGCTTGGTTGGTAAAGAAAAACAATTGCCAAAACCAGGGGGTGGGCCCTAGAGTCACAGAATCAAACCTGAGTATTGTCATTACCTGGCAATGGCTGTCAGTCCACAGCAGCAGAATACAACAGCTTTTTTATCTTTGCAGGGACTCTAAGTGGTCCTTGTGCAGATGATACAACTATGATTTGAGGGGCAAATCATTGGTAATTGAAAACTTGGGAAAGAAAAAAAATGTATACTACCTAAAGCATAGGGAGTGAAAGTTGTTCAGGACAAGCATGTCAGGCAAGATAATATGCTTAATGTGAAGTACGCCTTTAGTGGTCTAATGATACTCCATGATAATTTCAAATAATAAAAAGATGTAATTTATGTGGTTTGCACAGTGGACTCTTTGGCGTGCTTGCCAGAAAGTGACACTGATACAGAATAACTATGATCACTGGTATTCTCAGGCTGTCTGAGGGGAAGGAGTGAGAAAAAAGGGCACTTCCTGCATGACATGAGGTTGTTTTCTTGTGTGTGAGGGCACCCGGAAAAGCACTTTTGTGGTGTTTTGTTTAAACAAACAGGCACTGGAGGAGGCAGTTTGTCTTTAGAGGGCACTGCATCAGGTTTTCTCCACTGGAATTGTGTTCTTAGTTTCAGCTCCTGTCATTACTCCAAATAATCATAAAATTTCAGAATTCGATTTATTCTGTGAGACCTCAGTCAAATGTATGAGAGTGGATAAGAGTACATAGGATATATTTTTTTCCTTTCAGTCATTAAAGTAAGTATACTCACTCACTTCTTATGCTGCTCAGTTGCATGCGGTCTGCTAGGGAGGCGCTTCTGGACCTGCATGTTTCTGAGTGGCCACAAGCAAACCCCATTGCAGGTTAAAGGGAGTGGTCATTGCCTGTGTTATATCATGGATACAGAAAGTCTGCATTTCTGATTTTTTTATAATTAAATTTGTATGTCGTGGACATCTTGAATGTAGGCCTGGTCAAAAGTTTTATCACTGTTCTTAATCAATATGCTGCGGTGATACAATGGTAACCATGTCAACAATAGCCTTTTCAATAACAGTCAGCTGTTCATTCACTCAGTAACATTTTAACTCATTACAATACATTATCATCATTTAGCTGACGCTTTTATCCAAAGCGACTTACAGTTCATTAGGCTAGCCAAGGACCAGTCCTCCCTGGGAGCAATGTGGGGTTAAGGGCCTTGCTCAAGGGCCCAACAGCAATGGTGTTCTTGCTGTGGCTGGACTGGGGCTTGAATCACCAACCTCTGGGTCCCAGTCATTTACCTTAGCCACTAGACTACAGGCTGCCCACCTCATGCCTAACTCATTTGTTAGCTAACATTCAAACTTAAAAGTATAAAAACCACAATCGATAATCTTCACTTTAATTTTTAAATTATTTAAAATAAATTAAGGACAAAACATTTCAGTATATCACCTATAGGGATAAAATTCCTTTTAAAATAATCATATTTTGAGCCGAAAAAAGTAATAATGTATTGAAATGACCACACCTCACAAGTAACTGTGATATAAGTGGCAAAACGTTCGCCGAGGTGTCCATTGCATCTGTGAGAATATTTTCTGTGACTAGCTGTGACCAACTGGCATTTTGAACCTTGACAGTTCAAGAACATCTAACATCTGGCTTTGCGTTCAGGAACTGGTCACCTACTCCAGTGTAAAGTAGTGGCTTTTATCTACAGTGACAGGATATGTCTTAAAATAATCATATTTTGGGCTTTTATCTACAGTGACAGGATATGTCTTAAAATAATCATATTTTGAGCCGAAAAAAGTGACCATGTATTGAAATGACCACAGCAGCAAGTAACCGTGATGTAAACAGCATGCCTCCGAGGTGTCCATTGGACAAGTGTCCGTTGCTTCACGTCATGGAGTTCTTTGCCTCCACTTCGTCCTTTACATTTGAATAACAGACACCTCATCAGGTGTTATGCCTCACAGGTGTCAGGTATTTTTTTTCCAAGTGTGTCTCCTTTTGGTTTACAATTATTGGTTCAGTGTGCTGTTTTTGTATCCATTTAATTTTTTTTTTTTTTTTTTTTTGAGGCATCATCAATGTAAATAGTTTTTGTTCACCCATTTTATCACTTGTAAACAAAAACTGGGTGATGTTAGGCACAAGTTGGTGTCTCCTGTGCCTTCTATCACCCTCCCCCCCCCTTCTTTTGTTAAATTAATTGTTACTGAATCCCAACAACACATAACTAAAACTACTGTACAGAATAGACATGACTTGGAAGAAATATCATTTTATTGTCGGCAATGTCTACCCATGTTAACTGTAAAAACTTTTTATGAATACTTATGCGCAGCACAATTTAGTTACGAAAGTATTGTATATACAGCCTACAAATAGACAGATGTTGAATCAGCAATGGAACACTCTGCCCTGGACCAATCCATATCACAGTTGCCTCAGCAACCAAAGTTCCAAAAGCTCTTTCACAGCTTGTGCAAAAACATTGTTTTCATTCTTTTATGCAACAATTTGGCCGCAAGTGACAAATCAAGCCTAAAATTTCACAACAGGACTCCACACTTAGAAATGGGCGAAGGCTTCAAGAGCATTGGTGCCTTTTAAAGTAACACAGTTGAGAGACAACCCCACACAATGGCCCTCCAGGATGCTTGAGAGTTGAAAGGGCATAGCAGGGGTGACGCCTGCTCCCTGGACCCATCCACTTCAACAATGGGCTGATGGAAGCGTGGGTGGAGCCTGACTTTCAACAATTTCATGGATGGGAGGGGTGTGGGGTGGGAAGTGGCAGTTGTGCTGGGTGGTTGGAGCATTTCCATCTACTGCTGGCAATGACCCAGTGGAAGCTTCAACACCACTGGGATATAGAACCAGGAAGCCCCATTTTGATCCAGACATGACCCAATGATAACAACTAGATCCTTGCACACTGAATTACTTGCCAAACGTCACACCAATTTGATTATCATAACAATGGAAACTTTCAGTTCATGGACTAAAAAGCTTTACAGATTTTTACAATTTCCATTTCCCATGTGAACTTTACAAATAGGACATGTGTAGGTCAAAGACAAGACCTGGCCAAGACATTATTGTAAATAAATCAAGGCAAATAGTGTAATAACACAAAAATAATTAATCAATCTAAACACAACATTAAATGAAAAAAATATCATGTAACAAATTCAAAAATATTGACATGGAAAAGGCAGTTTCCATGTATCATCTTTATACAAAAACATGTAAAGAAAATGTAAAGAAACAGTGTGACTATTTTTGAAAATATCAGCTACAAGAAAAAGAAACAAGTGTAAATAATAATAATATATGAAAAGTATAGACCTAATCCATATAACTAATGGAAGACAAGGACAACAACATGACATTTAATGGTAGTTCCTAATTCTGTCATTTATATTTTAATCAAGAAGATCCAAAATAATTCCTTCCATTTTAGGGTTTCATCAATGTTCCCACCTCTTGTTAGTTGCTAGATGTGTTCTATACCACAAAATCAAGATTGTAAACATTTTGTTTTCTCTGTCTTATTTAATTTAAATTATTGTAAATCTGCAATTTCTTCAAACCATACTCTTGTGTTTTGCTAGAAGTAGAACAATTGATAATATTGTTGATACAAATCTTCTTTCCAGCATGCAAGGGATAAATGAATTCCCCTTTACTAACATTAATTCCATGGACACCCATGATCCATACATGAGCCACCATCAAGGGAATACTGTTATCCTTCATCAAAATACATGAATATTTGTGGTTGACTGCATTTTTTAAAAAAAGTGGAGGGACCTGGGTGCAAGGTGGCTTGTTGATCCCTCCTTGTTAGGTAATACATTTACAAGATTTTAGGAAATGTATTATCACACTACCAAGAGGGTTGGTAGTGTGATGCATCTTGACTTGTTGTTATTCATGTGTTCAGGCTGCCAGTAATCTCCTTTTAATGTTCAGAAAGTTGGAAGCGTATTATACCATTTAGCAGGATTATGATAGTTGTGCTGATTGTTAGCATGACCTTAGTCTTCTTTAAGGAGAACAAAGGGAAGGTTTTGAGAGCTGCTAATATTTTGAGTGCATGTAGCATTTTAATTTTACTCAATTAACCAGTCCAGTGATTATAAATGGGGTCAAGATTGTGCCAGATAGGGCCATGCAGAGGCATTTTGGAAGTGTATGTACTCTAGATCCTTAAAACAAAATAGAGCAGTTTAAACTCAAATAAATTCATTTTGTTACCCACTCGCAGGCTCATTTAAATGTACATGTATTTCTCTTCACGATGCAGCATTGCTTTCTAGCTGGTAGGTTTGTCCTTTGTGTGAAAACAATGCCAATATCTTCAGATCACATTCAGTCATCAAACAGTTGCACTGAGCCAGTTCTGAACCCAATCCAGCACTTAGGGAGACTCTGCAATGACATATGAGACAGCATTTTCCACCTTCATCATGAGTTGACTGACGTTTTGAAAACCTCCTGCAGACTTCCATACTATAGTAGATTCTATACCGCAGTGCATACAAGCAGCACTGGTGGGAAGTCTTACCAAATTTTTGGTCACTACCTGTATGTTTACATTTTACTAATTCCTGTAAATATTTACTCATAGTAAAAAGTACAGAAGCCCAACAATAGAACCTCACCAATCTGGAAACATCAGTTATCGAAACAGAGTATACACCCAGTAGTGCCATTATGATTTCATCTTGTATTAATTCGAAGCACTAATGCAAAATGACATGCATTAAACTAAATCATATGCTGTTGGCTAGCCAGCTAGTATGCCAAATTATTGGTGAGCCAGTTAGGGTGCACAATAGTTTGACATGATTAAACATAGAATTAATGAAGCTACCTATCTCAATATGAGAATACAAATAAGCATCAAATACCGTGCTTCTTGTCATCTTTATTAGCAGAAATGCAAAAAGCAAACATTAAACCATGATGAATCAGTCTTTATTGAATAAAAAAGGGAAATACCAATTGTATCATATTTTGTTATAGAAAAGCAGAATTTGCAGTCATCCTCAGTAAAAAAAAAAAGACAATGGAACACTGCTTGTACACTGCTGCTTTGGCTGGAAGTTTGAAGGGAACTTTGCACCTGTACACTCCTATTTTTATTTTAGAGTTAGTTTCCATTGTTTAATGGGAAATAACTTTTTAAGGTTTATGTCAATGTTATTTGATAGGAACTCCTACTGTTGGTTTGATTGCTGTCAGCTCCAAAATATCAGTTTGATATTAAGGTGAAAATTACGTAGGATTCATTCAAGGGATGAAATTCTTTAACTTTTATTTTGATGTCACAGGAATCCAGAACTTTCAGTAATCCTAACTATCCAGTCTCATGGGGTTTGGATTACTGGGGTTTATTGTACTTATATGTGTGCATGAGGTACTGATCGCTAAATTACTGCAGTCAGAGGAAAGCCAGCTAAAATCCACACTGTCATGATGTGATGAAAGGTATTTCTGATAATAACAGGATGAGTGTTGTACAACAAATATTTAACCTGCTGTCTGTTCTCCTAAATGCTCTAAAATCTGCAGAAACAGAGGGAGTGAGTAAACCAGTAAGTAGACTAACCAAGATTCAGCTTAATATCATTGATAAATGAAGTTAAATACCAAATGTTTACAGGTAAATAGATAAATAAAAAAATAACAAAAACAACTGAGCACACACACAAGGACAAAAAAATAATAAATAAAAAAATGTTCACGATTGTATTGGAGTTATTGCTGTGATTTATTGAGCAGAACAACAAAGTGGGAAGCCACCTGATAATATTCAAAAGGTGAGAGGGGAGAAGGGGAGGAAAGGGAAAAGCAAATGTTCTGTGATTTATGGCCTTCATTTTAACGCCTGTCAGATGACCTTGAAACATCAAACTAAGAAGCTGGACAAAGTAATCACAATGGCAGCATAATTGGTTTGTAAATTATTGAACAAGCCTCCATGTTCTCACAATTTCCAAGTGTGTGCAAACTCTGTCCCCACCCACATCTGCCACTGGAATTACCTCCCTTGACTTTCATTGCAATAAAAGCTTTGTTGTGTGGGGAAAAGCTTGTCTTGCCATGGCACAGGACAACTACATGGCCTCAGTCTTTTAAAGTTCATTTTTATTAGAGGGTGGTTTAAAATGGAATGCATGTGTTAGTTATTTTCTTTTAAAAACACAGGATGACAAGTTAAACAATAACTAAAATTATATTATCAAATTGTGCCTGTGTAGGACATTCTAAGAACTCAATTTAATTGTAAGGGCAAATTCTGGCCCTCCTGGAGTAAATGTGAAGACAGGAGTGAATAAATGCAAGAGTGATATTAAATGCAGACAAACCCAGTATCGACAGCATCACTCAAAGAGGGAGGAATTACATCTGAATACCATAAAGAATGACCATGGTACATTGCTCAACAAAGACCCTCATTAATCCATCAGTTGCCTGCATAATTGACATGTCTGCATAATTGAATTGTCTAAATATGAATAGTCTTCTTCCAGCTAATTTCTGCACAAAATCTTATCAGAGAAAAAAGGGAAAAACATTTTTAAAAAACTAAGGCAAATCTGGTTAGCATGGGAGATAATGCCCTGCATTCTTGTGTTCAGTTAACCCTACAATATTTAATAGCCAGCTGATTTAAAAAAAGTCATAAATGTTGCTCTCATTTGTTGATTTTTATCAAATTATGTATTGCATTACTATATTGTACAGCATTGTTTGCTAAGAACTATTGTTTGTGTAAATAGCCAGCATGATAAAAAGTTCTATTGCTTTGAGCATTCACACTGAGTTCTTAATTAGATCTTTCAACTAATAAGTTATTACACAGTACCAATTACATTGTACTGAAATGTTCTCCTGTTTTGCCAAAACACTAATTAAAAATGCTCATCAAGATTTTTTTTCTCTCTTTCCCCAAGGGAAAAAAACTACCATCATGTCTTTACCAATACATCAGAAGCTCATTACTATGTTGTTCTCTGCTGTAAAATACTGTAATCTAATTATACAGATCTCACACCAGCCACAAGGGAGAGTCAAAAGTTAAGCACTGTGGTTAATTTAATTAACTTAATGGCGGGGGGGGCGCAGGGATGATGTGGCTGGTGGTACACTGGAGAGAGCTCAATAAGCAATCACAGAAATTATTTCCACAATCTATAATCAGAGGTTGCATAGTGCTTTGACATTTGCTTGGGGCCAGAAGATGTATTGTCTTTTGAATGAGTGGATCCTTTGCTGACAATGCATTAGATCCAGGTACTGGTTCGTTGTTCCAAATTCTCCAGCTGTTTTTATATACTCAATACATACTTACATATGTACGGGAGTACACGTTAAGGTTGTGCAGTCTTACACAATGTGCATATATAATTCTTATGGCATATGTGAGTACTCTAGAGAAACCTAGTATAATGTATGCCAATCAGAAGGGTCTACAGTGTACCCTCTGAATGAAACAAGAGTTTAGTTCACATTGGTTCTGAAACCACAATTTCTTTATGACATAATACTCTCTTAGTAACATATATTTTACAGTAAATGTACAATGTATAAACATGTAAATGCTGTACTTTGTATCAAGACCACTGTATGGTCACTCTTTTGTCTTTTGTCATCTTTTGTCATCAAGACCACTGTATGGTCACTCCACTACAGTTTTAATTGTGTGGTATTTCCTTTCAACTGTGAGTTAATGAGCAGCAGATACACAAAGAAAGACATTCTAGTTTTGACCACAGTCAAGGAGTCTGGACCTTTAAAATACAGCCCAAGAACATCACAAGGGTTAGCCTTGCCAAATTCCTGGGCCTAGTAATCTCTTCTTTTCCAGGACAGAGGAAAATTTGCAGGGCCTGTTTTACTTTTATCAATTATGCTGATTTGTTCTCTGGAATAGGAAATCTATCCTGCAGATAGAGATGATTGTCAACGTCAAACACTTTATGGATCTGTTTTAGAGATTCAGGTGTTTCCTCTCTCTTATTTATTAATATTTTTAGGAGGCTGTGATTGGAGTCACATTCCAGAACAGTAAAAATGCCACATCACACTTTTCCCGGTAGCAGAGGATGAGATGGTGAGAGCTATTTTGTTTGTGCAGAGGAGAAATTGACAAAAATGTTGAACATGAATGTACTGAGTGTACAATACACAACCGTTATTAATATCAAGCCCAACATATATTGTTACATGTCAAGATGTGTTGAGAGATGTCAAAATAATTGCATATACAATTGCATATGCTTGTTTCTGCCTGGTCATTTTCCAGTTTTTAGGATGCAAGCCCATGAAGTGGGCTGAAGCCCTTATTGTTTTTGCTTTTTCTATTATTATTATTATTATTATTATTCAGCCTTTGCTGTTTTTATGAAAAATGGCCATAACTCTCCCAAATATGGCGACTTTTTTTGCTTTTTGGCGGAAATGAAGTGAACGCAAGCCCACACCCTCACAACAATTCTCCCAAAAAAATTCCATAAGGGGGCGCTATAGCAACAAGTTAAAATTTTCAACTTTGAGAGGCCATAACTTTTGAACCATTTGACATAGCGACACAACATCAACACTGGCAGATTTTTTTCTCCTCAAGCTGAACACAAAAATTTGAATTTGAATGCAAAAAGACACATCATTTAAGGTATTTTGCTTTTTGTGAAAAACAAAAAACGACACGAAACTTAAAAAAAGGAAAAAAAAAAAAAAAGCAGCAAGTATGTACCGGTCCCTAACAAGTTTCGAGGGAAAAGTTCCCTCGTCAAAAAATGACCACAGTACATGTGAATTAATCAGCACCATAATTAATTAATGATTTAAATTAATTTTTGCTTCTTCGACAATCAAACAGAACAGCTAGCTCACTATTCTGCAGCTAACATTACTGAAGTTGAATTATGTACACTTCATCTAACCTTTGTCCAGGAGTTAGTGATGTACTTGAGTCACAGTACAGGGACAGTTTTCACTGATTATGGGATACACATTTTTATTAGTCAGAGACACAGAGGAGTGTCTCTTAACATTTAAAAATGTGTAGCCCCATAGTCATCTGGTGCTACAAATGCAGAAGAACCTCAAAGATGTGAAGACACTAACAGTCAAAGAAATGGGTGTGAACCAAGATGATCCATAATAATTATGCCTTATACATTTTAACAGTCATTATAGAACCAAAATATTTAAAATATAAAATGCTTTGGTAAATGGAAAGCAAGCAAACACTAATTACAAGTCAAACTGGTAGTTGTATTGTTTATAAGGCAAATGATTGGCTAGTAAGCTATAAGACAATAGCTATACATGAAAAAAGAGAGTGTGAGCTTCTGGGATGCTCATGCAGCACATTTTTTTGTTTTGGGAATCAGGCGTGAGCTCTTTGACTCAGTGTCTGAGTCCCAGCTGTGCCATCACAAGCTAGGGCTGGAGTTCCCTTATGGTAAGAGGTAAGACGATAAGAAGAAATGTTTTTTCTTTTTTAGGTCCAACACTCTCTAGCGACAAAGATTTGTCAACAACTTGAAGACGTATGAACATATATGCTGCCTAAGTCACCCTCAATTGACATAGGTGTGAGCAACTGCCTGTACATCTGCAGTGTGGGAAAATGCAAGCTTGCTGTCATGTGAATTGAAGGAGTCACAGCTACCTTCTCCTGAGTCAGCAGAATAGTGCTGCTGCTGCTTTGGGGTAAATAGTTCAGCTGAATTCAGATCGCAAAAATATTTTTATATTTTTATAACTGTGGAAATACTTTCATTAATATTGGATAAATGTGCATAATGTAAGGGAAATTTACCTAATATGAGAAAAACTATCTGATGAATTATGTGATAAAAATTAATGTTAAAACAAGAAATGTAATATAAGCAAAATAATAATATATTGGTGTTAGAATGCTAGATACAGAAATTGATCTTAAAACTACAATTTAGCTTCATAATTTGTAAAAACTCAATGTGAATTATTGAGCTAAGTTCTGACAGGCTACAATAAAATTAAGTCAGCTTATCAATCAACTGCTATTTCTCCTGTAAAGAGGTATTCTCCTTATTAAAATTGTTTGTTTCTCTAACATTTGCCCATTAAAGTTTGTAAAGTTGTTGTTACAAGATAGGAATATGGTAGTTTTTTGTAGTTAGGAAATACCAGTGCATGTACTTTAAGTTTGTTATCTTGGGAACTGCTGCTGTGACTGTTATTGTTTTTACTAGTCAGCTAATTATTTAATTTAGACTGAGTCCTTCCAGTAAAGGACCTAGACTACAGATATTGTGCATGTATGCACAGCTATATTTCCATCTGTATTTTCTCCAACAATTAGAATATTTTTTTTGTGTGCAGTGTGTTTTGATCTCAGAGGTAGAATCATTGCATAATGTAATGAGAAATCAGCTCTCTCTGTGCTTACAGGGCCATTTGGTTGCATTAAAAATGCTTGACTGGTTCTCTACCACTACTTTTGTTCCAGGCAGCACTTTGATATGCCTAAACGGAAGCCTTTTGCTGCTATGGATATCTGCCTTTCTTGTTACCACCTGCTGTTGACTCCAGCCTAGAGGTACTGAAAGCAAAATGTGTTGCTCACAGCTGCCATGTCTGCTCACTTGTATGCTGTCTCCCTGTGGTAATTTTTGTTATTTTTCTTTAAATTAGACAGTAGCAATTAAGAGTACAACACTGCGGTCATTGGCCACAAAGATAAAATTGAATCTCTTTAGTGTCCCAAATCTGTGATGATTGGTGCATATTTCCTTTGCACACTGTATTAACTGCATTTTCCTAAAATTCTGCCATTCAGTTTGCACCTGTTTGCTTTCATTATTTCATTTCACCCTATCCTGCAAGTCAGACCATTGCTCTATAATTTAATTGTACAAGCACCACTTCGTAAAGATCATTAGCTACCCTGGTCAAGAAAAAAATGAATTGTCTATAAAATGGCAATAGTCCTTCCAAAGATGTGCAGTAAGCTTTGTGGTTCCATTCAATACCATCTATGAACTAACACAGCTGGCACAGACTGAGCGAAATGAGCCACAGTTGAGTTATGACTCAGAGGTCATTCTATTGGCTAGAACCACCTGCTTCCATGGACAATTCTACTGCCAGTTAAGCATCAACCCACAGGTCTCCCAGTCAGTCTTCATTGACACAGTCTACAAGCAAAATAAAATCAAATTTATTTGTGTAGTGGATTTCACAAAATATTTCTCATTATACACATTAAAGCAGGCCTGAGCCTGACCTCTTTTAAAGGTGAGTTATTTGTTGAAGCAAGGAAAAAACAGCTTAAAGGAGAGGAACAAACCAGAGTCAACAGCTTGCATGCACGAGGCAGTCTTGATATTGTCTGGGCAGCTCGATGTCTCTCCTCACTCCAAATAAACAGGAGCGGCACATCCTCAAAATCAGTGTGTCATTATATTGTCCTCTTTAAAAAAGCCAGCTGCTTTCAGTTGTCAGGGGGAAATCTTTAATGGGGGGGTATGGGTGCTGTAGCCAGTATTCCAGGCTCAGTGTCTTATCCCTGAAGGCCTCATAGCTCATAGGAAAGGAGAGAGAGTAGGGGTGAGTCTTGATTTGATGCAAGTTTGGTGTGGTTTGACCACATTTTCCTAATGAAAGGAATGCGGGAACTCATACACTTATACAAGGCAGTCAACACATAGAATGAAGGTTGACAGTGAAGTATACTACAAATCAGGGCAGTCGCCAAATAGAGTGAAGGTTGACAGTGAAGTATACTACGAATTAGTGGCCCCACTGCACAAGGGTGTTACTGCCAGAGCAATTGGGGTAAGGGAATGAAATTAAGGCAACCCATTCAAGTCCATAAAGAACAATTAACTTATTGTGCCACAACTGTGAAAATTGAATGGTTCCATGCCAGTCTGAATCTAGGCAAATTTGGTTATCTTGAATCAGGTTTGATGTAAATAGAAACAATCTCTGTAGAAAAAGGTGGGCTTTTCTTTAAGAGCACACTTCAAACATTCAATTTCATCCTCTGTATTAGAAATGGGATTCAAATAAGCTCCCTTCAGGAAGTACAATAAACAGTGAATGAATTCATTTAAGCTCAGTCTGACATTGTCAGGTGTAAGGAGTGGACAAAGTCCAGACCCTCCACCAGACCAGGTTTAATACCCTTTGGGATCCACCCGCCACAAGGACACCAGGCCAAGGTAGGTAAAAGCAACTTTATTCAGATAAATTTTAAAAGAAAAACAAATTCATAAAACACAGAGAGACGCCAACAATTCCGCTCCCTCCCACACAGGTTTTCCTCCCCCACCCACTTCCTGCTTCCCAGTCTTCCCTCCACCCAGCCCACAGGTAAACAATCCCTCCCTCACTTGTATACGCTACACAAAAGACAAAAAATAAATAATGTGCTCCACAAACAGCACTCACATGCATAGTGCTCCACTGCTTACCCAAATTGTGACTGGCTAACTGGGAGCTGAAACCAGGAGGAAGGAGAACTGCTCTCTCCTTCCTGAAGGGAGAGCACTGACTGGTGGGGGCACACACACACACTCACACACACTCTCACACCACGCAGGCAACACAAAACACAAATCAAAATAAGGCTGGGGCATAACTTGGCACACACGAATCTGCCAGGCATTGCTTATGCCCCAAAACATACAAATAACCAAAAGAAACAGGTGGGACCTATCAGCCCAACAATGGACCTCCGGCAACTCCTGGCAGCAACTCACATTCTCCCGCTGCTGGACTGGCAGCTCCGCAGGACCACACGGGGGAGGCAAAATGAAATGTTTGGCAAAACAAAACCAAAATCTAAAGAAATAAACAAAAACCATATTAAAATTCCCCATGCTAGTTTTCAGTTGGCATCTCTACTGCTGTGCTGCCTTTACCTACCTGCCTACATAACCTCGGTATTCAGGACAAGCAGATGAAAGGTGCAGGCGTGAAGCAGCAAGCACCTCTCCCAACAATCATTAAATTATTGAATGGTTGACACACCCGCCCCTGGTCTCCCAATCTCTCCTGAGGAAATGGCACACCAACAGCACTGCTGGGACACTCCTGACAACATCAGTACTTTAAATACAATAATGTTTCCTTTATTCCTGTCTCTGAACCAGAATCCTGTGAGAGCATGTGCTACAGATTCAAGAAACAGTCCATCATTCCTATAATGACCACAAGCATGAGTTCTGTCAACCTGGACACTGCCCCCAATGTTCTAGACTAGAGCATGTATGGAGATTCAAGCTATTAGTCCATTTGTCAAGAAAAACCTGGGCAAAAATATATGTGTGTATGTATGTATTTATGTACAGTATGTATGTATGTATGTATGTATTTAATTATTTATTTAAGTGGAACTAGCAATTTAATATGCAAATGGTGGGGGCACAAACCTATTTGATTTAGATATTACTAACTTGATATTACTATTACAAGATATCACTATTATTAGCTATCTAGATGTTACTTTTGGTCCCCATGTTACCACCTGGTTATTTCTGAAAATATATATCTGTGTAGCTGTGCTGAGAAGTCGTAACTCTTTCCCCTTCTCCCTCCTGGTGCTTTGGTGGTGATATAAGGTGCCATTAGAGGTTCTTTGTCTTTTCTGAAGGTACCTTCATTCTTTTCTGGCACCTCAAAAGATTTTTCTTCTTTCACCTGCCAGTCCAATGAGAAATGGTCCAGACAGCAGACGTCATTCTGCTTGATAGAATATGTGAGGTGTGACTTTGTCAGGTTCATTTTCCTTCTTGGTGACATCAAGAGGACTTTTTTCATTTTTGTGTTTTGACACAGTCCTAAAGATTTTCTTTTAAAAGGATTACAAATGTTTTTCTTCCCATAAACAAGTATATGCATACATCTAAAGTAAAAATATAAAGATGCAAGTGATTTTCATCCAAGAGAGAAGCAGAGTTCAGTTGACTGCATTTGCATTTCCAGTCTATATATTGCCTTTTAGAGCATTTCACTGGACATGTATGGTACAGCAAGATTATGTGTCATGCTAAATTATGCTTTAGAATTATAGTGTTAATGTAATCAAAATATGAAACTGTGGGTCTGTCGTATATTTGTTTATTGTTGCCCTGCATGTTTGAAGGCATTTGCATTGAAATGACAACATCAAAAAAGTATAAACTGAGTGAACTGTGATATCTGCTTGTACATCAATGGAAACGTGTTGACACTTAACTTATTTTATTGTTAAATCTGAATTGTGCATACAAAAGTAACCTGACTGGCTGCATGCATATAGTACAAGATATGTTACACAAGATATTCAGTTAAATGTGGAAAAAGAACCCCTGCCAGTGTGCCACAAGCTAACAACAAATGAACCTAAAGGAAATTTATTAAAAATCATTCACATGAATATACTTTCCAACACCGTTATAATAAGGACAAAAAAAAACAATTTTGACAGATAAAAAATATTATTTTACATAAAATATTACAAAGCGAAGTTTTAAGAAGTTTATTTCTGCATTGGCATAAGCTGTAATTAATTCTGAGCTTATGTATGGTTGGGGTGTCCAGTTTAAATCATGGACGGTTGGTGAGTGTTTTTGCTCCAATTACCCTTCCTTAACTAGTAAAATTAGTTAATTAATGGTACATGTTTACATTGATGTGGGCTAAAAACATGATGCAGACAATCAGCAAAGAGCACATGTCATCTTATAATTTAATAATTCATCAAAGGTAAAATGAAAAATGCAGAGTAAATGACTGGCAAGATAGGCACTGTAAAACAAAATTGGCCTTAATATGTGTCTTCTCATGTGCTGCAGTTTGTGTGTATATTAAATCTTATTCTACCATTTTGATCAAAATTAATCAAAATTAATTGGATGTAACATTAGCTGATGCATACTTACCTAAGATTATGGAAGGGAAGTGTATGAGGGAAAACTATAGATAAAATGTTCTGTAATTTTCACAATGTTTCCATAGATGCATATGGTCTGAGGTATATTGTTCAGACATAAGTGAAACTAGATCAGGCAGGAAACTCCTGAACATAGTCTACTTCAGCTGATAGCAGCCAAGCCATTGGCTACATCAGCATCAGCGAGACTAAACCAATCAGAGAGCAACAACACCACATACAGTAATGTGGCAGTCTATTTAAGGACAGTCAAGATCACTCACCTTCATTTGCTGCCATCTTATGTGCAATGCTAGATTCTCTTTGGTTTTTGTCCATGATATCCTGGTCATATCGCATGTTTTTTCTGTGACAAATGATGTTGACTGCCTGTTGGGGGATTTTTGTGATGATGCCTTAGCCGGACCCTCCGTTTCCAACCCTCAGCAACGTGTGGGACGATGGTCCTGGGTGCACATCTGCTCATCGCTGCAGCTCGCGGGTCCTGGCTTGTAGCAAACCCTCAATTCAGTCATTGGCCAGTCCACAAAATACTGGACACCCTTTTTAGCCATGAAATTACTGTCCCCACAGCCATCGGACATGAAGAACATTTTCAGTAGCTGCTCACCTCAAGGTATCTGATTATGCACAAGAGACCTCCAGCCAAAACCAGCACCAAAGTCCAAGAAACGGCAATCAGGTTCTAGTGCTTCCTCATTAGCAAATTGAAGCAAGGTTCCAGAGCCAGAAGAAATCGCCCCCCAGTCCAGAAGTCCAAGACGACCCCATTCTCAATGCCCTCCTTGACATCAACCTAATGCTGTGCAACATGAACACTCACATCCAGAGAGTGGAAAATAATGCTGCTGCCACATTTGCCTCCTCGTTCACTGCTGCCGTCACTCCTGGTTCACCCTGGCTGATGCCTGCTCCATCGCTCCATAGCACAACGTCATGCCTATCAGGACCCCTGAGAACTTCAGTCTGCTGTCAAGCTGTTTCCACGGGAGTCTCCTTCATCCCTCCTGCTGTGGCAAATCCTGATCATCTTCGTTGGCAAATCCTATCAGGTAATGATGTCAATCTTGTAAAGATCTTGTTAAATGCTTCTGACATTGTGGATAAATGCCTTGTTGACAATGAAGATGTGGCAGTGGTTTTGAAGGACAGTGACCCGCACATGAAAGAACTTGACCTTGGCCGAATTTAATGTAGCTTTCAACATTAAATTGATGACAAAGCCATCAGTATAAGCCACTTTCTAACAACAGTTTCATGAAAATATGCTACAGGTGGTGGACACACATGCAGACACAGTTATTTTAAAAAGATTGCCAATTCAGTCAAGAGCATCTCCAGTTTACTGCAGTGTAGAGATTTTTGCCAATTAGGTTGGTCTAAATAAATGAGACAATGAAATAAAATAACTGTGTGGTTCATTAAAGCAAGAAGAAGAACTTTCAAACTGCTTGCTGAATTTTTCTTTAACAGAATGAATAATTTCATGTACATAAAAACATGTGCATGCATCAATGTATAACACCATTCTAGTTATTTATGTGATTCAATTTTCCGAATAACAATCAAAACTCATGAGTATGAGATCTGCATTTTGCACTCATCATTACAAAAACAATACATACACATGAGTTTAGCTCTACCTCATTTGAACTCCCATTAGTCAGGCACACCAAACAAAGACACAATGTATGACAATGTATGTATTTCCATTCCCTATGCAACATTCACATGATATGCTATAAGTAACAAACAGCAACAAAAATAGTTTTCTCTGCTACCTTATGGAACAATTCTGAAGGTTATAAAATATTAAAAGGGAGCAAAATCACATTCTCCATGCCATGGCCAAGGTTTGTAGTTTACTCTCATTTCAAAAGGAAATTAAATAATCCCATTTTTCTGTGTATGACTGTCTCAGATAAATGGTTTCCAAACCCATTTCCATTATAGCACTTCAATTGAAAATTAATAAGCTATGATCACTGATTGATGGAGAGGTTTTTGCTCCGTTCCATGGTTTTATTTGAAATGACTCACAGTTTTATTTGATGACTCTTTAAAGCTGCAATCTAAGGTATTTGGCACTCATTAATATTCACAGTTACAATATGCACATTTGATTGCAGAATGGCTTTCTTACTGTATGCAGCATGAACACAGATGTTGATCCAATGTGTACAAAGTATGCCAAGTAATTTGCAAACTTTTGGATTAGACAAAAAAAAAAGACAATCAGTTGTCTTTAATAATCAGATATTATTCCTTAGGGCAATCAAATTTGTCAAAATCCATTCCTGTACCCATGAACCTCACCCAGATCCAACCTCAACAGCTAGTACAATCACTTCTCTGTTTGACAAGTATTTTGATGCTGCACCCTTGCACACTGTTAATTACCACTGTCCAATGTATTCCCAGTGGATGGTATGGGAGAAGGTTATTATACTAGTGTTATTCAGTGTGATGTTACCTGGTTCTGACCAAAACTGCATGGCACTGTTCTTGCAATTAATTGAAAATTGTGAAAGAAAAAAATAATTTGTTTTCATTCAAAGCTGTACCTTCAAATAATAATTACTATGATATGTAGTGGTAAAGGGCCACATCAACAGTTTTTTTCATGTACTTCCCTTTTATTTATTCATTCATTTATTCATTTATGTATTTATTCCAGTGCACGTGGAACATAAAATTGACACATTTGAGGATACAAACCCTCACAGATTTCAATGGACATCTGATACCAAGCTGCAGTATGAAAGAGGGTAGAATTCCTTACATGCAATTCCCCCTATATAAGCATCTTTTCCCCTGCTTTCATAAATCCTTTGTTCCTGTGCCATTCCTTTAAAGAATGGAGATCTGCTGAGATGTGGAATGAACAGAGCTTAAATTTAACTTCCATGTCTTTGGGAAAAGCAGAAACAGAGGAGGAATGTCATTGTTTTTTTAAGTGTTTTTTCCTCTCAAAATCGCAAAGGTAGGATCACTTAGGTTAAGCTGGTGAGGTGAGCTAAAAGCACCATCTCTCTCCCTCTGTTTCATATTGATTACAGTGTGTTATGTGAAACTTAGTCCCTGTTGTGGTGGATCATCTTGGAGACTGAAACAATGTGTTTTGTTCTATAACAACTACATGCACTTTAAAAACATCAAGCTCTTGCTCAAAGAGAGCTCTCATTCTCCACATTGGCTACAAACACAGAGCTGGTTGACTGTGACAGAGAGACCAAAAAGTCTTGCAAGGTACAATAAAATCTCTGAGGTGTAAACAGGTAAAGCAATAATCTCTAACTCAGTCTCGCTCAGTGGTCTCATAGTCACACAGAGCTGTGCACATGCTGGTTTTCATTCAAAACCGTGACTAATTTTATCACACATTAAGCCATATACATACATTTAACATATTAACAAGTGATTGTTTACATTACACAAAACTCATTTCACATGATGTGTACTCTATGAAAACAATTGTTGCTTCTTACCCAGAGAAGGAATAAAAACCAGCATAAAAATGGCAGGCCGTTGAACTATGCTTTAGACTACATATGTAAAATATGTGCATTAATTATGTTCAGCTTTTGATAACTACCATTTGAGATCAAGGTGAGGTAAGTGAACTATGTAAGTAACCACCTTAAGCAATCAAATATCTGTTGAACCCAGAGGATGTGGGCCATTTGCAACAAATACAGCACAGGGACATTAGAATACATACATTAGGGACATACATTAGAATATATTTTGTTTATACCCCAATTGAAAATATATTTTAAAAAATGCAATACAGCATTTTTTGTTTTGAAATATATTCACAATGGAACATTTCTCCCCCCTCATCAATGGAAGGAGCCATATTGGTATGAGAGTGCAGTAACCTCAAGAGTTATCATTCATGATGAAGCCTTCATTTGTTGAGTAAGGTCTCATGGTGGTGGCATTGCTCAAAAGTGGAGCAGCTGGGACAGGAATGAGAACAATATGTTTTTACAGCAAATATGAAAAGCTTTTTATCATAAATTATACATCTATACACACACACACACACAACACACACCATTCAAAGGTCTTTCAAAAGAGGCCCAACAAAAATATGATTGTGATGAGGAGGAAAAAACCAGGGCATTCCTGAGGAATCTGACAGGTATGTATGACCTGGCTGTAAAAACAGAAGGAGGTATGAGCAGCAAGAGGAAAAATATTCCATAAGATGTGTATACAAGACATTAAATATAATTCAAACCCACAGACGATCTTATGACATGTAATAAATCATGGACATGTACCTTCACCTCATTGAAGAATGTCAGTTTTCACCCTTTATTTTACTTGATACACTCACTGTGATTTTCATTGTCAGCCAGGCTTTCCTTGTTTGCATTTTACCATAGTTACCTGTACCAGCCAAAGATGCAACTGTGTTTTCCTCAGTACTGTATGCTATTCCTTAAAAGGGAATCCAAAGAAATGTTTCTGATCAATCAATAATTATATACTACTGTTTAAATCTGTTGTTATAAAGGGAGATGTGAATTAATAACCTGCCCATAACAGTTAGGCTAGTTCTTTTTTTCTCATTCTGTTCCAGCCCCGCTCATCTGATTCTTTTGCCTCTCAACCACCCCCACCCCCACCCCACAGCAGAAATTGCCTCTAGTACTGATGCCCTTTAATGCTTTTGAAGAGATACAGAGTGCTTCCTCATCGACTCAACTGAGCTGAGCTGACAAGCTTGAGGTTTTCCTGCCCAGGCAATGAATAAACCAGAGCTGTCTTTTTATAGTGCTCTCACTCTTTTTTTTTCCTCCTCAAACCTTAATTGGATGGTTGAAACCAACTTCTTGTAGCAATCTGGATGTATTGATTTACTCCCCCAATGCATTCTTTTATTTTGTTGTAGCGTGGGTGTGCTCACAGCGCAAGATAGATTATCCGATCTTGCTCTTGCCAATCTCTGCTTCTTGTGACCTGTTTGGTTTGCAGTCTAGTAGGTGGATCTGAGAATTATCAAACAGTACCATCGATGAGAATACAACTGAAACTGAGTACTGTCTAGCCAGTTTGGCTTTTTGTATTATCAATATCACTGCATTTATTTATTTATTTAGCAACAGTAAATGCAGCTTAATAGCTGACCTGTAAATAAGATATCTTGGATCTATGTCTTAGATTTTGCTGCACTCATAATCCTGCTGGGGACTGGAGTGGACATGGACCAAAATCCCTGTCCTGAACTTTGAACCCTGCCACATTGTTGAGTCCATGCCCTAATGAATTCAGAGTGCATTAGGGGGAGCAAACAACAAACCAGCCATATACCTTTGCAAGCAACAGCTTAGAGACTGCAACAGAGGGGCAACCCAAAAAACACTGGCAATGTTTCTGAATGTTGCTGGCTTATTAGCTGGCTCCTGGGCTCACTAGCCACATATGTAATGTCACTTGTCACTTGTTTCTTTGCCTTTGACAAATGACTTGGTTATCTCTAAATTTTCCAACATACTTTATCTTCTCTCTATATATTAACCATATTAAACAGTGATCAACACGATTGTTAATCTAGATTTGTACCTAGTAAGGCATTTGTATTCAGATAAAGTAAACCCCCTCTCTCATATGGCTGTGTATTTTTCGTAAAATATTGTAGGTGAAAGAAAATTATCATCACCCATCCCTCTGAACTTTCTAGGGAACATCACAATGTGACTTCCGCATTAATGAAATGCAAAGAATTTTTAATGGATCATATCTAACTCAACAGCACATGAATTAAAAGAACTGCATAGCATGCATATATTCAACTATCTCCCTGCTTTCACCAACAAACAAACATTTATCATCATAGTCCTTTTTCTAAAGAGGACTGAAAGTTTCACATCTCTATGTATAATTTTAACTGTCAGAAATGTGTTGTTTGATTTTTATCAGTGCTGTCAACTATTCTGTGTACATATTAAGATAATAGAGAACCAGAACTGCAGTTTGTACTAGCCAACATTGCCTTATGGATAGGGAAAAATAGGGAAAATAAAGAAGGAAACAAATCTTCAGTCAAGGCTGCCTGCAGGATTTAATGTGAAGGTGTGCCTAAAACAATGCTAATTCTAACATAATTGGTTGAATTATTTTTAGTATGTTAAAGTTGTTTTGAATTTAGTATCCGCCCCATACGTCTACTTGAATACAATGTCAGATAGTACAATGCAAAACGGTTGCTAATGAATTTATCTAGAAACTATAAAATGCAACTCAGTTTCATGCATGAATAATTAAATGCTAAAATCAAAAGGACTGTGAGCCCTAATGGTATGCAGATTGCATACTAGCATATGGCTGCTGTAGCACCAATTGGGGAAAGGATGTCTCCTGATGCTCTGTCAGTCAACTGGCAAACAGTAAGCTACAGCGACATAAGAGCACATAATGGAGAAGACAAACTCTGAGCTGTTTATAGCTGTGTTCTAGTAATAGCTGGTGTTTCCACAAATCATTGACAAATGAAACACATCTTTGACCCAGTAGTTAATTATGCCAAATCTTATGACAAACATTCACTGTCTGAATAGATGAGGAGAGTGAATAAGGAAAATCTTAGTGATTTTGGTCAGTTCATCTCAAACTGGTTTGACTGGAGAGAGAGAGAGAGAGAGAGAGAGAGAGAGATGAGTATAATTTAGCCACTGCAGTTCATTACATCCCCTTCCTTGTTTATTGGGTTCTAACATAGCTCTTAAAAAGCTTTTTTATGGACTGTCCAGCCTTGCAACTGCATCAAACCACCAGAAACTAGTTCATTTTCGCAAAACTGCATAGTCCTTAGTGGATTATTATGCATATCATACTAATTAAACAGTCCAGGAATACAATTTTATATGCACACATATGCAGAAGAAAGTCCTGTGCTAGCTAACTGGATATTCAGGAGAATGAACCTTCAGACAACATGAATGCATTTTGAAAAGAGTTTATTATGATATAGCAAGTTGTATATCGGTATAGACATTTGATCTTGGGCTTGGAGTCCAGGAGGGCAGTGTCATTCCTCCCTATTTTTTTGGGTGAGGTGATTCCCCACTTGACCGTTGAGAGGGAAATACAGAAGAACGTAGACAAGAAGGTGGAGATGGGGAGGGGGGGAGATTCCAGAAGCAGAGAGCAAGATGGGAGAGAAGGTACGTGGTAAATTAATACCTGCATAGACTACTGGATTGGACAGATAGTGGTATTTGAATAAAAGATAACCTCTCCTGAACTTTGTTTTAACAAACTCCACTTCAGGACAATTAAGGCTGGCCAATTGTTGCTTTGCCGGGGGGGAACTCCTACCATGGCCGGCAATGGTGGGGCTAGGGATCAAGCCCCTGACCTCAGGGCTCCCAGGCAGCGTTTTATCCTGTGAGCCACCCAGAGGCCTGTACCTTTTGGAATTTTGATGATGAACAGTAAATTCAAATAACGCATGATATGCAGTCTTGATTCAAGCAACAGGAAAATTATGTTTCCCGTGCCTGATGACGAACATCCTGGGTATGTGGATGATGTGATTCAGTGGTCCATTCGGTGCAACCGTCAAGCTGCATGAATAGCCATCAATTTGAGCTTGAAAGCACACATGATCACAGCAATTAAACAGCAGATAGTATCATGTAATTGGGTCATGAAAACAGACGAACAGTGCCTGATGCTTAACGAAGAATAATGACAGTCCAGCATGTGATTGGGGCAGTAAAGATCTGGCTACAGATTACGTAAGCAGTATAAAGAAAATTCTCAGGTTGAAAGAAATAGGCAACAATTGTGTGACAATGCATTACTGGTACGGAGTTGGCAGTAAGCGTCATGAAAATGGAAATGTTTGACATCATAACATATAAACAAAATAGTAAAAGCATGACAAATGGCAAAGTAGCAAATAGTTTAAAACCCAGAAAACAATCAAAAAGTAGCATTGCAGGGCAGCTAAGCTTGACTGATGACAGGGATTATAAACCAGTCATCACAACATGTATGATTATGATAATTCACCAAGCAGGTTGCAATTGGGAGAGCATGCAGAGGGAGGCAGTGGAGGTTTAGTAGCGAGAAAGATAGGTGAGGGGCTGGGACCATGAAACTTACAGGTTGTGATAACAGTCGAGGTGCAGCTGGAAACAGGCACAGAAGAGGACAATTCCATGAGTGAGCAGAAGTCCACTGAGGGCAATGCAGTCAGGTGGATAGATACCAAAGAAGATGGACGAGATGGTTCTGTAAAGTTTCTAAAAAATGGCAGAAAGGAGAAACAATGCCCCATAAGTGAGAGTACCTTAATACAAATTTAAATCTCACGTTTGAATCTGTAAGTCCCAAAGTTTTGTGGATGAACAGCATTTTGTCAGGTATCCACTGTGTGTGTGTGTGTGTGTGTATATATATATATGTATTATGTAGGTAATTTGATAAACTCACACACACAGACATGCTGAAGATACAATCAGAAGTGTTATTGGTGGGTACAATTAACAAGAACAAAAAAAAATAAACTAATCGTGCAAGGATAAACTATTTATATATGAAAATTAAGTGCAAATAAATTTTAATTTTAAATAATATGGACATAAAGGAATCTTTGATGAAGGAGCAGGTTAAGAGGGAGTTGAGAACTAAGAACTTTATTTTTTAATTGTGTCTCTCCCTCACAGATAGTCATGATCCGGAAGAGCGGGGATGATGCTGACTGGGCCGACACTGCTACAGCTCAGTTTTCCCTCAGAGCCTCCCCAGGTTGCAGGTCATTGGGTCTGGGTTCCATGTTGTCATTTAAAAACATGTTATCACAGTGAAATAGGATTACATTTTATTCCACATAAATTTTCCTGGACATTATCATATTTTTATGAAAAATACTTGTTACGCCAATTGACACAAACCAGTTACACCACTCTACCATGTTGTTTCTTCAGTCAAAGGCCATTGTTTGTTGAAGAAATTGACACTGAAAATCAAACATGACAGTGAACAAGGTCAAGAAGACTTAGTGTTTTATTTTATTTCAATGTTGAAAAAACATCTCACAACAAGAATCATCAGCGTGAACTCATGTCTTTGTTTGTGATTTCAGTTAAGAAAAAACATCTGACAACAAGAATCATCAGGGTGAACTCATGTCTTTGTTTGTGATTTCAGTTAAGAAAAAACATCTGACAACAAGAATCATCAGGGTGAACTCATGTCTTTGTTTGTGATTTCAGTTAAGAAAAAACATCTGACAACAAGAATCATCAGGGTGAACTCATGTCTTTGTTTGTGATTTCAGTTAAGAAAAAACATCTGACAACAAGAATCATCAGGGTGAACTCATGTCTTCTATCAAGATTAAATTGTGTGTGTGTGTGTGTGTGTGGGGGGGTATTTAGGGCTGTGTGTGACCTTTGAGATGTTTCCAGAGAAATCCTATTGCTGTCCACAAAAGTGTGTGTCAGTGTGATAGAACATGTGAATTTTCAGGCTATGTGAGCTTGGAAATGTTTCCAGTCCTCCGTCATGTGTTTTGAATTATGCAAATTCAAAGGTTCTGGCTCAGAGATTATGTGCAGCACATCGGACTCATAATAGAATAGGACGTCAGGTGCATGAGGCCAGGTGAAGACATTCTTCCCACCCAACTGTTGCATGCAGCTCACTTCCACTTCTTCACCCACCACCAGACAAGGTTATCTTTCATGTCTGACCAGAATGAACCTGCCTTTCAGATCCTGCTGACAGTTGGTAGATGTTGAGGGGAGGTTTTCTGGTAAGTTGTGGAAATCTACTGAAGATGGATCATAGCTTGTAGCAAGGTAGCCTGAAGTGTAAGATGACTAAGAAAACTTAGCAGCAGACTTACACAACATGCAGGATTCCAAATATTCCAATTATATACACCTGAATAACTAAAGGTGATCTTTGCTGATAGAAACCAAAAGTAAATCTAAATAGTAAACTAGCAATTGCAAAATAGCAATGGCTACAATTATAAGAAAGAAAACTTAAAGTACAGAACAGAGTCCACCACCAAGCACTGTGTCTCCTTGAGCCAGACCCATTAGAAATGTTAAGTAACCAGAACTTGAATTTAGTTCTTTACTGATGAATAAAATGTTTTAAGTTCAGGTTAGTCATGACAGTATGTTGAAACAATAGGTATAATTACAAACAAAAAGTCTAACAATATCATAGACCTTTTTTTTTCTTTTTATCTGTGACCTTTATCCATTATATATATATATATATATATATATATATATATATATATATATATATATATAAATAATGTAACAAATGTGAGCTCAGCCTTGTAACCTTCTTATTACAATCATTGATGCTGTTCTGCTTTGCCATACAATCATCATAGACAAATAATCCTGAAAGAACTGATTAGGCCACTTGCAATGTGTTTTGAGCTAAACTATTACAGCAGTGAGGTCACTGCTGTGATGGAGGGAAAATACATATTAAAAGGAGGCAGGTATAGACACTGATAAATGTGGTGCATGCAACATCAGAAATGAGGTCTAAAAATAATACTCAGCCAACAGGCATGTTTTTACAGCAGAGACTATGCTAGGGGAAGAGGGGTCACTACAGTTGACAGAATGACCGACACTTTTAACAGCTGTCATAGCAGGCCTGAAGGCATAGCATTTAGAAGTGAATGTTGAAGAACCGTGCCTGAGTCCATCTACTATACATTTGGGATTGAGGCTGCACCACTAAAGCACTTTTTAATTCAGTTGAGCAGTAATTGGTTTGGGTGATTAATTTGCCTTTAGGGTGGTGCAGTAAATTCAGCAATGTTTTTTCTCCTAAATTCAAATTGTGATACATTAATCTTTATTTGTGACAATAAAACTTTCTACGTTAACAAGTTTTAAGTTTATTGTCATATACTTGATAACAATGCAAACATCATTACCAGTAATGCATTTCTTCGTCTCAGAACCAATGGAAACCACGAGCAATACCACTGTGCTACCCAGGAGTGTTATGTGTTGAGAACCCAAATGCAGAGACTAAAGCCAGAGTCAATTTACATGGGTTTTAATAATCCACAAGTAATCCACAAGAAAAAAATCCAAGGGCAAATCCAGAAAATGTAAATCCATACAGAACAGAAAAAGATCAGAAACCAAGAGCAGTTCAAAAATTACATCCAACAAATCCAACAGGCAAATCCAAGAGCATGATCCAAAAAAACAGGCAAAGGGTCCAAAACAGAAAGGCAATCCAACAAAGAGGCACAAGGTTACAAGGCTGGATCAACAGGGCACACAAGGAAGGCTGACTGAAGACTAAGCATGGTACAAAGACAAAGGAGCAACTTAAATACATGAGGGCAAACAGGGAACAGGTGGAGACAATTAACAATCAGGAGGATATATGGCAGAGTAGCAGGAAGACATAAGGACCTCTGGTGGTCAAAAAGGAAACAACACCCAAGCAATCATGATAGTAAACACAGTAGAAGGTGTGTGGGGTAAGGATCTAGTATGTGTGTATGGTATGTGTGCAATTGTTAGTGGCAACAGTTTAGCAGTCTGATGGCTTGCGGGTAGAAACTGTTGCTGAACCTGCTGGTTCGGTGCGATTGCTCCTGTACCACCTACCAGACGGAAGGAGCGTAAAAAGTCTGTGGCTGAGAAGGCTGGGGTCAGAGAGTATCCACTGTGCCTTTCTCCTGCAACGCTGGCTGTAGAGGTCCATGGATGGCTAGCAGCTCAGTCCTGGTGATGCATTGTGCTGATCTGACCACCCAATGCAGCGCTTTGTAGGCAGGGCGGTGCAGCTGCCGTACCAGGCCGTGATGCTGCCAGTCAGAGGACTCTTGATGGTACACCTGTAGAAGTTGGTGAGTATCCTGGGGTCCATGCCGAATCTCCTCAGCTGTCATAGGAAGAAGAGCCACTGCCTCGCTGCCTTCAAGACCACACCTATGTGGTGTGACCAGCTCAGATTCTTGCTGATTTTAATCCCCAGGAGTTGGAAGCAGCTGACCCTCTCCACTGCTGTTCCCTCAATATGGATGGGGGTGTGTCCCCCACCCTGCAGCCTCCTGTAGTCCACGATCAGCTCCTTGGTCATCCTGACGTTGAGCAGGAGGTTGTTGTCCTGACACCACAATGTCAGGGCTCTCACCTCTGCTCTGTAGGCAGGCTCATCTACGTCTGTCATGCGGCCAATGATGGTCTTCAGCAAACTTGATGACAGTGTGTGGCCATGCCATCGTGGATGAACAGGGTGAAGAGCAGGGGGCTGAACACACAGCCCTGGGGGGCACCGGTGCTGAGTGTCAGTGTGAAGGAGGTGGCAATACCAAAATACACCACCTGTGGTCTGCCTGTCAGAATGTCCAGGATCCAGCTGCACAGGGAGGAACTGATGCGCAGGTCTCGGAGCTTCATGACAAGTCTGGACGGCACTATTGTGTTAAAAGCTGAGCTGTACATGAGGACCTCTGAGATACAAACAACTTTTGAATGCAGGTTGATGCAGAAAATCTGATATGTATTTAGTTTTGAAAATTATGTCAGAATTCACCAAACTGTTTAACTGTAATCATTTACTGAATGGAATCATTACTGGCATTACTGCAGCCTTATTTTTTAAATTGGTTACTCTTGTTTTGTGGCTATAATCCTTAGATTATAACAGTGAACAAATAGTTAATCTGATAAAGTCAATATTCATTATTCCCTTTCTGAAACATTAGATGCTTTATTAATTACTCACATAATATATTGCTTATCCTATTGTAAGAACACAAATCTACATATGTTCAGTTCACAAACTGGCAGGTGCCAGTAAGGTACCCAATAAGTCCGAGCCCATGTCTGTCTCATGGATGTGTGTCTTAGTGATAGTGACGCTGGGACTTTAATCCCCATGACACAAAGCTGCACCATCAACTTTGTGTTTGTGTGTCACATGTGTAAGCGAAAACAACAATTTATTTTAAACTTGTTTAGAAAATATGAGGAAGAGTTAAATTTTTACAACTATTTTAAAAAAACTTGACTTTCTTTTTTTTATCATTGTTCACCCATCAATACAAAGTCACCCATCAAGTCAAAGATTTATAATGACAAACCAGTGAAAACTCTAAAACTCAACAGCACCAGAGGACAAGGGAATGACTGCAAGTGATCAGACAGACTTATTATACAGAATGCACGGTAACTTTCTTTGTTATGGTCTGCTGATTAATGGGGGCCTCCATATGGTTTTCACATTCACCACAAATGACCAGTGCATTACATACCACCTCCTTTGTTTCTCCAAATCATACCCCAGATTTATGTAAACAATCAAAGTCTGAATGGCTGTCAAAAATTCAATGGATGCCTTTAGATGCATGAAGAGGAGTAATTACAGATCTTTGTCTGGAGGTTAAAATTGGAATGGGGAGCTCCAAAACCAAAACTGTTTGATTTTAGCCATCAATCAGTTAACAAAACACCAGAGCCTATAGGCCATAAGAATATAAATACATCAAGCTAATGATGGCTCTGCCTGTTTATGGAGAAGTACCTCACCATGGAGCTGATATGCACCCTTGGATGCGCACAAAGCAAGTGGAAAATCGAAAAAATCTACTTGATAAGTAGTTAGTATTCAAGTTCATGGCAAGATTTCCAAATTACAACACATTTGCAGGATTAACACTAAAAAAATGGTCCTAGTGGCAAAGACACAATTCAATTCCAGCAGGCAGTTTCCAGTTAGTTTCAGAAGCATTTGGTGTTTAATATTTGCCTCATTGATTCCGCCATAACCCCTCATGCACATACCATTCAGTGTCCACTCTTTTATCTTACCTTCCCTCTTAAATTTGCTTGTGGAAAGGGATGCAGTCGCCATTTAACCTTTCAGCTTACTAAGTGGATATAATGCAGCACGTGATTCTTATTAACAAGTCTGATGGTTGACTTCAGTTGAATAAGGAACAATTTCAAAGAAAATAATTTGGAAGTCCACAAAATTGGCCTTTGAATGTGTACTATTGTGAGTGTCACATGAATGCTAAGCTCCTTTTTAGTAATGAAATGATGTCAGATGTTTTTGATTAGATTTAATATTCTTTCAGCTCATCATGTCCTTTGTTTAGCACAGTGGTTAAGCAGAGCTCAGTTAATTAACTTTTCTCTGAGCAAATCATCTTCATACAACTTCCAAGTTTTCAACTGATGTTCTAAACACAATGGAAAAACATTTATTTTATAGGAATTTATACTGCTGTAGTGGCAGCTTTGCCTGTGCAGAGGCTCAATGGACCTACACGATAAGAGAATCATCTGAGAAGTCAATGGGCTGAGCTGTTTGAATATCGCAGCTCATCAACAATGCCCTCAGTTGTTTCTTTTAGCCAACAGACTCACACAAAAATCCAAATACACTCTCTTCCTAGTTTTCCATGCTCACAATCACACTCAAGTGAGGCCACAGAAAGGTTGATTACTCTGATAGTTCTTCATAATATCACATTGAATTGAATCATATTCGTACAGAAAATTTTGTTAATGTTTTTCCAAACGTGAACAATTTATGAAATTATCTTTATGCCCAGAATGCCATCAATTTAATTCATGAACCCAGGGGACAGGTGCACAAATAACTATTTTGCTTATGAAGCTGAAAATTACCCCATGTTTAAAATACCAGTGCTATTTGATATAAAAAGTGTCAAAGAGAGAAAAAAATATCGAAAAATGTTGGAGCCAATTTCATGCATAGTGGCAGCAGGAAATGAATTTGGCTCAGTGCATTTTATTTTGAACCAGCAATCCTGAAAATAGATTGTGGGACATATGTGTTTGCATGTTAATCAGAAATCAGAACATGACTCTTTTTGTATTTCTATTGTTATTTGTGTTTTCCCATCATACTAACAGAACACCAAGTGATGAAATAACTCAAAATAATGATTGGTTTATTTTTAATTTGGAAAACAAGTACATGTCTTATGATTGTCTATAAGAGCCCAGATTTCCTGTGTGCCTTTTTTTAATTTAATTATGTTCACACTTCAATTAGCAACCACCATCATCTAGTTGACAGTCAGATGGATAAAAGCAACCAAAAAAGTTAAAAATAGCATTTTGGTTGTAAAAGCGCTATTTTTTTACACTTAAACTTTTGTTCTCAGCCATGTTTAGCTCTAATGGGTTATTCTGGGAGTCATATCTGCATGCCCATGCATGACTGAGGCATGGTAGGATACTAAAATAACACCATTTGGTGTATTATATTTCATTATATGATATTTCATAATTAAATTATCTGGATGTTTTCTGAAGCTATTCATTTTCCCTTGCACAAGGATACAACTTCAATGTACAATTCAAATTTTGGATTACATATTTTGTCATTTCTCCAGCTATGCCATTACTTTATACATGAGGTAAACATTCTGTAGGATAGTGTCTGAAAAATGAAAACAAAGGAGGATAGAAACTTTTTCCCCTCAGATGAAATGAGATGAGACGACACAATAACATTCCTTTTCCCATGGAATTCACCCATGAGATGCCCTTCCATAAAGCCACTGCTGCTGACAGGCTTATCAAACAGAGGACTGGCAAGAAGCCCCACTCCTAATTCTCAATGGAGAAGACATGTATTTGAACAGAGTGGGGTTTTCAACAATGCTACTCTATCTGAGGCATTCCATCAGAAACCTGAATTATTACATGTGCATTCAATTTCAATATCAGCTTAGAAGTACTGCATAAAATGAGACTGACCTTGGACATCATTTTCAGGTGTGATGTACTTCAGCTGATTTTTTACCATCTTAAATCATAAAAAAACACTTATTTTCTGTAAAACATAACAAATTCCCATACTTTGGAAAGATTAATACGGAGCACTCAGGTCTCCAGCTGTCACACTGCTCAGAACAAGTGAAACCACCAGTGCAAACGTGATGTGGCATCTTTTAATTTCAAATATATTTGTTATGTGAATCTGGCAAGACACAAGGTGCTAGATTATTTGCTTCACTGCACAGCCCACACACCTAACACATCCCTTTAGAACACACATCATTAATATCAAGTGCTCAAAGCAGCCTCTACTTCTTACATTCACCAGTCATCTCATATTAGAGTTCCATTCTCTCACCACATAGAAACAACACCCAGTCATCACACCAATCGCCACCTGTCAGAGTCCCCTCTTATTGCAAAAGAGATCATGCCTGTCCAATAGGACAGTAATGTTTTGCTAGGTAAAACACAAAGAGACCTGTGGGGGTCTCAGGGGAAAATGTATTCTAACAAAGTTTATTCCCCCCTAATGACTTCATCTAGGTGTGGATATGTAATCAAAGATCAATCTATCTTTCCTGGAGGGCAGCAGATGGCAAATCTTGTCCTTTATAGAACCCTTCCACCTCCACACGCATTTCCACTTACATACAACACCCAATTCATTACTTTATTTTCTTTAAAGAATTTCATTTGCACAGTGGATAATTAAGACCACCTTGACAAATAATCACAAAATAGTCAGAAAACAACTACAGACTCGATCAGTAAATCAATGCTGCAGCATATCTGATGATATGATATCTGGAGAACTACTGGCTGGACCAGGAACTTCCCCATCTTCCTTAGGAAGAGTAAGCATTGTTGGCACTAATTTAACTTTGCTTGAGACTTCACCTGATATGCCACACTTCTGCCATCAGTTGAAAAAACAGCTGCAGACTTTGCAAGTTACATTGTCCTCTAAGACTGGCTCTGTGCCCAAACTGCATACTTATCTCACCTCTGACTGAGCCCAAACCCATGACCACAGAGCATGGGAATGAGTCCTTCAGTCCTGAATATACATCTCTCTGCATATCCTTTTTTCCAATTTCATACAAATTCCCATAAACAGTCATATTTATTCATGAAAAGCAGGTACTTGGGAACTACATCTGTACTTGCAAAGAATTTTCTCAGTTCAACTCACATTACAAATGATATTTGTAATGAGAGTTTAATAGTTGTTTTATTTTAATTGCAAGACTATTTCTATTTATTTTACATTTATTGTATGTATTTATTTCAATTACTTGATCATTGATTCATTTTTTGGCTTTGGTAGATTCTATAATATGGCCATATTGCAAAGCAGTTTCTAGGACAGCAATTGCACTATGGTCTTTGGCTTCCCTCTTGTGGCCATAGCAATGCATTTCAGTTGAGTGTATCAACAGTGGACAACTTCAGGCAGTTATATTTAGCAACATTGCTGTGTAAGTGACAGTGCAGTTATATTGGCTGGCCCCCAGTAAAGTCAGCAAAAATGGAAAAAACATCAATATTTCAATCTAAGTCCCAAAAGTACCACTGTGTTCTCCAGTATATTGGGTGTGGGAGGGATGGAAGATTGTTGTGAATAGGCAACAAATAATTATGCCTTTATCTTGATGGTGCACATAATTGCATTGTTCATAGCTTGTAGTAATTCCAGAAAATATCATAAGAGGTGTTTTATTTTTAAGAGTTTTTTGTAAGGGTGAAGCAATAAGGGTTTTGATGTTGTCCTGCTGTATAAGTCTCTTCATTTAAAAAGTCATGCATTGAAACCAAAAAGTGCTGCACAGTTGAAAACCACTTTTACTGGGGAAAAAAGCCAGTATTAGAGCATATATATAATCTATCATATGGCCCTTTTTGTATACATATGCAAGTAGTATCAAAAATCTATGTTCTTATTTTGTATGATCAACAGAAAGTCTGTGTGATGTTCATATATAACTAACACTGAACCTTTGTGGTTAAAAAAAATCTTAGATTAGTGATCACAGCCCTGTCCTGCTTCAGACTCCATCTCACATACTGAGATGCAATTTCTAAATTTAATTTGACAGTTGTGAGCCACTGTCATCTCCCTGTGCTGTTAAACTTTCAGATACACAACAAGTGTTCCTACAAAAACACATAACACAGAGGAAAGGACATTAAATTAAACTGAGTGGATGGCCCAATTTGTAGAAGATCGACTGAATAACAGTGGTAAGTATTATTACAATATTTTTGCATAACTTGTGGTTGTAATAGTGCAGCTGCATTCTTTATAAACATTTGTACAGACTATACAAAATGATATGGTAAAAGGTCTGCAAAATCTACCCTGCAACTAGTGCAGTCCTGCCGCACAGTTTTGGGATGACTTTTGTGGTGATCTTAATTCAACTCATCATTACTTTACCAGGAATGGAGCAGACATTGTTATAAAGGGACAGCCACAGAGGGTGTATACATTGAGTATAAGTCTGACATGTATTCTGTTATACAAAATGAATGGGCGTCAAAACTGCTCCTCTCTAGAAGTGCTGCAACAGGAGACCTGAAGAATACTCAGTGCAGATTTCAAAGTCAACTCACTTTCAAGCTCTACCAGTTACTCTTTATTTGACAGCAGCTGTGATCTTACACTGTATTTCTTTGGGTTCTTTCCAGGTTTTCATGTTACCTTGGCAGTGCAGATGCCAGATGAGCCGAGGTGGCTGAAGAAAGAACTGCACTGACAAGTCCTGGGTACTGCAGCTGCAGCAGGTGGGGCAGGACTTACCAGTCGGAGTGGAATCTTTTCACCAGAGCAGTCAGAATGATGACAAAGAATGCAATAACAGGGTTTTTATGGAAACCTGACACTTAGTGTTCCAAGTAAATATGCAGCCTCACGTAAGAGGGGTAAAGGCACTTTCAGCCAGGGGCAGATGAGTAAGGGTATAAGACCTCCCAAATGCTGCATCTTCCAAGTCTTAAGTCACAATTGAAATTGGAATGGGCAGATTGAAAATCCTGGATATTATCAGAAAAATATATATATCACTCTAAATAAATAGTCATTTTGCTGCCTCCCAGTAACAGCCCATCTGCTGCAGATTGGTAAAGTGTAGGTCTGTTGACATTCTCAGGATACATCAACTATCCAAAGTATGTTTTCATGCTTTTCATATTGGGCTTACTATTACGCTTGGTGGGCATTCCTTTTTAAATCAAGTAGGCAAAATTCCACAAATGTCATGCAAATGTAATGTATATGTAATCAGTTAATACTATTTACCCATGCACCTATGTAGTTTGCAATATAAATCAAAATTGTATAACACATTGATTAGGCCAATGGTTGAGGCCAACCGTAATAAAAATGGAAAAAAAAACATAAAATGGGGAACAGCCATGCAATGAACCTCAATTTTCTGTCATGGTGACGTCCAGGAGAGTATTCCACAAAGTGAAATTAAGGAATTATCCAGACAATGTCATAAAATTAAAAATATTTAAAAAAACGTAACAGGGTAACTCTGCTTCACCAAGAGGTGGAGGGAGGAGCAAGCTCCTTGGCTCCTCCTATTGTACTGCTGTCAGTCTCCTAGTTCCCTCCCTCTGCCTGGAGAGCAAACCAGAGCTGCAACAGGAATGGCCTTACTAACAGGCAGGCCCACCTGTGAGTGATTTATAAATAGATACTAACTAGAATACAATTAGGCTTTGTACAGAGCTGAAACCCAAGTGTGATACTCAAAGCTGGCTTTTAAATGTTTAAAGATGTGAAATAACCAATGGAACTCTTATCATATGTTGTACATTTTCTTGGGCTTAGTACAACAGCCCATTCATTTTATAAGACATATCATATGAATCATTCTTGGAGCTGCTGAAACCCTGCATTTGCATTCCCATTGCATGGCTTTTCAATGACCAAGAAAGAGGAAAGAGTTGAGATGACACTGTTTAACAGAGGGCCGTTACTAGCAAATAATAAAAGACCACAGTCTTTAGATAAACCTTTCTGGAAATAACATAAACTTAGTGGCTACAATTTGCCTTTTCTACAAATGTTAGTATGATTACAATGTGATTGTAACTTTTTTGTCTTTTATGTTTTTGGCATAACAATGTTGTTTACCATGGTGTAGCTATATTAAATTACAATAGATATTATGAAGATTACAGATATTGTGCTGTTAGAGATGGGAAAGGCTGTGTTTGAATGGTTTACTTGTTATTTAATTAGATGGGGAACTACCAATTGTGGGAAGTTATGACTGTGTGTGGGGATTAACTGCAAGATCACCTGCTCTCTTTACTACATGTGAGTAGAGCTACGGTGGATATTCAATATAAAACAAAGCAAAAACCATTTCCATCCTGAAATAACAATACAGCAGTCTTCATGAATAAGGTAAGATAATTTTTTTCCCCACATGACCACAAACAAAATCCTTTGCCGCCAGTTTATTTAGGCCCACAAAACACACTTTTAGTACACATATCATCCCATTTGGAACAGAACTTTATAAAATGTAATTGCCTGGCTGCCATTTTAGTTTTAAATTCATATTTTTTATTTAAAATTGACAAGGGAATAGTTTTTCTGTAATCTGCATAAATATATGTCATGTGAAATCTGGCAAGCCATTTCTTGGCTGTTCACAATCTCAGTATCACGCCCCTAAAACATTAGTGGACCTATTTGACAACATTTCACTGGGGTAGCAGTAAACTGGAAAAAGGCATTTCACGTCAAGATGCAACAGCCAAAACCATAAATGAGAGACACATTTTGAAAAGCAACAACATGAGATATCACCTTTTCATAGTAGAAGCATCTGTGCTCAAGACCTTGAGTAATGTATGTTTCAGGCCTTAGACCTAGATTCATTTCACACATTTCAGTTAAGTGGTCAGGTCTTTGAAAGTACAGCTGTTCTGACAATGAAAAACAACACAAAGCAACTGGATTAAAAAGTCACAGGTTGTCTTTTCATAATATGTGTTAACCACGGCTACAGGGTGGGTAGAGTACATTGAAGGGTCAGAAGTTAAGCTTATTGAACTCCTAATGAATATTCATGAAATCCTGAATTTCTTGCTGTGTGAAGTAGTGAAATTCAATCAATCCAGGTTATTTGTTGGGATTTTCTGATGTTGGTTGTTCTGGGTTTTGTTACAAAACTTGTAGGTGTTTTTGGGTTTTGTACTGTTTTCCTTTGTGTTCCACACAAAGAGGTAAATAAAAGGCCTTTTTCCATTTCCATTTTTGTTTTTGCTTACCTTTCACTTATCAATTGGCTCAGTGGCCATTAATGTCACTGCTCCACTGTATGTACATGAATATTTCTTCTTGTGAGAAAGAATACATGAAATATACACCCAATTATTTTCTTGCCTCTGTGAATATCATGATTAATTCTTGCTGTTCTTACAGCTGTATGGACAACTGGTTCTGGAATTGTTTTAAAACTACGTGTCTTCTCATAAGCCATGATGTTTTTTCCTCCATCAGAAAATTTGGTTCATTTAAGGAATAGTTTTCATAATATAGCCAATGATCACTGTGAATTTAATGAATAATCATTTTAAATTGAATGACTTTGTCTTACCATGAACACTTGTGCACAAATATAGAGTGCCACCATTCCAACAACAATGGGTGTTACTGTCTCAGTTTTCTCAGCTATATTTTATTGAACTTTTCAATGTTTGCTTTATATATATTAAAAAATAAAATAGTTCCTATTATCATTTGTAATTACACAAATGCAACACCGCTGCCCCCATTCTCTGTAGCTGTCTTACTGCCAGAATGTATCAGTAAATATTAAAAACCACGCATATAGGCTGTATAAAATTAGGCTCCACAGATCCAAGAGTGCCCAATCCAAGAGCTTGAGAGCATATCTGACCAAATTAAGGTGGTGAAATTTCATAATTCTTACTGAATCACTTATTAATCTGATTATATATACAGCAGGGACCTCTCTAAAAATTTGATTCATTCAGTGTGCAAGGTAGACAGACATGCAATGTTCAAGCATTAAAAAGGTATGACTCCTAACTACCTTTTAAAAAACAAATATTCATTCAGTAAATGAAAACTGGTAAACAAAGTAATACCCATCACTATTTTAAACAATAACAAAAGTAAATGAGACATGCACAGTTGTTCTACTAGCCATTTAAAGTATGTCCACAGAAAGTTGATGAATAATTTGTGAAACTGTATGGTTATACATTGAAACAGAACGTCATTAAGTCATATTTAATTGTATATTCTCTGAGATTCCTCATGGATTTTCACCTAGCACCTCTCCCAAATCCCATACCCCAAATACAAGCTTAGTGCAAGTAAATTATTCTAGTGGCCACGCATTTGCAGAACACACCTTTTACCCCAGGCAAATTGTTGTGTTAATGTGACGTCAGGTGAAGAATTGCTATTACAAAAAAAAGGCTGCTAGAGATCCACACAGAATATTTTTCAGTCTCTCTGATGGTCACCCTTTCCCCATGTCACAAGACTGATCGGAGCACAGGTGTTTCCTCTCATGTTCTGATACCCAAGAGCTCATCACTTGGAGCAATTTGACAATAAGGGGATTATAACTAGAGTACAGGGACAACAAGGTAAGTTTCTGGAAGCTGTATGGCTCTTACACAGGGTAACATTTAGCCACTTGTTTTCTAGTGTCTATATTCTTTCCATCCAGTGAGAGATCAATGGCTACCTTTTGCCACTAGCTGGACTTGCTTATTGAATGTAAATTCCATATTTGCCTGTTTGCCTGACAGAAACAAATTTGGCATGCATAAAAATAGAAAGCTAACTTAATTTAAAAAAGTGGAAAGGCCTCAACAGTATGATAGTTTGTAAAATGTGAAATAACTGGTCATCCTACTTGACCAGTTGCAATTTGCATGAATCTTACCTGCATTATGGTATTGTGGCTGAGATGGGGCATGTGCATAGTAGTGATTCTCTTCAGTCATGTAAATCTCTTGGTGGGCTAGCTGCTCCAAATTTTCCAATGATTATACTGATGCTTATGTCAAGAGCTGCCCTAAACTTTAGGGTTATGCAGAGATAAACCTTTTCTTCCTGCCGCTTGGTAATCTATACAGGTTGAGCATCCCTAATCAAAAATTTTGAAATCTGAAATGCTCCAATTCCACACCTGACCTATGTGATTTTCAACCATTTGTACATATGACTGAAAAACAAATACTGTACAGGTAGGCTATGCACCAGATAACGTCCATTCAGGCAATGCCCGACTGCATTTACATCCATGGTCCCATAATAAAAAATTATTGTATAATAAATAATAATAAATCTTTATTGTCCACACAAATGTAGAAATTTGCCTTCAGCTTCACAGGTTCATTAAACACATCGCAGTAAATCACAATAAATATGATAATAAATAACACAGCATGCACAGTGCAGGAAACAATAACAGACCTGATTCCAGTGTAAATGGTGTTTACAAATGTAGTTATTGCATTTGGTATGGAAGACTTTTTGTAAATGTTCTTGGTTGGTGTAGCACCTCTATAGCGACTTCCCAAGGGCAGTTTTATCAACTCTTTAAAAAAGGGGATGAAAAGGATCGGAGACAATTTGTCAGGCTTTTTGTTTCACCTGCATTTTTTATATAAATAATTTTACTGGCCATGTTTGTAATTCTGGGCTGTCTATTTTTGTTCTTAGCCCCCAGGTGTCCATACTATGTGCACACATTAAAAGTTAAAACACTTTCAAGTTCAAACAATACGTTTAAAATAGAGCTCAGAAATCCCAATCAGAGAATGGGACGTAGTGGATGTAACCTATTTAATCCATATATTACCTTGCCAGATGCATTAGCTGAAATACAGTACTGTATGTGTAGAGTGTCTTGGCTATTTAATCAATACAGGTACACTACACTACAGTACCTCATATAGCTTAGTAAATATATAATATGGTGTTTGTGTTTGCACAGCATCCAAATCACGTAACATCCTATTTCACAGAATGCTTCATGGACTTTAAGTGATGCATACCTGTATACATTTTTTTTTTTTTTTTTTCAAAAAAGAAAAAATGTAAATATAAAAATATAAGTACAAATATCTACCAATGAAATAAAACCACTGAATGTAATATTACAGCCAGTGAAGTGTATGAAAAATTTGTTATTTTTAACAAATGGAGTAATATAATATCTTTATGTATAGGGTGTTCAGTACAAATTTCAAACCAATCCACTGAAAAATAAGCATTTGGTGAGGTTTAGAATACACATACAAAGAATTGCAAAAGTGCTCAGAAGGGCCAAACCAAAAAATCATGACTAAAGAAGTATTTGGAGTAGAGCTATAGGATTTTGCAAGGTCATGTGAATGTAATGGAAGTTTTTACATGAATTTTTTCAAGAAAATCCATGACATGAACTGGGTGTCCTGGTTGAGTTGGCAAGGAATGACCCAAGCGTATTCACCTGACAAGCTAAAGACTGGGTTCAACAAAGAAAATAACATCACTGTATAGGAGTTAGGGTGTTAGTTGCTCGATGGCCAAGGTTATGTCATGATTCGTTCATATTTATATTGCATATATTTAGCAGGTAACATTCTGCACAGCTTCATCCTAACTCTCAAGGTTGCAGACAAGCGGGACCCTGAGCATGATGACTTGAAATTCATGTTCATGAAATGCATTAAATATTTGCTGAATATAAGTTCTATAATTTCAGCTAAACCACAAGCATCACGAGTCAAAAATAGATGTGATCAAAAACTGTAATTTCTTACCTCAAAATCAGTTTTTACAATAGAATAATATATTATATTATGCTATAACAGTATAATCAAGGGACAATGCCAAGAGATAGCATCATTACTATCAGTTTCCACCAGATTCACATATGTGATATTCTGCATACAGAGATTATAGACATTTCCAGTTTCTCGGCTTTATTTAATTAAAAATAAGTCACAAAGTGTAAATGAAGAGATACATGAATGTGAATTCCAGGCAGGCTATCTCTGATTATTATCTGATACCCTCATGATTAATGTGATTGGAAGCACAGTTACCAAACAAAACTGACACATTTTCAAATTTGAAAATAACAATTCTTCCCCAGATTGAAACATTATGAACTTTATTTGTTGTAAAATAAAATGTACAGAGTATGCTGCAAACTGTATGTAAACAGCAATGAGCGAGGAGGTGGGGTGGCTGTCACATTTCATTGTAATTAGCTTATGTTCCCCGCTTGAAATTTGTTAATCGATGTCATAAAAAAATATCAAAATCTCAACTGCCCAAAAGCATATAGACCAGAGGGTTCTCAAGACTTAGCCTGAAAGCAGAGCTGGCACTAACTGCTCTGGGATGCCAGTGTCTTCAGACAGCAAAGTATTGTCCCAGAACAGTGCTTCTGGAAAATTCCAGTGCTTCAAGTCAGTAGTGTCCTGAGGCAGTTTCATTGTGGAGCCTGACAATAACTGCACCCTCATGTCAGTAATAAGGAAAGGCAACTGCTGAAGAATTAAAATGACCCAACAAGACATTCCCATGAGAGGCCTCTTCAAGTTTTAACTTGATAAATTAACAAGGCTGCAGGTTGACAGGGAAGCACAAGCAAACCACGAAACAAGCACTCAAGAGAAAAACCAGAAAGAGAAATCCTAAAAGGAAACAGCAATACAGCATACCAGTTAACTTTGAAAATGCTGCACAGCATGTCAGAAGACCTAGCTTGCTGTCAGCTGATGTAGACTTTATATTCCTTATAGGTTTGCTTATATCGCCCAAAACCATTCAGCTCATTCTCCCTGTCTTGAGTTGTCATTGGAGATTAGTTATGCACCTGAACCTGATTCTTCTAAAGATTGTGACTTTAACTCTAAAGGACCATCAAACACTTTTTAGGTATGGGAATCTGAGCTTTGCTTGTTTGATTTATGGGACTTTAGAGCCACGAATGACAGAAACAGTTTATGGACATTTTGGTAAGACCTTAGTAAGTAAAAGAACACATTGTACATGCACAAACACCCTGATCATAATTCAAAATGCAAGTTTTCTTGTAATTCATATGAAGGTGACATACAAGCATGCACAGATGAATGCATGAAATTTTGAATATGTGCTTTAAAAAAAAGTAACCCGATCAACAAAATAGCCTTCAGGCGAGTTAACTTATTCTGTCACGTTCATGCTCATATGTTAATGTATCATAGTACATACATTTCACTGAAAATGTCAGGCTGGGCCATCCGTACATTTGTAGAATTCCACTGTGTGACCTGTGCTAACAGAAATGTAAACTATTCACAGCTTCTTTTAGTGTCATGCTCTTTTACTCTAGTATGAAAGAGTGTGACTGAACATACTGAGTGAGTTGGACCACTCACTGAGTCAGAAAGGAAGCTAATATTAACAATGGCAAGTTCAAAACTGAAAAATAGTAGAGGGCTTTAGGTGGTGGTCACATAGATCTAATACTGTTGATTTACCAGTGATATAAATTAAAAAGCCTACAGTTTTAATCTGTTTACCTTCTGCTGCATATACTTTTGAAAATGTGAAGAAGACTTCTCACATAATTCAAGAAGAAAACCAGTATTTCTGGCCCCACAAGCTGAGAGGAATGAAAATGAGTCCCATTATTTACAAATTCTTGCTGTAAAATTCTCGTTGGTTTCAAATTATCTTTAAAACTGTCACTGTTCTGCACTATGCTTGAAAAATTACAGCCTCACTTTGGTACAATACTGTATTTTATTTCAGCACATTCAGTCATGCATCTTAACAGTTTCTGTATAATTAGTCAGCAAATAATCCCTATCTACTAATCAGCCAGCTTTCTTACATTGGCAACAAAGGACATATCCCATTATTATTATTACTGGTTTGACCTCAGTAAACAGTTATGTAAAAAGCAGTGTTGGCACTGATTTTGCAGCTTCCACTTTGAAAGTTCACTGCACAACACATTTTCACATTAAATATGCACTATTGATTTGAATAGGATATAATTAGTACTTACTCTGAACAGAAAATACATCTGTATCTTTGGTAAGAGAAACAGTGTTCAGTGTTGTCAATAACTAGTTTAGATGATTATTCATACTTATATACTGTGAATATGATATATTAATGCAGATGTGTATTTAAAAAGTGTAAAAATTATTGCATTCCAAACCAACAAGAATCATCTATCTATCCAAAACCAACAAGCAAGTATATTTTCAACATGGTCTTACCTTTGGTGATATGTGGAATATGTACAAAAAATGATATATTTCTTATTGCAGACTGGTGCCCTCTATAGGTGCTAGAGTTATGGAGAGGAGAGGAACAATCATCTTTTTGGCAATAGGTATGTAAAACCAGTTGCTTGTATACAAAATGGATGGAAATCAATGGACTTGTGGGCCAGTGATGGTTTCATCCTTCATGCTTTTCAGATCAAAACAAATTATGCCTGTAACTTAGCTAAAAGTGCTGTTGGATGTAATTTTTCATGTAAATATTGTTACTTGTTTTCAATGATCAACATCTCTCATATTTGTATTATAAATTCTATGATTTATGATGTTGAAGCCAGAATGTTCCATGCTTGAATTTCAAGTGATAAATGATGATGATGATATTATTATTATTATTACTATGTTATATGTAGGATTCACAAGACAATCTGGGTAACAATATCTGCCAAGCTAATTAAATGAAAACACTGGAAAATATTTTATCATTATTAAGATAATAACAATTATCTGAAATTCAAGACATCTTAGCATAGGATTGAAGACAGGGACCGGGACTGATGTGCTGGAGTCACACTTTCATTGTCTAAGAATATTTGTTTTAAGATCAAGGATATATTAAGTTGTTGGAAATTCAAATAAATGTTGCAACATTACAAATTAAGTATGTCAAATCAAATACTATTGTTAAGTTGTATGCTTTATATATGAACACATATAAATTGCAGTAATAATACTGAATATAGGTGGGTTTACTGAAAGCCTCTTAATGCAGTTAAACTCTTGAAATGCCTCTTACAATGGATCTTAAAATAGTGTGGGTTTCTCCAACACAATCATAGAAAAATAGCCTCTTTAGTTCATTTCTGTTACCAGATATCTGGATCATTCAATCAGCAAAGTATATCTTTCAGATCTTGCTCAGGCTATAGTTGGCTAAGTATTGCTGTCTTATATCCCATATTTTTTAAGGCTAATTGAGAGTAAATAGATTTTAAAAATCAAATATATAATCAATAAAATATCTTTGTCTCTATGTGATTTGTAACACAGTGTCTATGAAGGTACACATGACATTAATTTTCAAGATCAATACTAATAAATACTAATTTAATCATGTTACAACAAATTGCTGCACCTACAGAATTCTATAAAATAGGTATGTATATAGATGCTGTTACTGGCATCAACAAAAATCCACCTGATCATTACACTGATGACAGCAGCCTGATAAAGAAGAGGGGACAAGGAGCTGAAATAATTTCCTTAAACAAGTTCACTCACCCAGGAATTCACTACCCATATTACAGGTGCAATAAATAGTACCCTGATTCCCATCCTTTCTGGCTGGAGTAAAATGAATGATCCTGTTTACACTTGTAGAATATATATGAAGTTTTAATTGTCCAAGTGATGTGTGAAGGTCTACCACTTGACAAGGTTGGGAAATGGGCTGGCGGCACACAGATTCAAATGATAATCAAATGTGCACATAAAAATTGAATTGCTTAGGGTATTACTTATACAGGCCTTTGTCTAAATATTTATATTTGACTTTAAGAAATATGCTGAAAATCAAAAAGTATTTACTGATGACACATTATATTATTAGACACTTTATATTTCAGTGTTAATTGGTTAGAAATGAGAGACCTATGACCTCACAGCATCAAGTTATCAACTAATAATTCTTAGTGGAGACCAGATGGTTCAGTCTGCTGAGCAGCCGTCTCGTCCACATGTCAATCTCAGGGAGACCAAGGTTTGAGTAATGGCTTCAACCCATCCACCCACACCCCCTCTTCCCTGCAACCCTCTCAGCCTTCCTAAACTCTGAATACAGAAAAAAATACATAAGGGGGTGGCCACCCCTCTCCCCCTTGTTTGTTTTAAACAAACTAATAATTCTGAAGTTCCTCTTAAAAGTCTGCCTAAAAATTGTGTTTGAGAAACCTGTGTGTAGAGAAATACCGTTGCTTATGAACCTCTTTCATCACATTTGTTAATACTCACATCCAACATTATCAGGAAAACCACCAAAGATTGCCTTCTTTTAGAGCTATCAGACCTTTCCACCTAGAACTATGTCTTCAGTCTGCTTGAGTATTCAGTCTATTGGTTGCTTTCAAGAGCATTACTTTTAATCAGTAGTGGACAAAGTGACAAGTAGAGATACCCTTGGTGAAACATTACTTCAGTACAAGCAGTCCATTTAAATTTCTAAAGTACAAATGTGTGAGAGAGATTTTAATACACTGACTTATTTTTTTCGTCACAGCCTTTGTAAGCGGGGACATCAGTGGCCAAGTGTAAGTATTACATTAACAAAAAATAAATGTGCATATATTGGACCGATAAAGATAAACAAAAAAGGCTGTACAAAATAAACAACACAGACAATGAGACATATATTGTATTTATATGAAAACTATATTTGGTATGCAAATACATTTTTTTTTTTTTGCTTTCTATATTTTTAATGCATAATAAAAACAAGTCAAAGTGGAAATGGCATTCAAAAAGTTGAAGGTGCTTCAGTTTGTGTTGCACTCAAAAAGGGCCTTGTTCTAAGAATCCCTCAGAATAGCCTGTTGGCAAGCATGTGACAGCTATTTTTTATTGTATGCTTGTGGCCCTTGGATTTGTTTAAAATTTTGCCTTCCTCAACATCTTCCTCACTGGAAGGGACAAGAAGCACATGCATCCTCTTCCTGGCAGGTGAAATGCTGTTCTTGATAATTGTGTTCAGAGTGGTAGGTGGTTTATTTAACTTGTTAGGAAATTCTGAATCCATGCTAAAACCTGATTTGTCTCCAAAAACCATCTGTCTCCTTTGGTTGATCCGTTCTTTGCCTTTACCTATGGTGATGGATAGCAAAATGATTTCACATGCATGCCATGATTCAGTTCTATAAGACTGAGATGAACTGAAATATACAAGAAGTATTAAATATGTAATTTGTTTCATTTTGTTTTAAAATTTATATTGTTGCCAGTAATTTTGACACCACTGTTTTTGAGAACATACAAAACTGACATTTTTACAACAATCATATAACAACAACACAACATACTTTTCTCTTATGTTTGAGAATATAACATACCTCATTATTTGTATTTATTTTGTATGGCCTTTTTTACCTTTAGGCAATAGTTTTGGATTTGACTGTGTGCATACATACATACATACATGTGAGAGATGACATCAAGGAAAGGCTGAATAAAAACTATAAAATGGTTTCTAGCTCTCCATGGAGTCCAGCAACACAAACTACAACTTCCAGAGCAATGACATCTGCTAACAGCAAAACTTCAACTCAGTCCAATGATGTGATGACAAAAAGTGCACAAAGTCAATCTCCTAGTTTTCCAATCTCAACCACCTTCACTATGAACATTGAAAATAAACCTCAGTTCTACCAAATGACAATTACAGAACCAAGATTCACCAAAACGCTCAAATATACTGTGACATCAAAAGTCACGATGGCCAGACCTAATTCAAACCACCCTCAAACAAAAACTGGAACAAATGCTGAAACCACCTTAACCACCACATCAAGTCTGACATCTGCCTCTACCACTACAAATATTGAAGTTATAACAGGTATTTCTTCAGCCAAAAGGATTTTAACAAGGAGTAAAAAAAAACCTGTTTCAAGAAAAGTACCCCTAAACCCTTTTACAATAACAAAGCAAATGACAAATGAAGATTACCCACCCACACCTACACATGCTACCAGAGATAGTGATGCAAAAACTATAAGCACAATAAATCCTCCAAGAGAAATGCCTATTATGTTGAATTTAGTGCCAGCCATATCTGTCAAAACGACTGCATCAATGAATGAACCTTTCCTATCTGATGCTACAGGTTTAGAATCCACAACAAGCCTCCAATACACTGTTACCACAATGGTTTTAAGAGCATTCACACCAACTAAAACAAAATTATTTTCAACCAACCCCACCTTCACCGCTGCTATAACAGAGAAATATTCAATGTCCAATAGCCTCGATAAAGCTGTGTATATGAAGGCTACAGCAACATCCTTACAAACTCAACCAAACGTGGCCACTATTGCCTTAGTCACATGTCCTTCTACAGATCATGAACCAGCACTTCCAGCTCTGACAGTTCCACCATCTACGACCAGCCTCCAAAAAATTGTGCCCATGACAGCGAATCAAAATTTTATTTCAACCAACTACATGATTACTGCTGCTATTAAAAACCCTTCAATACCCACTGCTAAAAGTGAAATATCTCCAACAAGCCAGGCCAAACCTGTGACCACAAAGGCTACAGCAACATCCTTACCAACTATAACAAACCTGGCCTCAGTTTCTTCCCCTACAACCCCAGCTACAACAACTGAATTTTCATTTCTCACTAAAATTGGTGTACAATCTGCAACAAACCTTCCAAATGGTTTTATCACAATAAAAACTGAAACAGCCACATCTACTATGACACACTTAGTTTCGACGGCCACCACTGTTACCACTCCTAATATACAACCGTTACTACCCACAAATGAACACATTCAATATAAGAAAAACCTTCCAAATACTGTTAGCATAATGGCTCCAACAAAATCCAAACTTAGTGCAGAAAATTTTGTTTCAACCATCTCTGGGATAACCAATGGTAAACCTAAAAAACCTTTTATACCCACCGCTCATGCTGTAACATCAACAAAAAACCTCAATAAAATTGTTTCCACAAATGCAATGGCAACACCCTCAGAAACTACACGAAACCTGGCCTCAATGACCTCTCCGACATCACCTGGTGCAACTACTGAAGATTCACTGCCTGCAACTAAAGGTCAACAATTTACAACTACTGAACCGTCACTGCCAGATACAACGGGTGTACAATTTACAAGCATTCCAAATGATGTCATCACTATGGCAACCGAAGCTGCCAAATCCACTAAAACAACTCTTGTTTCAACTACCTCCATCATTACCCCTTCTACTCCTGTAAAACCATCACTGCACACTCCTTCAGGTGTCCAATCTACAACACAACTCCCAAAAATTGGTAGAACAACAGCTCCCATCAAATGCTGGGTCAACTTGCAGCCACGATCACCAGTGCTACGACTACAGAAGTTTTGATTTCCACTGGAAATGGAGGAAAATCTTCAACAAACTTTAAAAAGAAGGATACCACAAAAGCTAATGAAACTCCCTCCACAACTATATCAGACCTGTCATCAATCATGTCTTACACAACTTCTGCAACAACTTCTGAATTTTCACTGCCTGCTACTACAGCTCCACAATCGACAGCAATCCCTCCAAATACTGGTATCATCACAACAACACAAGCATACACATCCTCTGAAACTCCTTTTCCTTCAACTACTTCCAGTATTGCCACTACAACAGATAAAGAAGCTTCTCTGCCTACTACGACAGGTGCACAATTCACAAGAAGCCTCCCAAATCTTGTTACCACAATGATTTCCACAACACCAACGCCTTTTGCAGCAAAAATGCCTTCGACATCCTCTACTCTTCCCACTTCCACAACAAAAGAAGCTTCAGTGCTCGCAACAACGGGTGAAAAATCTTCAAGCCTCTCCAAAATCCTTACCACAAAGATAACAGCATCATCCTCACCAACCATAACAAATCTGCTCCAAATTGCTTCCACCACATCCCCTGCGACAACTACTGAACCATCACTGCCAGATACAACGGTGTACAATTTACAAGCATTCCAAATGATGTCATCACGATGGCAACCGAAGCTGCCAAATCCACTAAAACAACTCTTGTTTCAACTACCTCCATCATTACCCCTTCTACTCCTGTAAAACCATCACTGCACACTCCTTCAGGTGTCCAATCTACAACACAACTCCCAAAAATTGGTAGAACAACAGCTCCCACATCAAATGCTGGGTCAGCCACGATCACCAGTGCTACGACTACAGAAGTTTTGATTTCCACTGGAAATGGAGGAAAATCTTCAACAAACTTTAAAAAGAAGGATACCACAAAAGCTAATGAAACTCCCTCCACAACTATATCAGACCTGTCATCAATCATGTCTTACACAACTTCTGCAACAACTTCTGAATTTTCACTGCCTGCTACTACAGCTCCACAATCGCCAGCAATCCCTCCAAATACTGGTATCATCACAACAACACAAGCATACACATCCTCTGAAACTCCTTTTCCTTCAACTACTTCCAGTATTGCCACTACAACAGATAAAGAAGCTTCTCTGCCTACTACGACAGGTGCACAATTCACAAGAAGCCTCCCAAATCTTGTTACCACAATGATTTCCACAACACCAACGCCTTTTGCAGCAAAAATGCCTTCGACATCCTCTACTCTTCCCACTTCCACAACAAAAGAAGCTTCAGTGCTCACTGTCAAGGGTGAAAAATCTTCAAGCCTCTCCAAAATCCTTACCACAAAGATAACAGCATCATCCTCACCAACCATAACAAATCTGCTCCAAATTGCTTCCACCACATCCCCTGCGACAACTACTGAACCATCACTGCCAGATACAACGGGTGTACAATTTACAAGCATTCCAAATGATGTCATCACTATGGCAACCGAAGCTGCCAAATCCACTAAAACAACTCTTGTTTCAACTACCTCCATCATTACCCCTTCTACTCCTGTAAAACCATCACTGCACACTCCTTCAGGTGTCCAATCTACAACACAACTCCCAAAAATTGGTAGAACAACAGCTCCCACATCAAATGCTGGGTCAACCGCAGCCACGATCACCAGTGCTACGACTACAGAAGTTTTGATTTCCACTGGAAATGGAGGAAAATCTTCAACAAACTTTAAAAAGAAGGATACCACAAAAGCTAATGAAACTCCCTCCACAACTATATCAGACCTGTCATCAATCATGTCTTACACAACTTCTGCAACAACTTCTGAATTTTCACTGCCTGCTACTACAGCTCCACAATCGACAGCAATCCCTCCAAATACTGGTATCATCACAACAACACAAGCATACACATCCTCTGAAACTCCTTTTCCTTCAACTACTTCCAGTATTGCCACTACAACAGATAAAGAAGCTTCTCTGCCTACTACGACAGGTGCACAATTCACAAGAAGCCTCCCAAATCTTGTTACCACAATGATTTCCACAACACCAACGCCTTTTGCAGCAAAAATGCCTTCGACATCCTCTACTCTTCCCACTTCCACAACAAAAGAAGCTTCAGTGCTCGCAACAACGGGTGAAAAATCTTCAAGCCTCTCCAAAATCCTTACCACAAAGATAACAGCATCATCCTCACCAACCATAACAAATCTGCTCCAAATTGCTTCCACCACATCCCCTGCGACAACTACTGAACCATCACTGCCAGATACAACGGTGTACAATTTACAAGCATTCCAAATGATGTCATCACTGGCAACCGAAGCTGCCAAATCCACTAAAACAACTCTTGTTTCAACTACCTCCATCATTACCCCTTCTACTCCTGTAAAACCATCACTGCACACCCTTCAGGTGTCCAATCTACAACACAACTCCCAAAAATTGGTAGAACAACAGCTCCCACATCAAATGCTGGGTCAACCGCAGCCACGATCACCAGTGCTACGACTACAGAAGTTTTGATTTCCACTGGAAATGGAGGAAAATCTTCAACAAACTTTAAAAAGAAGGATACCACAAAAGCTAATGAAACTCCCTCCACAACTATATCAGACCTGTCATCAATCATGTCTTACACAACTTCTGCAACAACTTCTGAATTTTCACTGCCTGCTACTACAGCTCCACAATCGACAGCAATCCCTCCAAATACTGGTATCATCACAACAACACAAGCATACACATCCTCTGAAACTCCTTTTCCTTCAACTACTTCCAGTATTGCCACTACAACAGATAAAGAAGCTTCTCTGCCTACTACGACAGGTGCACAATTCACAAGAAGCCTCCCAAATCTTGTTACCACAATGATTTCCACAACACCAACCACTTTTGCAGCAAAAATGCCTTCGACATCCTCTACTCTTCCCACTTCCACAACAAAAGAAGCTTCAGTGCTCGCAACAACGGGTGAAAAATCTTCAAGCCTCTCCAAAATCCTTACCACAAAGATAACAGCATCATCCTCACCAACCATAACAAATCTGCTCCAAATTGCTTCCACCACATCCCCTGCAACAACTACTGAACCATCACTGCCAGATACAACGGGTGTACAATTTACAAGCATTCCAAATGATGTCATCACTATGGCAACCGAAGCTGCCAAATCCACTAAAACAACTCTTGTTTCAACTACCTCCATCATTACCCCTTCTACTCCTGTAAAACCATCACTGCACACTCCTTCAGGTGTCCAATCTACAACACAACTCCCAAAAATTGGTAGAACAACAGCTCCCACATCAAATGCTGGGTCAACCGCAGCCACGATCACCAGTGCTACGACTACAGAAGTTTTGATTTCCACTGGAAATGGAGGAAAATCTTCAACAAACTTTAAAAAGAAGGATACCACAAAAGCTAATGAAACTCCTCCACAACTATATCAGACCTGTCATCAATCATGTCTTACACAACTTCTGCAACAACTTCTGAATTTTCACTGCACTGCCTGTTACTGAAGCTCCACAATCTACAGCAATCCTTCCAAATACTGGTATCATCACAACAACACAAGCATACACATCCATCTGAAACTCCTTTTCCTTCAACTACTTCCAGTATTGCCACTACAACAGATAAAGAAGCTTCTCTGCCTACTACGACAGGTGCACAATTCACAAGAAGCCTCCCAAATCTTGTTACCACAATGATTTCCACAACACCAACGCCTTTTGCAGCAAAAATGCCTTCGACATCCTCTACTCTTCCCACTTCCACAACAAAAGAAGCTTCAGTGCTCGCAACAACGGGTGAAAAATCTTCAAGCCTCTCCAAAATCCTTACCACAAAGATAACAGCATCATCCTCACCAACCATAACAAATCTGCTCCAAATTGCTTCCACCACATCCCCTGCGACAACTACTGAACCATCACTGCCAGATACAACAGGTGTACAATTTACAAGCATTCCAAATGATGTAATCACGATGGCAACCGAAGCTGCCAAATCCACTAAAACAACTCTTGTTTCAACTACCTCCATCATTACCCCTTCTACTCCTGTAAAACCATCACTGCACACTCCTTCAGGTGTCCAATCTACAACACAACTCCCAAAAATTGGTAGAACAACATCTCCCATCAAATGCAAATGCTGGGTCAACCGCAGCCACGATCACCAGTGCTACGACTACAGAAGTTTTGATTTCCACTGGAAATGGAGGAAAATCTTCAACAAACTTTAAAAAGAAGGATACCACAAAAGCTAATGAAACTCCTCCACAACTATATCAGACCTGTCATCAATCATGTCTTACACAACTTCTGCAACAACTTCTGAATTTTCACTGCCTGCTACTACAGCTCCAATCGACAGCAATCCCTCCAAATACTGGTATCATCACAACAACACAAGCATACACATCCTCTGAAACTCCTTTTCCTTCAACTACTTCCAGTATTGCCACTACAACAGATAAAGAAGCTTCTCTGCCTACTACGACAGGTGCACAATTCACAAGAAGCCTCCCAAATCTTGTTACCACAATGATTTCCACAACACCAACCACTTTTGCAGCAAAAATGCCTTCGACATCCTCTACTCTTCCCACTTCCACAACAAAAGAAGCTTCAGTGCTCGCAACAACGGGTGAAAAATCTTCAAGCCTCTCCAAAATCCTTACCACAAAGATAACAGCATCATCCTCACCAACCATAACAAATCTGCTCCAAATTGCTTCCACCACATCCCCTGCGACAACTACTGAACCATCACTGCCAGATACAACAGGTGTACAATTTACAAGCATTCCAAATGATGTTATCACTATGGCAAAAACAGAAGCAGCCAAATCCACTAAAACAACTCTTGCTTCGACTACTTCCACCATTACCGCTCCTACTCCTGTAAAACCATCACTGTACTCTCCTTCAGGTGTACAATCTACCACACAACTCCCAAAAATTGGTAGAACAACAGCTCCCACATCAAATGCTGGGTCAACCTTGCAGCCACCCTGATCACCAGTGCTTACGACTACAGAAGTTTTGATTTCCACTGGAAATGGAGGAAAATCTTCAACAAACTTTAAAAAGAAGGATACCACAAAAGCTAATGAAACTCCCTCCACAACTATATCAGACCTGTCATCAATCATGTCTTACACAACTTCTGCAACAACTTCTGAAGATGCACTGCCTGTTACTACAGCTCCACAATCGACAGCAATCCTCCAAATACTGGTATCATCACAACAACACAAGCATACACATCCTCTGAAACTCCTTTTCCTTCAACTACTTCCAGTATTGCCACTACAACAGATAAAGAAGCTTCTCTGCCTACTACGACAGGTGCACAATTCACAAGAAGCCTCCCAAATCTTGTTACCACAATGATTTCCACAACACCAACGCCTTTTGCAGCAAAAATGCCTTCGACATCCTCTACTCCCACTTCCACAACAAAAGAAACATCAGTGCTCACTGTCATGGATGTAAAATCTTCAAGCCTCTCCAAAATCCTTACCACAAAGATAACAGCATCATCCTCACCAACCATAACAAATCTGCTCCAAATTGCTTCCACCACATCCCCTGCGACAACTACTGAACCATCACTGCCAGATACAACGGGTGTACAATTTACAAGCATTCCAAATGATGTCATCACTATGGCAACCGAAGCTGCCAAATCCACTAAAACAACTCTTGTTTCAACTACCTCCATCATTACCCCTTCTACTCCTGTAAAACCATCACTGCACACTCCTTCAGGTGTCCAATCTACAACACAACTCCCAAAAATTGGTAGAACAACAGCTCCCACATCAAATGCTGGGTCAACTTGTGTCAGCCACGATCACCAGTGCTACGACTACAGAAGTTTTGATTTCCACTGGAAATGGAGGAAAATCTTCAACAAACTTTAAAAAGAAGGATACCACAAAAGCTAATGAAACTCCCTCCACAACTATATCAGACCTGTCATCAATCATGTCTTACACAACTTCTGAATTTTCACTGCCTGCTACTACAGCTCCACAATCGACAGCAATCCCTCCAAATACTGGTATCATCACAACAACACAAGCATACACATCCTCTGAAACTCCTTTTCCTTCAACTACTTCCAGTATTGCCACTACAACAGATAAAGAAGCTTCTCTGCCTACTACGACAGGTGCACAATTCACAAGAAGCCTCCCAAATCTTGTTACCACAATGATTTCCACAACACCAACCACCTTTTGCAGCAAAAATGCCTTCGACATCCTCTACTCTTCCCACTTCCACAACAAAAAAGAAGCTTCAGTGCTCACTGCAACAACGGGTGAAAAATCTTCAAGCCTCTCCAAAATCCTTACCACAAAGATAACAGCATCATCCTCACCAACCATAACAAATCTGCTCCAAATTGCTTCCACCACATCCCCTGCGACAACTACTGAACCATCACTGCCAGATACAACGGGTGTACAATTTACAAGCATTCCAAATGATGTCATCACTATGGCAACCGAAGCTGCCAAATCCACTAAAACAACTCTTGTTTCAACTACCTCCATCATTACCCCTTCTACTCCTGTAAAACCATCACTGCACACTCCTTCAGGTGTCCAATCTACAACACAACTCCCAAAAATTGGTAGAACAACAGCTCCCACATCAAATGCTGGGTCAACCGCAGCCACGATCACCAGTGCTACGACTACAGAAGTTTTGATTTCCACTGGAAATGGAGGAAAATCTTCAACAAACTTTAAAAAGAAGGATACCACAAAAGCTAATGAAACTCCCTCCACAACTATATCAGACCTGTCATCAATCATGTCTTACACAACTTCTGCAACAACTTCTGAATTTTCACTGCCTGCTACTACAGCTCCACAATCGACAGCAATCCCTCCAAATACTGGTATCATCACAACAACACAAGCATACACATCCTCTGAAACTCCTTTTCCTTCAACTACTTCCAGTATTGCCACTACAACAATAATAAAGAAGCTTCTCTGCCTACTACGACAGGTGCACAATTCACAAGAAGCCTCCCAAATCTTTGTTACCACAATGATTTCCACAACACCAACCCTTTTGCAGCAAAAATGCCTTCGACATCCTCTACTCTTCCCACTTCCACAACAAAAGAAGCTTCAGTGCTCGCAACAACGGGTGAAAAATCTTCAAGCCTCTCCAAAATCCTTACCACAAAGATAACAGCATCATCCTCACCAACCATAACAAATCTGCTCCAAATTGCTTCCACCACATCCCCTGCGACAACTACTGAACCATCACTGCCAGATACAACGGGTGTACAATTTACAAGCATTCCAAATGATGTCATCACTATGGCAACCGAAGCTGCCAAATCCACTAAAACAACTCTTGTTTCAACTACCTCCATCATTACCCCTTCTACTCCTGTAAAACCATCACTGCACACTCCTTCAGGTGTCCAATCTACAACACAACTCCCAAAAATTGGTAGAACAACAGCTCCCACATCAAATGCTGGGTCAACCGCAGCCACGATCACCAGTGCTACGACTACAGAAGTTTTGATTTCCACTGGAAATGGAGGAAAATCTTCAACAAACTTTAAAAAGAAGGATACCACAAAAGCTAATGAAACTCCCTCCACAACTATATCAGACCTGTCATCAATCATGTCTTACACAACTTCTGCAACAACTTCTGAATTTTCACTGCCTGCTACTACAGCTCCACAATCGACAGCAATCCCTCCAAATACTGGTATCATCACAACAACACAAGCATACACATCCTCTGAAACTCCTTTTCCTTCAACTACTTCCAGTATTGCCACTACAACAGATAAAGAAGCTTCTGCCTACTACGACAGGTGCACAATTCACAAGAAGCCTCCCAAATCTTGTTACCACAATGATTTCCACAACACCAACACTTTTGCAGCAAAAATGCCTTCGACATCCTCTACTCTTCCCACTTCCACAACAAAAGAAGCTTCAGTGCTCGCAACAACGGGTGAAAAATCTTCAAGCCTCTCCAAAATCCTTACCACAAAGATAACAGCATCATCCTCACCAACCATAACAAATCTGCTCCAAATTGCTTCCACCACATCCCCTGCGACAACTACTGAACCATCACTGCCAGATACAACGGGTGTACAATTTACAAGCATTCCAAATGATGTCATCACTATGGCAACCGAAGCTGCCAAATCCACTAAAACAACTCTTGTTTCAACTACCTCCATCATTATCCCTTCTACTCCTGTAAAACCATCACTGCACACTCCTTCAGGTGTCCAATCTACAACACAACTCCCAAAAATTGGTAGAACAACAGCTCCCACATCAAATGCTGGGTCAACCGCAGCCACGATCACCAGTGTTACGACTACAGAAGTTTTGATTTCCACTGGAAATGGAGGAAAATCTTCAACAAACTTTAAAAAGAAGGATACCACAAAAGCTAATGAAACTCCCTCCACAACTATATCAGACCTGTCATCAATCATGTCTTACACAACTTCTGCAACAACTTCTGAATTTTCACTGCCTGCTACTACAGCTCCACAATCGACAGCAATCCCTCCAAATACTGGTATCATCACAACAACACAAGCATACACATCCTCTGAAACTC